>JAKWJD010001759.1:48907745-49147509 GCA_027705065.1 Solanum peruvianum
TAAAATAACTTTTTCTTCCCTCTCTTAATTTTTTTACACTGCGCGCCTCTCTCTCTTTCTCACTGACCTCGTCGCGGCGCGCCTCTCTTTTCTCGTCGTCGATCGTCGCCTCTCTCTTTCTCGTCGTCGATCGTCGACCGCCTCTCTGCCGCCTCTCTCTTTCTCTCTCTCTGTCGACCCTCTCGCATTGCTATCTCTGTCGACCCTCGCTATCTCTGTCGACCTTCTCGCTCCGCCGCCAGGTCTCGCGCCACCAGCTCGCCAGCCGCCGCCAGTTGCAGCGCCTCTGCAGCAGCACAGCGCCTCCATCTCCAGGTAAATTTATTTATTTTTGGTTATTGAAACTAAATGTGTATTGAAACTAACTAAAATAACCTCAATAGTTGAACCCAACTCTCTAACTTCAATCATAGGTAATTTAATATTGCTACAAGATGTTCAACATCAACGATGGCTAATTGGTTGTATGGTATTTTTGGTTCAGAAACAAAAGAAGACTCAATCTGCTTTGAAAAATAATCAATTATAAATTTCATCTGCTATTTGACCGAAGCTTCATTTAAGCTTTCAAACTTTCAACTCCTAAGAATATGTTGTTTGGGGTGGAACTCTTTCTCAGACAAGGGTTTTAAGTATCTGGATCCTGACTTCAACTATTTAGTAGCAGAGCAAGAGATTGCACACTAATAAGCTCAATTTCCACAAAAGAACTGCAGAAAATGGCGTTGTAAAACGTATTATCAACAGTTAAAACATACTCAAAATAGTTCAGAGACGAGTCGTTAAAAAACCTATTACTCAACACACCCAAAAAAGATGTTCAGTGACAATCAACATTCAGAAATCGAATTATCTTATAACCTGTGATCAACCCAATATACAAGGGCAACTGCTTTGAGAATTCAACAGAAGAGTCTATCACAGAAAAATAGTCTCAACTCCACGCTGCTCATCGTGTAGCTCCTAAACTTTCGATGCAAGCCTATGTTCTACTAACTTTCCCAGCCACTTGGTATGCTATCAAATAGAGATGGGAAGATGAAAAAACCTCCATCCAGCCAAGGGGAAATGTGCACAGCACCTCTTCGTTTTGCAAAAGTGCAAATTCACCAGCCTGTAAGCTAGATCCTGCCAATGAAGGTAAGGAAATTAAGTCAAAACGAATAGAATAAAGATGATTAAAAAGTCATATTCAAAACACCTATGTCGCAGCAAAACTGTTATTAAATTAAATACTTCCAAAGAATAACAAAACATGAATCAACTTCAAGCAACAAGATACAATCACAAAGGAACTTTCAAACTATATAACAACAAAATTATCTTTTACAAAATTTCTTATATAATACTCTCATATTCCATTCTACATCAAACACTTCAATACTAAAATTCATCATCACTTTCAGTTTTTTTTCTATAATATAAATGCAGAAAATATATTGAAACTAAATGTGTTAGATCATTGAGATGAGTTTGAGGTTCATTTGATTGTATTGTTATATATTTATATCTCATTGTGATATTTACAAACCATTTTCATGTGAACATGAATCAATTTGTTTGAAAGTGGACTCATGTGATATGTTACAAACCATTTTCATTATTTGCTATATCGAACTTATATTTGAAAGTTTGGATGGGATGTCAAAGTACATAGCGTCGATAACAAATTCATATTTATTGTTGAGATTCTAACTTTTATCTAATGAATAATTATTTTTCTGGATGGTAAGGAAATATTAAATCCCATGAATTCTCTTGCAATTTTTTTCTCATTGAAGTAGATAGCATCCATTTGTGTCAAAGTTTTGGTATAGTTTTCCACAAAATGCAAATATCTTCGCATAGTACAACTACTTATTGTTTCACGTGAATTAGGACTTTTTATTTGTATTACAATGTATATTAATTTGAGATCGTTATAAAATCTCGTAATTTTCAAATTCTAAATCCATATTTATTTGTTTAAGCATAAGTACCAACACTAGTTGATCCTATTGATGACAAAATGATTTTCTTTTGAAAATCAATTTGTGTCCATCTAGTGTTGACACTTAGATTTAAATTTAGAAATAATTATTTGTTAAGCTTAACAACCAACACTAGTTGATCCTATTGATGACAAAATTGATTTTCTTTTGAAAATCAATTTGTGTCCATCTAGTGTTGACACTTAGCTTAAATTTAGAAATAATTATTTGTTAAGCATAAGTACCAACACTAGTTGATCCTATTGATGACAAAATTGATTTTCTTTTGAAAATCAATTTGTGTCCATCTAGTGTTGATACTTAGCTTTAAATTTTAGATATAATTATTTGTTAAGCATAAGTACCAACACTAGTTGATCCTATTGATGACAAAATTGATTTTCTTTTGAAAATCAATTTGTGTCCATCTAGTGTTGACACTTAGCTTTAAATTTTAGATATAATTATTTTTTAAGCATAAGTACCAACACTAGTTGATCCTATTGATGACAAAATTGATTTTCTTTTGAAAATCAATTTGTGTCCATCTAGTGTTGACACTTAGCTTTAAGTTTGTAACTATCGTGTTAGTATTAAGTTAAACTAAACTAATTAAACTTAGAAATTTGTTAAGTTAGTTAATAAGTTAAACTTGTTACTATAGTATTAGAATTATTTAAAACTAGACTAATTAGACTTAGAAATTTGTTAAGTTGGTTAATAAGTTAAATTTGTAACTATTGTGTTAGTGCTTGGCAAATTTAATTTATGATTCTTATGTAGATGGATCGTAGTTGGATGTATAATATGACTAATTTTGGTCGAATGGGGCTAAGACCTGAATTTGTAGAAGGTGTCATTGATTTTGTGGAGTATGCAAAGACATTAGATCCTTTTCGACGTAGTGGTATGATTAAGTGTCCTTGTAATAAATGTCAATGTTTGAATTATGAAAAACCATATGCTGTTGAGCTTCATATCTATCGAAATGGGTTTAAAAAAGAATACACTGTGTGGACTAGTCATGGAGAATTGATAATAACTTTGATGTATTCCAACATATGTTCCTGGTGAAAGTAGTAGCAATGTGAATTCTAATGCACAAAATTATAGAATTGATGACATGGTTCAAGCTGCTTTTGGTGTGCATTCTGATTTTGATTTTGCTAATCAAGGTGAAGAATCTCCTAATGTTGAATGTAAAATTTTCTTCGAACAATTGGAATCTGCTAGTCGGCCTTATATGAGGGGAGTCCACACTCACAGTTGTCTATTGCGGTTAGATTATAAGTATCAAATCAGATTGGAGTATTCCTCAAGGGGCAATGGACTCTGTGATTGACCTTATTCATGATTTAGTTGACCCAAATCTAGAGATACCTGATAATTTCTATAAGGCAAAGAGGTTGGTATCAAAGTTAGGAATGTCATCGATGAGAATTCATTGTGTGAAAATGGTTGCATGTTATACTATAAGGATGATATTGATCTAGAATCGTGTAAGTTTTGTGGAAAATGTCGTTATAAACAGACAGCTAGTGGGAAGAAAGTTCCTATTAAGGCAATGCATTACTTACCTCTTATACCAAGGTTAAAGAGGTTGTATGCGTCTAATAGATATGCTCCTCATATGAGATGGCACATGAACATAGAAGACCACCTGGAGTTATGTGTCATCCATCCGATGGAGAGGCTTGGAAGCATTTTGATAGAACATATCCACTATTTGCAGCTGAACCACGTAACATTAGATTGGGTTTTGTTTCAGATGGATTCACGCCACATTCTGTTTCTGTTGCACCATATTCTTGTTGGCCTGTATTTGTAACACCATATAATCTTCCACCCTAGATGTGTATGACCAGTCCATATATATTTCTCAATTGTGTCATTCCTGGCCCTCGGAATCCAAAAGTATTGATTGATGTATACTTGCAACCTTTGATTGATGAGTTGAAACAATTGTGGGTTCAAGGGGTTGAAACATTTGATGTGTCTCTTAAGCAGAATTTTAATTTGCGGGATGCCTTAATGTGGACTATTAATGATTTTCCAGCATATGGAATGTTGTCAGGGTGGATGAAAGCGGGAAAGTTAGCTTGTCCTTATTGTATGGAAAATACTAAATCATTCACTTTGAAACATGGTCGTAAAAATTCTTGGTTTGACTGTCATCGACAGTTCTTGCCAATGGATCATGAGTTTAGTAGTATGAAAAATGCATTCAGAAAGAATTCTGTTGAACAAGGTTATCCTCCTCCAATCTTAACTGGAGAACAAGTTTGGGAGAGGGTTCAAAACTTTCCAAAGGTCGCAAAAGAACAACCCTATAAATTTGATGGATATGGTGTTGCACATAACTGGACAAAATAAAGCATATTCTGGGAGTTACCGTATTGGAAGGACAATCTTCTTCGACATAATCTTGATGTCATGCATATTGAAAAAAAATTACTTTGATAATTTATTTAACACAGTAATGGATGTCACTGGCAAGACAAAAGATAGTGTTAAAGCTAGAATGGACTTACCTGAATATTGCAGGCGAAAAGAGTTATGGTTGCAAGAGAAACAGAACAACAAGTTCTTCAAGCCTAAGGCTAGTTATTCATTTACAAGGGATCAAAAGCGTAAAATTTGTGAATGGGTCGAGCAACTTAAGATGCCTGCTGGACATGCTTCAAATTTAGGAAAATGTGTTGATATGGAGCATGGAAAATTACATTGTATGAAAAGTCATGATTGTCATGTCTTCATGGAAACATTACTCCCCGTTGCATTTAGTGGCTTGCCTGATAGAATTTGGAAACTTATGACTGAAATCAGTTTGTTCTTCAAGGACTTGTGTTATAATACGTTAAGGGAAGACAACCTAGTTCAGATGGATCAAAATATTCCTGTAATTACGAATAAATTGGAGAAGATTCTTCCACCTGGATTTTTCGATGTGATGGAGCATCTTCCTGTACATCTAGTGCATGAAGCACGCCTTGGAGGTCCGGTTCAATATAGATGGATGTATCCTTTTGAGAGTTAAATATATAACTATTAATATTTTTATATTAACATGTTGTTTAGATCAATGATAACAATGTATAATGTAGGACTATTGGAAAGTCTAAACGTGGCATGAAACAAAATCATAGAGTTGAAGGCTCAATGGTTCAATTCCATCTTGGTAGGGAGATAACTAATTTTGGTTCTTATTACTTTAAAAGAAGTGTGTCATGCTTTCAAAATAGACCCAATTGCCATGACGATGGTGGTGAGACTATGAAGCCACTATCAATCTTCAATCAACCTGGCAAAGGTTCAAAAAAACGCACAAGGAGGAATCTTAGTGCCATTGAGTTGCAGTCTGCATCTACACATGTCTTATTGAATTGCCCACAAGTTAAACCATTTGTTGAGTAAGTTTTTGGGTTCTCACTAAAATATGTAATTACAAGACAAAACAATTTACTCAATATCCATCTTGTTTGACAGTTACTTTGTGCATTTATATGGCAATGAAAGAGTATTTGAGAATTTCTCAAAGTGGTTTCAAGATTACGTAAGCCTTATAATATTTTCATAATACTATTATTATTAATAAATTTATATTTAATTGATGCTAATTTCTTACTTTTTAAATATTTATAGATTTATGACACAAAAAATGGTCAATTTGACCAATTTTTGAAGGACATTTCTTGGGGACCCATCAAGACTTATTCAATGAATAAGTATGTTGTTAATGGTTTTAAATTCACTACTGAAGAATACTCCAAATATAAAAAAAAAACAATAGTGGAGTTTGGGTAAAAGGTGGTGATGGAAATCTAGATGGAGTTGATTATTATGGGGTACTCAAGGAGGTTTTGGAAATGGAGTATTCGGTTGGCCTACAAAAAAAATTATATTATTTAGATGCAAGTGCTTTGATCCAACCCCCAAAAGAGGTACGAGAGAAATCAAACAATATAATATCATTGAAGTAAAGCACACAAGGGAATATGAAGCTTATGATCCTTTTATTATTGCACAAAATGTTAAGCAAGTGTACTATGTTCCTTATCCCTTGCGTCCAGATAAAGCTGATTTGATGCATTACTATCCTCAGGAGGGATTCCCCCTTGTTCTGGTGATGTCACTTTCCCTCCTCGACCTCCTCAATCTCAACCTACTCAATATCCAATGTATGGTCAACAAAGAAATATGACCCATGAGAGTAGTGATGAAGAAAGTGATGAAGAAAGTGATGATTATGTGGAAAACACACTACCACATTAGTGAAGTTTAGACTTGTGATAGCTAACTTATGGATCATTTTGTTAACTTTATAATTTTGTGATGGGAATTATTTGTTATGTGAATACATGATAACGTTGGAATGTATTATATAACTTATGGATATCATGGTTTTTGTTTAATATATAATTATGTTGAAGTGAGTTGCAATTGAGTTGATAAGAGAATATTTAGTAAATGTATTACTTCAATTGAGTTTTTGAAGCTCTTTGAGTTTGATTTGGGTACTGAATTAAAATGACAGGTGATGAGAAGCCGCAGAAATAATAATTTTCTGCCAGTTTTTTCTAGAAAAAGAGACCTCATGAGGTCTCTTTTTCGCATTAATTTTTCCAGATATTTCACATTAGAGACCTCATGAGGTCTCTATTTACCATTTTCTATTTTATAAATGCAGAAGAGAGACCTCATGAGGTCTCCCTTTTGTATTAATTTTTTCAGCTATTTCAAAATGGAGACCTCATCAGGTCTCTAATTAACATTTTATAAATGCAGAAAAGAGACCTCATGAGGTCTCTTTTCTGCATTATATTTTCCGTAAATATCATAATGGAGACCTCGTGAGGTCTCCAAATATAAATGCAGAAAAGAGACCTCATGAGGTCTCTACTTTAAAATAATATAAAATTAAATTAAATAATATCTTAGCGACCTAATGAGGTCTCTTAATTAAAATATAAAATTAAATAATATTATAAAATTGTGACCTCATGAGGTCTCTATATAAAAAATATAAAATTAAATTAAATAATACAATAGTGACCTCCTGAGGTCTCCTTTTTGTAAAAAATCAGATTATTTGTTGGTGACCTCGTGAGGTCTCCATTTGGCGACCTAATGAGGTGTCTGTAAAAAAGTGACCTGCATTTTACTGACCTAGCGTTGAGGTCTCTTTTTAGGTCTCTTTTCTAGGTCTCTTTTTGGCCTTTTTTTAGTAGTGTCATGTCTAGTTTTATACGGATAGATGCATTAAAAAAACTCAACGTTATCTGGTTCAATTATAATATTATCATGAATATTCGCGTGTTCATAATTAAGAACCAAAAAGCTATATTTTATTTGTAGCATATGTAATGACAATATAGTCTACAGTCTTAGGTTCTATTGTAACAATTTTAAGAATATAAACTTAGACTTTAGCTAGACTTCCTTACACTTTGAAATATTTCTAGCTGAGTTTTCTTTCTTTCCATTACTCAAATGGAATACACTTTATCTTGTTATGTGTCACTCTATTGAATTTTCTCTTTGATGTAAAGATATCTTTCCACCACAAACTTTGTGGTAAGCCTGAATTTATAAGTAAGATACTCATCATTTTCTTCAAAGTTTGATTGTTTTTCTTTCTGTAATTTGTTTAGATTGAGGTGAATAGGGGGTAATAATTTGATGGATGATTTCACTTTCCAAACACATTTCTGCAAAAGAAGATTCATACTTTTCGCCCTTGCTGTTTCTTATTAATTTTATATTTTTATCTGATCGATCTTCAACTTCAATTTTATCTTTCCTGAATGCTTGTATTAGTTCATCATTACCATTCAAATAAGCATTACAATATCTAGTGTAATCGTCAATAAATGTGATGAAATAGTTTTTTTCACCACAAGGTGGTGTAGATTTCATCTCACACATGTTAGTGTGAATCAACTTTAAGGAATTGAAATTCCTTTCAACATATTTATAAAGAATTTTAAATTACTTAACTTCTAGGTTGATCGATTTTCGCGAAGTTTTGTTGATTTACATATCTCATACATTCATGCAATAAAACGGTTGGACTCAAAAAAATAAGAAGAAATAGAAATAGCGAGTTTCAAAAGGCCCTATGTGAGATAACTCTTTTCTACAAATATATTGTTCTAACTTATTACAACTTTTTGAGCGAAGAACATTGTTAAAAGTTAGAATTTCCTTTTTAAAAAGAACTTTTGATAACCTTTAATAATGACTATTGCAAAATTACCCATGAACATAGTCTCATCAGGGTCCAATAGAAACATCTAATAAAATATTTCTTTTACAACACAAACATGAGAACTTTATAAGTTACATTCCTTCATAAAAAAAAATAAGCACGTATTTAATTTGGTGATTTTATACTAGTCATATCATATAATGTTAAATGTCATTGAATTTCGTATCTCATACTTTCAAATTTTTAATTACATTAACTACAATTTTGTTATTATCACAAGTAAAGAATCTCAATATTTTAAATAAGATCTCAAAAATAATTTTTAAATATTTTAAAAATAAGTTTTCACATATTTCATTACCTCACGCTTTCAAATTTTATACTATTAAAAAACATATTGGCAGCATGAAACATCTTTAGGAGATAATATTCTACTAAAAGAATTGTTAGTGCTTCAATTCCCTTTTAACTATCTTTACAAAATGTCAATTTCAAACAATAGAGCACCTATTAAAGACACATAATCATTGACTTAATGTCATTAATCTCTTTTTTTCCCATCACAATTAGTCAGACAATTTAATATTTAAAAACTAACAATAAAGACTTATTATTATATAAATGTTTCTAGTCAATGATGAACTTGTTATATCTTTTAGGGGTCGTTTGGTACAAAAATGAATAATGCATGGATTAGCAATGCAGGGATTAGCAATGCAGAGATTATTTTTATCAAGTGTTTGGTTCATTGTTTCTTATCTAATTTTATGTGCTTGAAATGTTTTTTTTTTAAAAAAAAAAACTTTCAAATTATACCCTAGAGTTATTATGAGATTTTGTATTTCATGTAATTGAGTTAAAGTAGATAACTAACGGAGAATATTATTTTTTTTTATAACATTTTTAACTAGTTAGGAGAATAAAATTTTTATTGTCATGTTCACTATTTTCTCACTTAAATTATTTGAGAGTAAATAATTGTCATCTTAATAAATTAGAGTTAATAACTCAAAAGGTCACACAACTATAATGATTATAGAGAAAATATTAAACTTTGTTTTGTATCAATAATTTTAAAAAACTCTTTATCATAAAATAAAATAAAAATATAAAATAAATATAGAAAAAATAAATTAAACTATATTAATACTCGAGATGTGTGTATATTATATATATATATATATATATATATATATATATATATATTATATATATATATATATATATATATATATATATATATATATATGTATATATATATACACACACACACACACTCTTGTTTTAGACTACTTGTGTAATGTTTAATGAACTTTCATTAAGAGACAATATTTTACTTATGAATTGTTCTTAAATTCATACATCAACATCAACATATTCGTCGGATTATAATATTTTATATTAATAATAAATAGATTAAGTAATTCATATTTTAGAAACAAAAATTATATCTAAATAATAAAAGTTGTAAGCTAATTTATTTAAATAACTTTATTAGTATAAATATAAAATATAAAATATAAAATCAAAAAAATAAATTAAATATTAAAAGGATTTGAGGGGTATTTTTGTCTTTACCTAGAATAGTCCATGGTATTAGATCTAATACCTCCAAATAAATGGTATTAGCAATGCATCACATAATACCATGTGGGATGTATTAACTAATCCATGGATTAGTTATACATAGGCTCACATTCCTACCAAACACAGTATTAAATTATACCACATCTAATAGATGGATTATTTCTTTTAATACATCCTACCAAACGCCCCCTTAAAGTATTAACCAAATATACGTTGAATGCTAACGAAGTTATTCGTTTCAAAATCAGTTAACAATTTAGACGAAATAGAAAATCAAGATGTTTTAATATCCAGAAATCAAAAATACAATACTATTTCTAATTAAAGATGAAATTTTTATATTTTTTAAATCATTTAGCTTTAATTTTCTTAATAAAGTTTTTATACTATTCAAGTTACAATATTCATTCAAATAGCGTCTTAAATAAATTGGTGAAATTTTTGTGTACTTTGAACCAAATGCACAGTATGTTTTGTTCGAGGAAAATTTTATTTTATTCAACCTAAAGATGTAGAAATTCAAAAGCTTTGAATGTCCTCAGCAATCAAATTTGAAACGGAGTAAGAAACCGGACAAGTTTAGTCTCCAAACAGGAGAAGAAAATCACAAGAATTTTAATCACCCAAAGACATTGAAAGTGATACAACGTAACTTAATCCTTGGTATTTTAAGGGGTACTAGCCAGATTTCACTGCAAAATGTTGTGGTTTCATGATTCCGTCTGTAAGAAAAAAAAGAAAAGAAAAGAAACCTTCACAAACAGCTTTGCCAGTAAAATTGATCACAATATTTTAACTACATTAGCTACTAAAATATATAGTGGCAAAATATATCTAGGCAGATCATATATCATTCCAAATCAGAAAATGTTAGAATAAAATAAATAAACACCTCTTCGAAATTTCACATCTTCAATGTTAATAATGATAATTTCTTGAAATTGTTTTTAATCATTACATAAATTCAGAACAACTTTGGAGAACTTATAGTTTGGAAAAGTCACTTATCCTTTGAAAAAATCACAATGTTTGAGAAAAATTTCGCAACTCTTAGAAAATCACAACTCTTCATAAAAGCTACAATGTGTCAGAAAAGTCGCAACTCTTTATTAACATATTTTGGTTACAAAAACCAACAATGTGTGTTTGCACATTCATGCATTTGTTGTTTGGGTTTTTCAGTTTTAGGTGTGAATTAATTAATGGTTAGATTAGAAGAGTAATAAATGAAATAAGTCAAAGGTAAATATTCTCCTTCATCTACTAATTTATTAGTTTAAAGTTTTTTGTGTTTATTTATATGTATGTATATGGAAATGCAGGGTGAGCAACTTAGAAAACACATTGATACTACATTAGGTAGTAATTTAAGTGAAGCAGTGCGGCTACCCCTGGGGAAAATCTTCGTGAGTGGCTCGCTATAAATAGTAAGAATCGAAATTACATCATTAACAATTGCAAATATGGTCATTTTAATGGCCAATGTTTTATTATAGTACATCAAAAAATTTGTCTACAGCTGTTGACTTTTTCAATCAAGTGTACGTGTTGTATGGCACTCTCTCACTGAGTTCTGCACTCCATCAACTTGTCCAACAATGTCTGCAAGACCAAAGTACGTCTCAATCTTAATTATACATATTCAGCATCGATGGTCTGCTTAATTAATCAACTCCTCTTCTTTGTTTTGGATGCAGGTATGAATATTGATGGGCTGACGGAGTGAAAACAAAGAAACCTATACAAGTTTCTGCTCCAAAGTACATGGATTATCTAATGGATTGGATAGAAACTCAGCTAGATGATGAATCAATCTTTCCTCAAAAGTTTGGTTTTGCATTTCCGTGTAATTTTGAGGATATTGTCAAGAGAATGTTTAAGCGATTGTTTCGTGTATATGCCCATATCTACCATTCCCATTTCCAGAAGATTATCTCCCTGAAGGAAAACCTCATCTTAATACCTGCTTTAAGCATTTTGTGCTCTTCACATTGTTACGTAAGTGCTGTATGTGACGATCAATTCTGTGTAGAAAGATTCCAATATTCCCCGATTAACTTGGTTTTGCTTGATGCAGGAGTTTCAGTTAATAGACAAACCTCGATGAGCTTGTTGAGTCTATTCTGCAGCTGTCATTATGATTTTATAATTCTACTTAATATTTATAATTTTTGATGAATTGATTTTGAATTGTTGCATCTTATGAATTTTGCCCTATCATCGAGTAAAGCAATAGTGAAAAGGCCAAAGGATTTCCCCATCCAAGATATACTACATAATGGTCCCAATGGGCTGAATGTTTTTGGTAATTTCAATTCACACGCTCTTCCAGTCGTATCTATAACAAAGTTGTCACTCCATAAGCTGAGTGTTGGGAAGTAGGAGAACAAATAAAATAGTTTTGATGATTGATAAAGTGAAGGCATGGTGTCGTATGTGTACAATTATGAGAGATTGCGGCGAAGAAGAAAAAGAATTGAGGCAAAGAAGAAAAAGTGCAGAATTGTAAAGAAGGAAAAGAAGGAAACAAATATGGAAATAAATAAAGAAGGAAAGAAACAAAAAAGTAGCAATTCAAGTCAAAGAAGGAAAGAAATTACAATTCAAGTCAAACAAGGAAAGAAGTAAATATAGACAAGTTCAAGAAGGAAAAGGATTTGTAATTCCTTTCTTTGTAGAAGTTGAAGGCAAACAAATCAATCTATAAAAGGATCAAGAAGTTGAAGGAAAAAAGTGTCTTTGCAATCACAAAAATTGAGAGAATTTTTCCAGCAAAGCCAGAACGATAGGTATTGCATATTCACGAAATATATCATCTTGAGAGTAATATTTTCTGGAGAAAAAACGCAGGCCTTCGTCACAGAAACGCAAGGACCAGGTTCACCTTCATCACAGCAACATAAGCACCAGGTTCACGAAACCTGTTCTACTCAGAACTATTGGATATTGAAGTTTGATCAATTAAAGTCTAGGGTTATTAGTCTTTGTTGATTTGTTCTAGGTTTATTATTGAGTTGTAATAATTCCTAGATTTGTAACAAGAAGTGGGTTTGACTTCTTGGGAGTTGAGTCTTGAGAGAATTGTACAAAGGGTGGGTTTGGCTCTTTGTAGGGTTGAGTTTCAGTGAGGGTTGTAACAAAAGGTGGGTTTGGCCTTTTGGAGAGATCGATTGTAGTCAATTGAGAGAGGTAGTAGAGATAAGGCTTTCTGATTATTGAGTTGTGATCACAAAATCTTATAGTTGAATTAATAAAACGAGGTTTTTCCTTCCTTGAGTGAGGAAGGTTTTTAATTTAATAAGTGTTTGTGTCTTTACTTAAAAGCAACTTACAAGAACCTGGTTCTTATTCTAGGGGTAAGGTTTCTTCAATTGGTATCAAAGCAGGTCTTTTCATTAAAAGACTAACATCTTGAAAAGGATCAATGGCTGCACCACCTACACCACAAGAAGGAGCTTCTCAAACTCGACCACCACTATTTAATGGAAAGTATTATGGATGGTGGAAAAATCGCATGATGGATCATTTACTAGGAGAAAATCCAGACCTATGGGGAGTCGTGTTGGACGGTCCAACCATACCCATGAAGAATGGAATAGATGGAACCACTCAAGTACCAAAAGATAGGAAAGAATGGAATGCTGTAGATAAACTTGCAATTCAGAACAATGCTAAAGCAAAAAAGATCTTGATATGCGGAATAGGTCCAGATGAATACAATCGAATATCATCATGTCAAGATGCTAAAGCAATTTGGGAAACTTTGCAAACTACGCATGAAGGAACAACTCAAGTAAAGAAGTCTAAAATAGATAACTTGAACAGACAATACGAACTGTTTCGAATGACAAAAGGTGAAACAATCCAAGAGATGCATACCAGGTTCACTGCTATCATTAATGAAATCTACTCACTAGGTGAAATAATTCCCAATGGGAAAGCAGTCAGAAAACTTTTGAGTGTTCTTCCAGAATCTTGGGAAAGTAAAGTAGAAGCCATTACTGAAGCCCGTGATCTAGATAAGTTAGCTATGGATGAACTCATTGGAAATCTCATGACCTATGAACTCAAGAAAAAACAAGAAAAGGAAATTGGAGGCAAAAGAAAAGAGAAGAACCTGGTTCTTACAGGCACAACACCAGAAAATTTTGAGGACGAAAACATTGCATTAATGACCAAAAGGTTCTCAAGAATGTTAAAAAAGGGACAGGTATACCACAAGAGGAATAGTTCAGAAAAAGGAAAGGAAATCAAGAATGATAAGTACATTCCCACAAACAGAAGAATGACCAATCAAGAAGCAGATCTTTCAACGAAAAGAGCTTTTGCCGCTATGGGGGACTTATCTGAAGAAGAATTTGAGGATGGAGGGTTCGAAAATCAGTCACTACTTGCAATAGAACAATCAAATAATATGATTTTCTTGCACTCATTGCTAAAACAGATTCTGAAGATGATGAAGAAGATGACAAACAAAGCAAGGTAAGTTTTCATCACATCAAAGTAAATATTGAATCATATTCTAAAAAGGAATAGAGTCCTTATTGAGTACTCTTATAGATGCATATCAGTCTGTCAATTCTGAAAGAGAACAAGTGATGGAAAACTATGCATCTTTAAAAGAAGTCAATGACAATCTTGAGAAACACAATCACTTTCTTCAAAATAAATTAAAAGAACAGATTAAAATCTCAGAGTTAAGTCACAAGGGAAAAACTCTACTAGTGAACTTCAATTAGCTCTAGAAGAAAAAATAAAATGTTAACCATAGAATGTCAAGCTTTAACAGAAAGGAATAGGTTGCTACAAGAAAATCTTGATAATACCAAACTGGATCTGGAAAGAAATCTTAGATGGACCAGGTCCTCTGAAATTTTAACTCAGATTCAAGAAAGGCAAACCACTAGTCGAAGTGGGATAGGTTTTAAAAAACAGAATAATCTTGTGTCACATACTATTCACATGTCTAAAAGTTTATGCACTCATTGTGGAAACTCAGGTCATTTAAAGAATCAATGTAAAGCTTATTTGAGGCTTTCCAGAAAAATGTTAAGTTCACCAAAAGGGAAAAGACTAATACGGCTAAGAACCTGGTTCGAAATAAAAATGCTTCAAATAAAAGGTTTTCTTTGCCTTTATGGGCTAGAAGAAATCTTATTCATCCTTTTACTCACATAAAGGGGCCCAAGCTAATCTGGGTTCCCAAGACTAATCTTTGACTAGTGTTTCAGGTGAAGGTGAGAGGGAAAAAGCCAACTTGGTACATAAATAGTGCATGCTCCAAACATGTGCTAAAAATGGTAGAAAATTTCCTCTCGCTCTTTGATTTTCAAGGAGACAGTTTATTCCTTGAAAAGGATGAGAAAAAAAAAGTTGAAGAAAGTGATATGATATCAAACATCTTTGATGATGTAAATTTAGGGAACACTGCATATGAACCTGGTTCACAGCTAACAATCATTGATGCACCTGCAACATGAATTACTACTAATCTATGGTTCTGGAGATTGGGGGAATATTAGAGCAATCGGGACAGTAAGAGTATGGCACACCTTCAGGGGGAACTTCGTTGTGTGAACCTGGTCCTTGTTGTTAATTGGAAGGTATTGAAAATTGACAAGGGTTGGTTCTCTATGACAGCTTGAGATTCGTTTGATCTTGGAGAATATGATGATGCGACATTCTCATGAAGGCCTTGAATATGAAGAACTTGAGAAAAATCAGTCAAAGCATGGTCTTATCGAAACAAGTTGATACATTATCATGATTTCCTTTAATAATTGTCTAGTAAACAAATAATCTTATGCTTGAGTGATTATACAATGAATATCTGCTAACTTAACCTCGTACTGTAACAGGTACACACTCAAATCACATCTCAAACAATGTTTAGAAAGTCTGCGGATGTTATCTCTTCTCTTTGCTAACACCATTAAGTAATCATGAAAAACAAAAAAAAAAAGGAACCTGGTTTCTCTATAATACTCAGGTATGTACCATCCTTTTTCAATGCATTAATTTCCTGAGTTTGGGTCAAACATAAGCACTAATGAACCTGGTCGATCATCAAAAATTCAACTTTCTTAAAGATCACCAAGAACCCTCTTTGACAATAAGCATCATTTAATCTCAAACTGCTCTAATGATGAAAATCTCAGTATTGAAGTCACTCATGCTTTAATTTAGGGGGAACCTTGCTTTACCACCCACATCTGAACCAGGTTCACAAACTCCAAATTGATATTTCATCCATTCCAAGTGTATAACTTGTGTATCTCTCAGGGGGAACAATTCTCACAGAAATAAATTGTTGCTTGCTTATTATTGATAAACACATCTCTTTGTGCACCAAAATGTGATGAATCTCTTACTGGTAGTTGGTACTCCTTCAAAGTTGTCATCAAGAAAAAGGCTATCAAAAAAAAAAAAAAAAGAGAAAATCTTGGAGGAATGAAAATGTTACGGAGTAGAGTTAAAAAAAAAAGGTGATGATGTATCTCATGTTTCTCTTGATGAAATTTCACATTCTAAGAAAACTGATCAGAATAAAGAAGCTGGTGCACAATGGGCATACTGGAAAAATTATCAATGGCAGTAAACATCCCTTTCTTCCTCACTTTAGTAATCTTTGTCTCAATCCTTATCCTCAAATTTTAGACTCTTTTGACTCTTTGATGTGCTTATGTCTGTCTCATACTCGTGATATTATATGTTTTTGATTAAGGGCATAAACTGGTACATATTTTTTTATTTCGTTTCTCATTGAAGATCTTAATTGTGAATGAGTTTAAGATGACTAATATCCTCAGATTAACTAACCATTTTGTTAGCAGAAGTGTACTTGAAAGTGTTGCCCAAGTGGCTATGAGTTAAAAATGATATTGCACTCATTGAATGTTATTCGAGTTCTTTGGTTATTGGTTTTCAATGATGCCAAAAGGGGGAAATTATATAATGTGGATAGACATATGCATAGTTTGTCATCATCAAAAAAGGGGGAAATTGTAGTTTTGAACATGAAGTTTGTAGTTTTCATGGATGACAAAGAGTTGTAGTTTTGATGGATGACAAAGAATCGAAGTTTTGATCACTAACAAAGAGTCTTGATGTGTAACAAATCATTGGTTATCATCATCAAAAAGGGGGAAAATGTTGGGAAGTAGGAGAACAAATAAAAAGTTTTGATGATTGATAAAGTGAAGGCATGGTGTCGTATGTGTACAATTATGAGAGATTGCGGCGAAGAAGAAAAAGAATTGAGGCAAAGAAGAAAAAGTGTAGAATTGTAAAAAGGGAAAAGAAGGAAACAAATATGGAAATAAATAAAGAAGGAAAGAAATAAAAAGTAGCAATTCAAGTCAAAGAAGGAAAGAAATTACAATTCAAGTCAAACAAGGAAATAAGTAAATATAGACAAGTTCAAGAAGGAAAAGGATTTGTAATTCCTTTCTTTGTAGAAGTTGAAGGCAAATCAAATCTATAAAAGGATCAAGAAGTTGAAGGAAAAAAGTGTCTTTGCAATCACAAAAATTGAGAGAATTTTTCCAGCAAAGCCAGAACGATAGGTATTGCATATTCACGAAATATATCATCTTGAGAGCAATATTTTCTGGAGAAAAAACGCAGGCCTTTGTCACAGAAACGCAAGGACCAGGTTCACCTTCATCACAGCAACATAAGCACCAGGTTCACGAAACCTATTCTACTCAGAACTATTGGATATTTAAGTTTGATCAATTAAAGTCTAGGGTTATTAGTCTTTGTTGATTTGTTCTAGGTTTATTATTGAGTTGTAATAATTCCTAGATTTGTAACAAGAAGTGGTTTGACTTCTTGGGAGTTGAGTCTTGAGAGAATTGTACAAAGGGTGGGTTTGGCTCTTTGTAGGGTTGAGTTTAGAATAAGAACCAGGTTCTTGTAAGTTGCTTTTAAGTAAAGACACAAACACTTATTAAATTAAAACCTTCCTCACTCAAGGAAGGAAAAACCTTGTTTTATTAATTCAACTAAAAGATTTTGTCATTACAACTCAATAATCAGAAAGCCTTATCTCTACTACCTCTCTCAATTGACTACAATCGATCTCTCCAAAAGGCCAAACCACCTTTTGTTACAACCCTCACTGAAACTCAACCCTACAAAGAGCCAAACCCACCCTTTGTACAATTCTCTCAAGACTCAACTCCCAAGAAGTCAACCCACTTCTTGTTACAATCTAGGAATTATTACAACTCAATAATAAACCTAGAACAAATCAACAAAGACTAATAACCCTAGACTTTAATTGATCAAACTTCAATATCCAATAGTTCTGAGTAGAACAGGTTTCGTGAACCTGTGCTTATGTTGCTGTGATGAAGGTGAACCTGGTCCTTGCGTTTTGTGACGAAGGCCTGCGTTTTTTCTCCAGAAAATATTGCTCTCAAGATGATATATTTCGTGAATATGCAATACCTATCGTTCTGGCTTTGCTGGAAAAATTCTCTCAATTTTTGTGATTGCAAAGACACTTTTTCCTTCAACTTCTTGATCCTTTTATAGATTTGATTTGCCTTCAACTTCTACAAAGAAAAGGAATTACAAATCCTTTTCCTTCTTGAACTTGTCTATATTTACTTCTTTCCTTGTTTGACTTGAATTGTAATTTCTTTCCTTCTTTGACTTGAATTGCTACTTTTTATTTCTTTCCTTCTTTATTATTTCCATATTTGTTTCCTTCTTTTCCTTCTTTACAATTCTGCACTTTTTCTTCTTTGCCTCATTCTTTTTCTTCTTCGCCGCAATCTCTCATAATTGTACACATACAACACCATGCCTTCACTTTATCAATCATCAAAACTATTTTATTTTTTCTCCTACTTCCCAACACTGAGGAAACATACCACATTTGCAACTTAATACCACTCTGTTCTCTCAGATATCAGTCCATTACATATTGGGTTATGCCTCATTTGTTTTCATTACGATTAAGATGTATCAACCTAAATGTATGATGCATACAAAGCCTTTTGCTATAGTTTAACTTTAATTTACTAAAATATTGAGGCATCCATATAAACAAACACACAACAAGTATCTAAGCTTTTCTAGAGTAGTAACACTTATATGCTCTTAGATACTATAACCTTATCTTGGTCATCCTTTGTGTAACCATCGATCCACCGTTACATAAGGATATCTTGTGAAAATCTCAAAATTGTAGAAATACGGTGTCAAATATAAAAATTTGAGCATACAACGAATTTGAATTTAAAATTGACATGATTGACGTTGACCCACCCCAACATGAGGCTTTCAACTATGGCGGCGACACAATAGAGCATGCACTACCTCTATAGAGGGATGACAAAAAATTTAACCCCTAGTTAATGCCACTTCTTTTATTTTCCTCTCATTATGGAAGGGAAAAAATAGACGAGGACTGCTCCAAAAAACCTTCTAAGGGCACCAGGGACATGGAAGAAATGGAGGGGAGAGATTACAATGGAAGGGAGGTGAAACACAAGGAATTCTGGTGCATCTTCATCCTGATTAGCTCTCACCAAGAAGAAAACTTATATACGGGGTTCAACAGTTGAGAGTTGGTGCCTAGGTAGGCTAGAGTTTCTTCAAACTGAGTAGTTAGACCTGTTTTACTGCATTATATCTTGTGAATTCTTAGAAATTTTATGTATAGTTTACGGGCACGAGGTATGTACAATTAAGCTTGTGGCTTATGTGGTTAGGTTAATAACGACTGTGAGTTAATAGTGGTTGTTCTATGGTATAACTGGGTGTTGCTTTGAAAGGTATTTATGGGCAAATTTGTGGATGTTTGGGATTCTCCAGGAAGTTACTTTTTGCTTGGTGATGATTTTATGTTTTTCTGGTTTATGTATGCATGTCTACTACTTTACAATATTACTTGTGTAATGCATGTTGGGGAACAAATTGAGAGCATATGAAATTACATCATTTACTTGTGTAATGCATGTCGGGGAAAAGATTGAGAGCATATGAAATTACATCATGGTGAGAATCTCGTGCAATGAACCTGTTTACTATACTTGTGGTTTGCCGTGTTATTGTGCATTGTGATTGTGGTTGTGCATGATTGTTAATTTGTGTTTGTCGGTTGTCTTTGGAATTATGCCGATACATGAACACTAGCTAATTGTTTGTTGGATACCACACCTATATGAATATTTACTCTGGTTGTCTTTGGTGGGAGCTTCTTCAACAATTTTAACTCCCATGATTGTCGAGCTCCCACGACACTTGTTTTCAACGGTCTAGTTATCTTCCTCAATCTTGAGTCGAATCACAAATTTTTCAAGCTTCATTTCCTTATTTTTATGTTTTAACTAATTCTTCAGTCGTTCCACAAAGGAAGCAACTTCTCAATTATTGCAGCCACTTGAAAGCTTCATTCACTATCATTTCCTCACTCCTCAGCAATAAGATCATGAAAAATAAGTTGAAGCTTTTGCAATTGTGATCAACCAGTTTTGCTATCAGCCATAGTATAGTCTAAGGAGTTCGCAACCACAATTTTTTTCAAGCATGCATCTTCTGTCTTTTATTTTTTCTCAAGTGTATTCCACAATTCTTTCGAAGTTGTCAATGCACTAGAATTATTATATAAGTCATCCTCTAAATCACTTAAAATGTATCCTTATATAGGAAGTCTATCTATTTCCATGGTTTAATAGTCATGAATTTTTCTCTGTCTGACATATCAGCAGCGCACACTGTTAAATTTGACAAGATTCAAAATTGGATTAATCAGAAGATATGGTAGTTAGGAGGATAATTCTTAATTGGTAGAAAAGTCAAGATAACACCTTTTGTAGGTGAAATTTAGGTGAACCATAAATTAATTTCACTAGGTAATTCTTGACATTTTGACATATTGTGATGTCATGAATGACATCAATAGAAGAATTCACTCCTATAAATAGGTAGATCCTAATTCATTTGTAATACACTTCTAACTTGCCTTCTCATATCCTAAGGCATTTGTTCTTATTCTCTCTTGTAGTATTTCTTGTACTCTTTTGGAGTGAAATAAATATTGGTTGGTTGTGTCCGAGGACCGGTCAAAAGAAAAACAAAAGTTGTCCGAACCTCGTTAATTCTTGGAGTTCCTTTTGTTGTTGTCTCATTTACTATTTATTAGCTACATTTAGATATAGCAGTTGTGATTCCATCACTCTCTATATATTCGGCTTCCACAACAATTGGTATCAGAGTCAAAATATTATCTGAGTATGCTCTGAGGTTGGAACATAGTCTTAACATTCACATCAAAAAAAAATTACTTTGGTCTTTGCATTGTTAGCTAGTAAATAATATTTGAAGTAAAATAGGAGACAAGAAAAATGATGAGTCCACATCAAGTGTCAATAATAGGTCATCATTGGCATCTTCGCTTATGACAAGAATTGTGTCAAATGTGAATTTTGCAGTTGAAATTTTTGACAGGTCAGGACATTTCGGAATGTGGCAAGGCAAGGTCCTTGATGTTCTTTTTCAACAAGGGCTAGATATTGCCATTGAAGAAAATAAACCAGACGGTGTAGGAGAAGAAGATTGGAAGATTATCAACCGTGTTGCTTGCGGTACCATTCGATCTTACCTTGCAAGAGAACAACAATATCCATACACGAAGGAAACATCTGCAAATAAATTATGAAATATATTGGAGGAGAAATTCTTGATGAAAAACATTCAACATAAACTTTACATGAAAAGAAGATTGTTACGCTTCACATATATTCCTGGTAGCACAATGAATGATCATATCACCAGCTTTAATAAGTTGGCGCCAGATTTGTGGAATATGGACGTGACTTTTGCGGATGGAGATATGGCCTTAATATTATTAAGTTCACTTCCCAATGAGTTCAAGCATCTTGAAACGACTCTACTGCATGGGAATGATGAGGTATCTCTCTTAGAAGTTTGTTCTGCCTTATACAGTTATGAAAAAAGAAATAGAGAAAAACAAAAAGGAGGAGAAGCAGAAGCACTAGTTGCGAGAGGTCGTTCTCAAAATCATATGAGAACGAAGAAAGGGAGATCCAAGTCAAGATCTAGACTCTGCAAAGATGAATGTGCCATTTGCTGAGAAAAAGGGCATTGGAAGAAAGACTGCCCAAAGTTGAATAGCAAAGCAAAACCAAATAATGGGAAGGTTGTCATGGATTCAAATGTGGCTGATTGTGATGATTCTGATTACTCACTAGTTACAACAGATCCATCCAAATCATCTGATGTATGGTTGATGGATTCTTCTTGTAATTATCATATGTGTCCCAATCGGGACTGGTTTAATGATTTACAAGAAGGAGAATGTGGAGTTATTCACACTATAAACAATAATCCTCTCACCGCATAGGGTGTTGGTTCAATCCGATTAAGGAACCATGATAGATTAAGTAGAATATTAACAGATGTTCGATATGTACCTGATTTGAAGAAAAATCTCATTTCTATAGGAGCCCTAGAATCAAAGTGTTTCAAATTCATTGCATATAATGGCGTGATGAGAATATGCTCTGGTGCACTGGTGGTAATGAAGGAAATTCGAAGAAATAATAACATGTACCACTATCAAGGTAGTACAGTCATTGGGACAACGACAACAACATCCAATGACGAGAAGGAGGCAGAAATGACCAAGCTGTGGCATATGCGCTTGGGACATGCTGGAGGGAAATCCTTGAAAACTTCATCAGATCAAGGATTGCTAAAAGGAGTAAAAACATGCAACTTGGAGTTTTGTGAGCTTTGTATCAAGGGAAAGCAAACAAGGGTTAAATTTGGAACAACTATCCATAATACTAAAGGTATTTTAGATTATGTTCATTCAGATGTTTAGGGTGCTTCCAAAACACCATCATTAGGTGGGAAACACTTTTTTGTAACCTTTGTTTATGAATTTTCTCGAAGATTGTGGGTGTAAACGATGAAAACAAAAGATGAAGTATTGGGAATTTTCTCAAATGGAAGGCGATGATAGAAACTCAAAGTGGCAGAAAGATCAAGTGTTTTTGCAAAGACAATGGTGGCAAATACAAAAATGATCTTTTTCAGAAAATTTGTGAGGAAAATGGCATTGTTAGACATTTCACCGTCACAAATACACCACAACAGAACGGAGTGGCAGAACACATGAACTGAACTTTGCTGGAGAAAGTTCGGTGTATGTTGTCCAATGATGGCTTGGGCAAATATTTTGGGCTGAGGCAATAACATATGCGTGCCACCACATTAATCGTCTACCATCTGCTGCTATTGGTGGGAAGACACCATTTGAAAAATGGTATGGAAAATGTGCTGAAGATTATGGTTCTTTATACATATTTGTCTCAATTGCATATTATCATGTAAGAGAGTCAAAATTGGACCCAAGAGCAAAGAAAGATTTATTTATGGGAATTACTTCTGGAGTCAAAGGATACCATTTATGGTGTCAAGATACAAGAAAAGTTATTTTTAGAAAGGATGTAACCTTTGATGAATCTGCCTTGACAAATAAGGTAACACTTGAAGAAACTAAAAAAATTTATGGTGCTTCAAAGCGGGTAGAGTTTGAGGGAAAGATAATTTTCCCAACACAGGGATCAAACGGGGAAACAACAGAAGATTTTCCTCTTGAAAGAGAGTCAGCCAAAGAGGAGGTTCCATATCAAGAACCTCAACCACAACTTGAATCAATAGCAACCGGCAAGCCAAAAAGGACAATAAGAAAATGTGATCGACTCATAGATATGGTGGCTTGTGCGGACTCAATTGCAGCTGATGACATTCCTACCACTTATAAAAACGCAGTCCAAAGTTCAAAAGAAGATAAGTGGAGGATTGCCATCGATGAAGAAATGCAGTCCCTTTATCAGAATCATACATGGAGATTGGTCAATCTTCTGGATGGTAAGAAACCAAGTTGGTGCAAATGGGTATTTAAAAAGAAAGAGGGATTTCCTAAACAAGAAAATATTGGCTACAAAGCAAGATTGGTGGCCAAAGGATATGCTCAAAATGAGGGAATTGATTATAATGAGGTATTCTCTCCAGTTGTGAAACACTTCTCCATTAGAGTTTTGTTGGCTTTGGTAGCACACTATAATTTGGAACTAGTTCAGTTGGATGTAAAAACAGGTTTTTTACATGGAGACTTGGAAGAGGAAATCTATATGACTCAGCCAGAAGGATTCAAAGTTTATGGAAAAGAAAATATGGTGGGCAAACTTGAAAATTCCTTGTACGGATTGAAACAATCTTCTAGACAATGGTACAAACAATTTGACAAGTTTATGTTGCAGCAAAGGTACATAAGAAGCAAATACGATCATTGTGTGTATTTGCGCAAGCTTGAAGATAATTCCTAAATATACCTTCTCCTATATGTTGATGATATGTTGATAGATTCTAAGAGTCAAGAGGAAATTGAGAAGCTAAAGATTAAGCTAAGAAAGGAGTTTGATATGAAGGCTTTGGGAGAGGCAAAGAAGATTCTTGGCATGGAGGATAACAAGAGATAGACATTCAAAGAAACTTTATTTATTCAAAAAGAATATTTGAAGAGAGTACTAAAGCGATTCAGTATGAATAAAAAAAACGAAGTCGTTAACACTCCGCTTGCTCCTAATTTTAAGATTAATGATGCTATGTCACCTAATAATGAAGCTGAATGAGAATATATGTCAAGAGTACCATACACTAATGCTATTGGTAGCTTGATGTATGCAATGATTTGCACAAGGCCAGATATTACGCACGCTGTTGGAGTTGTAAGTAGGTACATGCACAATCATGGAAAGGATCATTGGCAAGCTGTAAAATGGATTCTACGGTATATTCATAATACTGTAAATTTGGTTTTGTTTTCGAGCAGAAAGATAGTCAATATCTTGTTGGATATTGTGACTCAGATTATGCAGGTGATTTGGACAAACGAAGATCAACTACTAGTTATGTTTTTACTATTGCAAACGCAGCAGTTAGTTGGAAGTCTACTTTGCAATCAACAGTTGCTTTGTCTACAACATAGGCAGAGTACATGGCAATTACAGAGGCTGCGAAGGAAGCAATTTGGCTTCTAGGATTGCTTAGAGAGCTTGGTATTGGACAAGAAGAAATCACAATATTTTGTGATAGTCAGAGTGCTATTCAATTAGCAAAGAACTAAGTTTATCATGTAAGGACGAAGCACATTGACGTCCGATATCATTTCATACGAGAAATCATATAAGATGGTGGAGTCATAATGCAGAAAAATCATACTACAGATAATCCTGCCGATATGTTGACAAAAGTGATGAGTGCGGTCAAGTTTTAACATTGTTTGAACTTGATCAACATGTTGAACATTGAAGATTAAGTTTGAAGAGACAATCAAAATTGTTGTTGAAAGAAAGTTTAAAATGGAGAATCTTGCCAAGGTGGAGATTTGTAAAATTTGACAAGATTCAAAAATTGATTAATCACAAGATATGGTAGTTAGGAGGATAATTCTTAATTGGTAGAAAAGTCAAGATAGCACCTTTTGTAGGTGAAATTTAGGTGAACCATAAATTGATTTCACAAGGTAAATCTTGACATTTTGACATATTGTGATGTCATGGATGACATCAATAGGAAGAATTCACCCTCTCATCTAGTAAGACATCTGTTCTTCTTTCTCTCTTGTAGTATTGCACTTGTACTCTTTTGGAGTGAAATAAATATTAGTTGGTTGTGTTCGAGGACTAGGCAAAAGAAAACAAAAGTTTGCCGAACCTCGTTAATTCCTGGCGTTATATTTGTTGTTGTTTCATTTACTATTTATTAGCTACATTTAGATATAGCATTTGTGATTCCATCACTCTCTATATATTTGGCTTCCGCAACACACACTTGAGTTTCTTCATTGAGAAATATCTGCAAACAAAGAGTGTTAGGCTAGAAAAAATATTTATTACTGTCATCCTTTGAAATTCACAAAAAAAATATATCTGGTGTCCTGCTGGTGGTACAACTCTAGTTGGTGAAGCAACAACCACCAAAGTCATAGCAGTGTCAATTGTAATTTTTAATAAACAAAAATTGATAGAAATGATTCAGTAGGGAATAAATTAAATTGCAGTCTTAATAGAGTATAAAACTACGAAGGTCTTTGTCTTCACCGACAAATACATAATAATAACCGGTAATTTCACTGAGATTGTTATGCGAACTATATTTTAAACACAATACAACCGATGAAAAACTTTGCAGAAACAGTAAATTCAAAGTTTAAGTGAAGAAAATAAATTATTTGACAAAAACTAATACATGTAAAAGATATCATAATCTATAAAAAAAATTGTATGAAATTGAAAAGAAAGAAACTTGAGTGCAGTGAATGAACAATGTCCCATTAAGGAAATTATTCTACTATAGTATTCAATGTTCTGATTGAAATATGTCTTCAAGTATATAAATAATCTATTAACCATGTATGGATACCCACAGAGTCAGTGATCCACCCAACGGTAGTAAAGTACATGAATAATGAATTTGTGCAGTGTAAGACCCCGAAAATGACTTAAATGAACTAGATCCTGACATGTTGATCTTGATGTTATAAGGTCCTAAATAGGTTTATTATTTTGTATGGAGTTAGTTTCAAAAGTATTAGGTTCATTGGAAGTCAAACGTCAAGGGACGACCAAGAGATTCGACGACTAAGTCACCTATTTGCCTCATATATGGTTTTATATGTTTATGTGTGATGCATGATGTTTAGAAGCACTAAATGAGTTATTATAGTATATATATGTAGTGTTTCAATTTTCGTGGAGTTTAGAGGTCAAACGTCCAGGAACGTCCATGACGTTAAAAAAATGTGACTTGAAATGACCTTGTGTGTCTATGCATGTTTCATCAAGTTTTACGTGTTAGTTTTGGATGAAATTAATATAAGAGGTGTTAAAATCATAGGCCATCATGTTTGGGTTGGAAACATCCGAGCAAATATCCCCAAGGACCAACCAAGGGTACTTGACGAAAACCCATGTTGGTGGTCAAACCGCCAAAAAGCAGTCCACCTACGGAGAGCCATCACGGTCAGTGGCCTTGTCGATGCCCCGTAGGAGGTGGGCGTAATTGGAGACTTATAATAGGAAGACAACCTTCCATTTTCCAAGCTCTGACCCAATCGTCGGTGGACAACACAATCCGTAAGTGGACTGACGCCCTGTCGGTTTGTCGTCGTTTGTGAGCCTGTGCCAGCGTGCTATCTCACTCTTAAGTTAGGGTGATATTGTAATTTCACCCCACATACAAATATGAGTATTGGCGGTTTATTAAGGATCTTATGGGTATTTTGAACAAGTATATAAGTGTTTAACACTTAGAATATTTCATTTTTTAAAACAAAACCCCTAAATCCCCTAAGAATTCCCAAAGACTCCATTGAAGTCCAAAATCAAGGGATAGCTTCGTGTGGCGTTTTGAGTGGAAATTCTTCATCAAAGTGAAAAGTTATCTTTATAAAGGTATGACTTTTGATCCTTGAAATTTGTTTCACGAAGGAGCCCCAATTCTCAAGATGTTTTCTAAGTTTTTCAAAGTTGAATTGTCCAATTTCATGATTCTACCATGGGTTCTTGCATTAATGATTTCGAAACGTTGCATAATAATTTAATTGATATTGTATTGAGGATTTAACCTAAATTACGTATTAACCCATCAATTGTATGAACCCTAGTTTTTGACTAAGTTGTGGGTTACTTGATATTGATCTAATGTTAATGAATTCTTATGTAATTTTATGTGGGCTATTCATTGATGTAATAATTGTAGTAGTAATTTACATCTAGGTTTTATTAGATTGATGAATTTACATTTATTTAACCTATTACATTGATTATTATAGTTTTTATCTTGAATTGTTGGTTATGGCCTTGGGTAAGGGTCTTGTGTTTTCGAATTGAGTAATGTGACTTTAAATTGAAGTGTTGAGGATGATGTGGGGGTATGATGCCCTAATTCCTGTAATACTGATCCTATTTATACTTCTATTCTATTGTGATTTGTATGGTCCACTTATGGTGGTGGTGTTATGTGCTTTACTTGCAATTGATGTGGCCTTGTCGGCGTTACTTTATGTAATATGATGATCTTGGCTTTTTTGGAAACTACTTGAAGTAATATGAGTATTTGTGTAGTTTGATTATGTGAAGCATGACAATATGTATCTACATGTGAGTCACATATGTATCTTTATTGTGTTGTTGTCTTAGATTATCATGTTAGACTATGACATTGACATTATGTGTACAGTGTTAGGGTTGAGTCTTGGTTATTCCTACTTGACTATATGAGTCTAAATTGGTTACATTGATGATGTTATGATAGAATATAAGAAGACTTGAAGATGTTAGGTTTGTTTTAGGTGCTTCTAGAATGACTTGCATTATGAATTAAATGTGAAGTATGTGGTGTATTGTCTTGGTTGACTTGTGTCCCTTGCTTGATGTATATATGATTATGAATACGTAATGTCTTTATTTAGGGTTTTATAACTCTTACTCTTGAATGTATGAATGATATGTCACCTTAAATGAACTTAAGAGAGTCTTTTATGTGAAAACCTTGACTTAGTGGTAAGGTTAAGATTGTTGAAGTCATAAGCCGTAATGATATCCTTCAAAGTAAAGGAATGATAGATTTAATGATAATTAGATGGAATTGAATCATATTAATCCTTAGTAAAGTCATCTGATCTTCTTGTCACCATTATGAGGTAGCCCTAGTGAACCTTCCTTGGTAGGGTAAATGTAATTGGGTTATGTACTTATTATGGAACCCTTTTATGTGAACCTAATGTGTGAATTACTCAATGAGAAAGAAGGATAGAACTGAGTGAGTATGGTAAGTGAAGCAATTCTAATTATGTATATGACTAGAATACAAAGAAGCCCTTCATATTCCTTAACCATGTACTTACATGGGATGTGTCTAAGTTCTACCCTTGGCAAGTAGAACAACCTCGTCGGAGTAAGATAGAACTTCGGATTCCATATATTGCTATCATGGTCTATGTCGTTTATTGCCTATTCTAACAATATGAAATAACTATCAACATTATAGAAGTTTGTGAGGTTTTGGTGGTTGTATGGGACGCTATCTAGACATTGCATAATAGACTTTGAAGGTGTTACTTGGAGTTCCTAGGTCTTGTACAATACCATTATTTGAGTGTCCTTTATGTGATGTATGAGTCTTAATGATCTAATGAACTAATGACTTATGTTAAGAAGTATGTAAATGAATAAGTACCTAATCTAAAGTGACTTAAGGATTCCATAACTAAAGTATGAAGAGGGCAATACATGTCTTATCTTAGGAAGTCTTGAGGATGACTCTAGTTAGGGAAGTTGGTTGATTTTTTGGACATGATATAAGCCTTAGGTAGTCTTAGGGACTATTTAGGTAATCTTGAAGATGTCAATCATGGACGTTATCATCTTGATTTCTTAAGTACGTCTTTTGGTATACTTTGGAAGAATGATGTCATATCATCTATATGTTGGTGTGTTAAGTGAGAATGATCTATTCTAGAGAGTCAATAGGATCTCATAAGTGTGTGTGTAAGGGATTTTATGGGAGGTTAATTCACAGCTCACTCAAGTTAGACTTAGAGTCACCTTTGGTAGAAGAATGTTACCTTGAAGTTATGATGCTTTCTAAACGTGTATGTGACTTATTATAAGTAATCTTAAGGGTCGCTTAGGAACATCTAGAGAGGGTGTATGGGAGGTATCTCTTTATGTGACTTAAGTGAATCTTAGGATAGATTTAAGTGAAAAGATTACATGGTAAAGGGTGTCTAAAGTGAAGAGTAAGTAACTTCACTGTAACAATGAAGTAATTCACTTTAACAGTGAATGAGTTCACTGTAAAGTGATCTCTAAAATATGATGTATGGGTTAAATGTTATCTTATGTGTTTCTAAGATGTTAAATGTTTTTATTATGATTATAATATGACTTTTAAATGAAAGGATGCATATTTCCAATAAAAGTCCATTTTCATGATTTTTATGCATAATGCCATACTTAATACAAGTGGTTGAACGAACTACATGCTTTTATCTATCTATATAGTTCTTGGTAGGTGAGGAGGGTTTGTAATGTGAAGACTTGAACCGTAGCATCGTTCAAGAGAAGTTGAAGTATTCCCTCATTTGACTCGAGGTCATATCTGTCATTCATGTTTTCTTTTGAAGTATTGTAATAGACTAAGTATTCCTATATTCATATTTTGAAGAAGTGTTTGTGTCCCAAGTATTCTTCTGTCTTAAGATAATGAGATTGAGAATTAGTATTTTCTATTTCTTAATGTGAAAGATATTTTTAAAGACTCTGTTATATTTTGTGAAAATTTTTAATTTTGCACTGTTTTTGACTATGTTTATGCGAAGAATGATATCAAAGAGCTTGTATAAGACCTCTGAGAGGTCGAGTATGCCGGTTACAATCCGACATCGTGCCCTAACTTTTAGGGTGTGGTCTTGGGATGTTACAAGCTTTGTATCAGAGCATAGGTTTGTGAAAGTATTATCTGGAATCGAAAATTCTCATCAAGTCACGTCTAGTAGAGTCTTGACCATAAGTGTGAGTCACGAAACATCTATAGGCGAGAGGCCATAGGACGATAGAGTTTCCCTATTTTTCTACTCCTATGTCATGCGGTAGAATAAATATTATGAGTATCCTTCTTAATGTGTTTCCTTGTGTTTTCTAGGATATGAAACTAGAAGGATGGCCGCTAGAAGGTTGGAAGAGGAGAGGGTGAGTGAGGAGGTTCTTCCTCAAGTTGATCAAGTTCCTCAAGATGGAAAAGGTGCTGAAGGTGCTTAAGTGCCTCCCCAAGGTGATCATTTTCCTAATGTGGAAAGAGTTAATGCGGTGCCGGTGGTTCATTTGGATTTTACTAATCAAGTGATTAGAGAGTCTTTGGTTGCTTTAGACCAAGCTGTGACTACTCAAAGTAATTTTAATATGGTGCCTAGGGTTTTAGAGAGAACTATGAGATCTAGGTTGAGAGATTTTGTGAGGATTAATTCTCCTATCTTTCTTGGCTCTAAGGCGGGGGAGGATCCACAAGAGTTTCTTGATTGGGTATATAAGGTGTTGAGTACTATGGGAGTTACATCTAGGGAGAAGGAGGAGTTGGCATCGTATCAATTGAGGGATGTTTCTCAAATTTGGTGTACTCAATGGAAGGACAATAGGCCGGATGAATCGGGTCCTATTGAGTGGGAAAAATTTAAGGAAGATCTTCATGGTAAGTACCTTCCCCGTGAGAGGACAGAAGTTAAGGTGGAGGAGTTTATCAATCTCAAACAAAACAATATGAGTGTTGAGGAGTAATCTTTGAAATTCTCGACTTTTTCTAGGTATGCCCATTCTCTTGTGTCTAATCCAAGAGATGAAATGAGTTATTTTATGACGGGTGTACCCGACTTAGTAATGGAAGAATATCGTAGCCAACTTAGTTGTGCAAGTGATCTAGGGCAGCCTAGGTTTTTAAGAACAGGGTTAAGTATCAAGAAGATCCTAAGACTGCTAAGGTGAAATTGGAGAAAGGAGGTGGTTCCAAGGATGGAAAACCTACTTGTGCAGAGTGTGGCAAGAAACATTATGATGAGTCTATTGGGTACCGAGAGTTTCTATGGTTGTGGTAAGGAAAGACATAAGGTGAGAGATTGTCCTATGATTGCTTCTCCAAAGTCAAAGGTTCGTATCTATGCACCCCGGGTAAGAGGATCAAAACCGGATGAGAATGAGAGTGATGATGATGTTGGAAAGTTCTCTTTCTCTTGTTATGATATGAGTTCCTTCTAAGTGGGGGAGTATGGTTAGTAGATGGGGTCGGAAGTCCTAGAAATTGTTGTATGTGCATGGTGTATAGGAGTTTGGTTGAAATTGAATTTGATTTACTTCTTGCATTTTGTGTTTTATGAAGCCATGATTATATTGTAAGATGTGTTTATATGATGTTACTTTGCATATTAGCATGTTCATATCATGAATTTCCTAAAAGACGGTTTTTTGAAAAAATTGGTAAAAATCAGTGTAGCAATAAAATAGCTCACTGCAAAAATTTTGATAATTTTACTAATTGATTCTTTTGTCTAAATGTTTTGATATGATGTTAGATCTGATTTATATAAGTTGATGCTAAATATAAAAAGCGTTTTTACTATTTGGAATGAAGCATGTGAGTTTTGTAGCATAATGAGTGTAGAACGGTTTTCTAGTTTCTTGTTGTGTTGTGAATATCTTGACTATGTTAAATTGATATTTTCTTCTTGTTTATGTGTTGTATGGTTTGGTTATTACCTTCTAGTTTGATATCTATTCTTGGAAGTGGTCGGAGAGTGGCAACTGTCATGCGAGGATGAATGTTGTCCAAGTGGGGGAGATTGATGACCCCGAAAATGACTTAGGCGAACTAGAGCCTATCATGTTTGTCTTGATGTTATAAGGTCCTAAATAGGTTTACTATATGTTATTGAGTAAGTGTCAAAAGTATTAGGTGCATTGGAAGTCAAACGTCAAGGGACGACCAATACGTTTGACGACTAAGTCACCTATGTGCCTCATATGTGGTTTTAGGTTTTCATGTGAGATTCATGATATTTTGAAGTCCTTAAATGAGTTATTATGGTATATATCGGTAGTGTTTCGATTTTCATGGAGTTTGGAGGTCAAACGTCCAAGAACGTCCATGCAGTTCGAAAGATGTGCCTTGAAATGACCTTGTGTGTCTAAGCATATTTTGTCGAATTTTACGTGTTCATTTGGGATTAAAATCATATAAGAGGTGTTAAACTCGTAGGATATCATGTTTGAGTTGGAAACATTTAGGAAATAACGGCCATGGCCTGGTCGCGCCCGTAGGTGGTGGGCATCGTTGGAGACTTAGACTAGGAATCCAAGATTCCATTTTCCAAGTTTTGACCCAATCGTTGGTGTACAGCATGGTCCGTAACTAGACTGACGCCCCGTCGATGGGTCAGTCTTTTGAGAGCCTGTGCCTCCTTGTTGTCTCACTCTTAAGTTAGGGGTGATATTGTAATTTCACCCCACTTATGAATAATAGTATTGAAGGTTTATTAAGTATATTTTGGGTATTTTAGATAAGTATATAAGTGTTTAACACTTAGAGGATTTCATTCTTCCAAAACAAAACTCCAAAATCCCTTAAAAATTCTCAAAGACTCCATTGAAGTCCAAAATTAAGGAAGAGTTTGAGTGGAAATTCATAATAAATGTGAATAATTAGATTCATCAATGTATGGATTTTGATACTTAAAGCTTGTTTCATCAAGGAACTCCAATTCTCAAGATGTTCTCTAAGTTTTTCAAAGTTGAATTCTCCAATTTTATGATTCTACCATGGGTTCTTGTATTAATGATTTCTAAACATTGAATAATTATTTAATGTATATTGTATTGAGGATTTTAACATAAATTACCTATGAACCCATGAATCGGATGAACCCTAGTTTTTGACTAAGTTGTGGTTACTTGATATTGATCTAATGTTGATGAATTCTCATGTAGTTTTATGTGGGCTATTCATTGATGCAATAATTGTAGTAAATTGATATCTAGGTTGTATTATATTGATGAATTTACATTTTTTTAACCTAGTGCATTGATCATTGTAGTTTTTATGTTGAATTGTTGGTTATGGTCTTGGGTAAGGGTCTTGTGTTATCGGATTGAGTAATTTGACTTTGCATTGAAGTGTTGAGGATGATATAGCGTTATGCTGCCCTAATTCCTTTAATTTTTTGTGATTTATACTTCTATTCTATTGTGATTTGTATGGTCCACTTATGGTGGCGGTGTTATGTGCTTTACTTGCAATTGATGTGGCCTTGTCGGCGTGACTTTATGCAATATGATAATCTTGGTTTTGTTGGAAAGTACTTTAAGTAATATGAAAGTTTGTGTAGTTTGATTATGTGAAGAATGAAAATATCTATCTACATGTGAAGTCATATATGTAATCTTCTATTCATGTTGTCTTAGGTGATCATGTTCGACTATGACTTTGCCATTATGTGTATAGTGTAAGGGTTGAGTCTTGGTTATTCCTACTTGACTATGTGAGTATACAATTGATACATTGATGATGTAATGATAGAATATAAAATGATTTGAAGATGTTAGGGTTATTTCTAGGTGCTTCTAGAATGACTTGCATGATGAGTTAAAAGTGAAGTATTTGGTGTCTTGTCTTAGTTGACTTGTGTCCCTTGCTTGATGTACATATGAATATCTAATGTCTTGATTTAGGGTGTTAGAACTCTTACTCTTGAATGTATGATTGATATGTGACCTTAAATGAACGTAAGAGAGTCTTTTATGTGAAAACCTTGTCTAAGTGGTAATGTTAAGATTATTGAAATCGTAAGTCGTAATGATATCCTTCAAAGTAAAGGAATGATAGATTTAATGATAATTGGCTGGAGCGGAATTATATTAATCCTTAGTAAAGTCATCATGAGCTTTTTGTCGCCATTGTGAGGTAACTCTAGTGAACCTTCCTTGGTAGGGTAAATGTAATTGGGTTATGTACTTGTTATGGAACCCTTTTATGTGAACCTAATGTGTGAATTACTCAATGAGAAAGAAGGCTAGAACTGAGTGAGTATGGTAAGTGAAGCAATTCTAATTATGTATTAGACTAGAATACAAAGAAGCCCTTCATATTCCTTAACCATGTACTTACATGGGATGTGTCTAAGTTCTACCCTTGGCAAGTAGAACAACCTCATCGGAGTAGGATAGAACTTGTGATTCCATGTATTGCTATCATGGTCTATGTCATTTATTGCCTATTCTAATAATATGAAATAACTATCAACATTCTAGAAGTTTGTGAGGTTTTGGTGGTTGTATGGGACGCTATCAAGACATTGCACAATAGACATTGAAGGTGTTACTTAGAGTTCCTAGGTCTTGTACAAGACCATTATTTGAGTGTCCTTTATGTGATTTATAAGTCTTAATGAACTAATGAACTAATGACTTATGTTAAGAAATATGTAAATGAATAAGTACCTAATCTAAAGTGACTTAAGGATTCCTTAACTAAAGTATGAAGAGGGCATACATGTCTTATCTTAGGAAGTCATGACTCTAGTTAGGCAAGTTGGTTGATTTTGTGTACATGATATAAGCCTTAGGTAGTCTTAGTGACTATTTAGGTGATCTTGAAGATGTCAATCATGGACGTTATCATCTTGATTTCTTAAGTACGTCTTTTGGTATACTTTGGAAGAAGAATGTCCTATCATCTATATGTTGGTGTGTTAAGTTAGAATGATTCTATTCTAGAGAGTCTATAGGATCTCATAAGTGTGTGTGTAAGGCATTTTATGGGAGGTTAATTCACAACTCACTCAAGTTAGACTTAGAGTCACCTTTGGTTAAAGAATATTACCTTGAAGTTATGATGCTTTCTAAACGTGTATGTGACTTATTATAAGTAATCTTAAGGGTCGTTTTGCAACATCTAGAGAGGGTGTATGGGAGGTCTCTATTGTGTGACTTAAGTGAATCTTAGGATAGATTTAAGTGATAATATTACATGGTAAATTGTGTCTAAAGTGAAAAGTAAGTAACTTTACTGTACAGTGAATGAGTTCACTGTAAATTGATCTGTAAAATATGATACTTGGGTTAAATGTTATCTTATGTTTTTCTAAGTTGGTAAATGCCGTACTTATGATTACAGTATGAATTTTAAATGAAAGGTTGTATAATTCGAATAAAAGTCCATTTTCATGATTTTTATGTATAATGCAATACTTAGTACATGTGGTTGTACTAATTCCATGCTTTTATCTATCTATCTATATAGTTATTTGTAGGTGAGGAGCTTTTGGGAAGTGAAGACTTCGACCGTATCATCGTTCACGAGAAGTTGAAGTATGTCCTTATTTCACTCGAGGGAATATATTTCTTTCATGTTTTCTTTTGAAGTATTGTAATAGACTAAGTATTTCTATATTCATATTTTGAAGTATGGGCCGTGTCCTTAGTATTCTTTTATGTTAAGATGATGAGATTGAGAATTAGTATTTCCTATTTCTTTATATGAAAGAGATTCTCAAAGACTTTGTTATGTTTTGTGAAAAGTTTTAATTCCGCACTACTTTTCATTATGTTTATGCGATGAATGATATGAAAGGTATTGTATAAGACCTCCGAGAGGTCGAGTACACCGGTTACGATCCGAGATTGTGCCCTAAATTTTAGGGTGTGGTCTTGGAATGTTAAAATAAGAAGAAGTAGTACAAAAATTTTGTAAGTGAAAGGTATGAGGATTCACCTATATTTATAGCCAGGAAATACTGGTTCCAAAAGGTTGCAACCTTTCAGAAACAAAATGATCATTCATGAAATTTTGCGACCATTGAAATGATCGTGGTTGTTCCTAAAAGTTACGACCTTACAAAAAGTTAGCTACAAAGGTGGGAAATTCAAATAAAATGGAAAAGATATTTTAAATATGGGTCACATTGATAAGATTCAATTCGTGTCATTTCAGTTAGTTATTTAAATAATTAAAATGTTTTGGCCATGGAATTTAATACAGTTAATTAAATGAATAATTTAAACAAACTATATCCAAAAATTAATCTCTTGATTGATCTTTTTCTAAATTTAAATCTGAATCTGAAGTCGAAGCCAAGCGAGCGAACGATGGCCTGAGAGGGTACCTTTTCCAAATTCTTTTAACAATTAGTAGAAATGTTTCTCTATTTAAACACTTTAACTTTTCTTTCCATCACCAATGAAGGAGAAATATTTTTTACTAAAGCATAAGAGAACCGTCCAAATTCCTCTATTAATTTTCCTTCCATGTCTCATTAAGTATTGCTATATACCCAACGGAGAGCACATGGCTAAAGCAACTTATGAAAGACTTTCATCAACAATCAAAAGATCTTGTACCACTATATTTTGTTAGCTATTCATTTAGAAGAAAATATTGTATATCGCACTACGACAAAGTGATCTTGTTATCGTGAAAAACGGTAGTAACCTACGGTATGAGTGTCTACGATAGTTGATAGTTTAATAACCCAAGTAAGGGTTGGGGTAGTTTCCCAAGGGAGTGGTTTTGAGAAGATATAGTCAATTAGAATTTCTTTCTAAGTAGTCGTAGTTAAAAACATTTATGAGTAAAAACATTATAAATTCAGGGAGTGATACTAAAGTGTAAAATATGAATGGAGGGTTTTGTACCAAGTAGTAATAAAAACAAAAATAGCAAGGAAAACAAGTACGAAGAGAAGTTCTTGGGGGTGTGACCGCAATACAAATTGAGATAAGTAGTTGGGTACATGATATCGATAGGAAATTTTCAAGACGATAAGGACTAGGCCAAACTTTAGATGGAAATAAGTTCCCTCTCAGGCAACTTAACCCGTTTCAAATATGTTGCTCTAGTACATCCATTTTTTTCATGAAGGATAACCTATGACTTACCCCACTCACTCTCTCGATTAAGTGTTAGGATAATGGACCAGGGCTCACACTCTCACGCTGAACCTCATATCGACCTATTCCTTAGGCCATCAGTATAGCGGTCTTTGTTTTGCAACCTCACTCTGTAGAAAGCCGAAAACACATGGGTGAGTTTTCTTCTAACCTTAAAGCAAGCATGACCCAACAAGAATGTCCACTCATATTTTCTAAATTATAACCCAAGATTAGGGTTTTTTTTATTCTATAAATCAAGCAATAACAAAATACACCTAAATTGATAATCAAATCAAATGTGTGTAACAAATTAAACTTTGATTTAAGCAAAGGATGAAGAATAGAGATGACTTACTTCCAATTTGGGGAAGATGAACTCCTTTCTTCAGGTCTCCCAAAACCCTCTTGAAACTTGAGAGAAAATACAAAGAAAATAATATTTTAAGGTAAAAACTGAAGAAATTTTTAGATTCCTAAAATAATAACTAAGACTAATATTTATAGCCTTCAGATTAATTATTGTGGCGTACCATTCGAGGAGGTTAGTCGTGACCGCCGAATGACTTGGCAAATTTCCCATCTTCTGTCTCAGTGTCGTTTCGTGCTTGCCTTAATTATGTTCATGTCCTGGACCATTGGGCTATATAGAATTTCCTCGCTAAACTGTTTCACAAAGTGCTGACCACTTGTTTTGTTGCATTTTTATCCCACGTCCATTAAGGATTCGCATGCTAGAACAAAGGGCGGAGTACGTCCCTTTGGCAAATCACCAACTACACTTGTTGAAGTTGAGGCTTCAGATTTTGTGTTCTTTTCATCCTTTTTGTTCACTTTTGCATGTAAGTGTTCATGTTTGCAATATAACTTCAAATACGTGAAACATAAGAGTTTTCATCAGATAAGGAGACTAAATAAACATTTTAGAACACTATTTATATAAAATTAAAATAGTCAATGAGTCCAATTTATGGACTCATCAACACCCCCAACTTAAACTTTTGCTTGTCCTCAGTAAAATTCAAGTTTCGTAGTTCAAATAGGATGTCTAAATTTGTGCTACACAAGACTCAATCATGAACATACACGACAAGACTAAAGCTACTCATGGAAAGATTAATTATGTACTCAAAGACTCAAGTTGCGTCACACTATTACCAACGATTATCATGCTCATAATACTTGTTACTAATGCAAGTTCAACAACAATGTCATAATGACCTCATATAATGATTTCCTATTCATTCACCTTGGTTAGTCAATTTAAGATCAGAAATCAGATGCACCACTCACACTCAAAAATTGGAACACAATGTATGCTTTTACCCATAGGTTTGCCCTTATTTTACAATCAACTTTGTTTCGGCTTACTCCAGATCAAAAAATCCTATGTAAGGCTTGTAATTGGGCAGGGTGCAATGGTATGGCCATTTAGGCTTAGTGACTAAAATTCCTAATGAAATGTGGAGCTTTCAACACTTCTTTTTTCAGCTTGTTTTATCAATATTTCTCTTTAGTGCTTTTAAGTAACCCTATTATTTTGCTCCATTGATTTCTTAGAAACCCAAATATCATTTGGACATTATTTCATAATCTTTTATTTTCATTATTTTTCTTTTCTTTTTTTTTTTTTTTTTATATAGTGGGTTTCCATTTCTTTGCAATATGTTGGTTCACAGAGACTTTTCTTGCACTTCTTGAATTCTTCTTTTCCTTTTCACTACACCTCCAACTTAAGCTTTTGACTTAAGTAGTCTATTCGTTCAATCAAAAGTCATGAGGACTATAGGTTGTGGTTGAATAAAGATCTAGGTTTTCACAAGTTTTCTTCCAAAGAACGGTTAGGCTCAAAGGGTGTTAAAAAGAATTTCACACACTTACAGGTAGGTCATAGAAGAGGTATATATATATCAAATAGGCTCACATTTTTTAAATTTGCCTAAGATCATCTCAAGAGCACACCTTACTAAATCAGTCAGACTAATGGGGCAAATTCTATGTTTATTCATGAATGGTTTAAAGTAAGCTCATCACACAAGGATTCGATATTAACGCCAAACAAAACTACACACTTTATCTAGTGTACAACGATTATTACAAGAGAAATCAATTTGATACAGGGCTAGTCGCAAGAAGATGCCTTGAGCTTACATATTGTCTATGCAACTTCATTTAATCTTGTTTTCTCCATACAATTATTTTTTTTATTGAGAGCACTATATAAGTAATCCATATTGATCGGAACAAGGACTTAAATTTGTACAATAACAACCACCTTCAACATAAGAGGTGGAATTTTTTTTTCAAAAAATGAAAAAATTTTTGATGGTTCAAAATTGTTTTGTTTCGCAATTTAAAAACATAAAGGATCCACGATATCAAATAATCATAAAATCAATGTAAAAGCACAATTTCTAAGTAGACTACTCAATTAATATCAACAAGAAAATATCAACACAATAGGTGGCCTCACCCAACCACAATAAAGTGATTTTGAACTCAATTGCAAGTAATAATATCTAAAAGTAAAATCAATGTAACATAGAGAGAGGTGAAGGAGGATTATGTATATACAGTCTCTCAATTTGTAGGGGTATCAACATTTTGAGCAGTGGAATATGCTTGGGCAACGGTGCCCAAAGTCGCCTCAGCAAGAGCAGTAGTGTCAGCTCTTGTGGGGACTATTGTCGGCGTCTCAACAGGCGATTTATGGATTGCCAACTATATAATTGTCCCTACCAGATCCAACAAATTTCCAAAGATGCTTTGCTCCTCATGATGATGTCTCATATCCTTTTCCTATGCCACCACTAACTCCTTGTCAGTCTTTGCATCTGCATCTGTGGCTACTACTTCTCCCATATGTACATCCCTAGTAGTAGCTAGAGGAATATTTAAGGTCGCAGGGGCACCTCCATCATTATCTATCCTCATCATATCATTGAAGTCGAGAGATTTAAGATAATCTACGTTTTGCCGCAGGCCTGCGATATCGACTTTCATAGCCGGTATCTCAAATGGTCTTCTTTGTGTTTTCTTGCAAGGTGTAACTCTCAGTGTTAAAGCATCGATAGAGATATGGATTGGGGTAAGTGCATCAGGTATGACATTCTCGATCATCCCTTGAACTTAGCTATCTAGTGTGGATGCCCTCACCTCAGCTAATTTGGCCTGACGCCCTATCTTCAAGATCATTGCTTGAATAACCTTGATATGATGACCAAAGGAAGTAGTACTTGGATTTATGAAAAGGAAGAAGAAGGGATTGATGTACCGAATAGTACTGAAACTGGAGTAGGTGTGGATTCCTTTACATATAACAACTCAATATCAATCTCTAGAGAGGCATCTACTGGAGTTGCTCTCCTTTTATCACCCTCCTCATGTATGTACTCATCCTCAATATGTCGTATATTAGTGGTGTAAGAAGGTAAAACCTAGAGATCCCTTGTAATCTCTCGAGGTACTCTTTCATGTCTGCATAGCTCAGTAACCAGAATAGGAAATGAAATGGAAGTCTTCTTCTATTTGGACCTCATGGCCATTTTATATGATATAAATAGTCCAAGATCAATTGTTTTTCTATGTATGATACAACCAAGGCAAGCTGCATTTGGGAAGGATATAATAGACTCGTTATGGGATGACATAATGGTATTACAAATAAAACCAAACCAGAATCTAGCAGCAATATTCAGGTGCCTCTTCTCGATAGGCGCTCTGACCCCGATCCATCTCACGGTGTCCTCAGAAAATAAAGGACCCAACCACTGCTTAATGATGAGGATTTGGGTAATCACTTATAAAGTTGTGCAAAATATAGTGCCCTTCCCATCACCAAATTGATATGCTTAGTGTGGCATTCCAATTTTGTGCCTCTCACTGTGTCTGGAATTAGTGGCTTAAAGTCACTTGCTTGCTTCTTACTTTTAGGCACCAATGTTCAATATGTTGTGTAAAATTCTCATACATAGGCCTCGGGGCCTCGTGAATTGCTCGAACCCATGTAAGAGTAAGATCTACAAGATGTCAGGGTACTTGTCTGCCAGGCTCTTCACACACAAGAGCTTTTCCTCAAAAATAATTCGCTGCCCATCACCCTTAAATTTATTCAGTAATCGCGGGTGATGGGCTAGCACAGGCATCGGGCCCAATGAAGGAGTCTATGCTAGTTCTGGAATTGGCTCATAAAAAATTGTGGTTGTTGCATCCCTGGTGGAAGTGGTAAATCCGACGGAACCCTAGTGGGTGATGATCTAGCTATATCTGTAGACCTTCTATGTCTCTTAATCAACGGATGATCATTCTCGAACTAATCCTACTCATTTTCTACCTCAGCAGCTACTCTTTTCTTTTCCACTCTTTTTATCTTTTGCCTCTACTTAAATTGAGTTCTTCTTATCCCCACTTTGGAGGATTTGAGCCTCTTTTGTTAATACGAATGTCTGGAGCTGCCTTATTTTGGAGTTTTGTATTAAGGCTGGTGTGTACCGTATCTACAAATGATTATGATTAGTCAAAACAATAATAAAATTTAAACACAAAAATTTGATATAAAGGGTGGCCTTCTTACCTGGGGATCACCAAATCTCGTTGTTGAGTTAAGTCGAGCTCGACGAAGGATTAGCTTAAAGTCCAAGCAACTTGACGATGGAAAGGTCTACTCAGAAAGTCGCCATCTTCCTTTGGCAATGAATAGATTGTTCACCGAAGAACACAATGAAGATTGGAAAAAGGGACATGCAAAGGGAGATATAAAGTCTTGTAGGCGAATCGACGACTAGTTTCACAGATTAAGAATGTGTCCGCCAAAAGCTATAGATTTTATATAACTAAAAATATTAGTTAAGGGTGGTCTATAAGAAGTAGACCATCGTAAAGTCATTCGCTGCAGTCAACCCAGCTCTCCGAATGACATAATGTGCCAATATTAAATAAAGAAAATAAAATCAAAGCATGGAAACATGAAAATGAAATCAAAGCATGTAAACACGAAATTCTCCTAAAACCCATACCCCTCATCACCCCAGAGTACTCAGATTTCTACCGGTTTTATCATATTTGGCCATTTAACTATGATCATCCTTAAGAATGTTGTCACCCATTCCCTCATTGGTCAATTTTTGTTGATAAGCGCAAAGGGTCAATTATTTAGACTTTATCCAATCATTTTATCACCAAACAAGCAACACCCATGGTAAATTTAATCAAATAAAATCATAATCATTCAGGAATTCTAGTATCAAGATATTTTAGGCCTTATACAAAGCATAATGACAACATATTTCTATCAGAGAGGCCCAACACAAGTCATCCTCATACTAAACTTGCAAAATAGTAAAATATTATCAAAAACAAATTCAATGTTTTAGAGACTAACCTTTGATGTCGTAACGTCTCTTTTGTAATGCTAAGTAGAAAGTAATTCAGACCCCAAGAACAAAATACCGGCTCAAATACTAGTTAACGATGAAAATCTAAGAAAAAATACCTTTGGTGTTATTTTGATGAGTTGGAAATGAGGGAAAGTGAATGATTCAAAAATTTTATCATTTAGACTTTATATAATCATTTCGTTCTTGTCAATTGGCGACGTTAGTCGTACTCACCGACCCACTCGGTATAAGCCGAGTGGTCATTTTTTTAGTAAAATCGTCAATATTTAGGGAATGAAATCGGCGGTCTACATCGATATTATCGAACAAGTTGGAGATATGCTGAGATGCTTTTCGAGTTCACTGAGTTTTACAGGCTTTGAGATGTATCTGCATTGAACCAAATTGCAGATTAAGCATGGCTCGCTGACCTGTTTGGAAAAATGCTAAATGGATTCTCTGCTTGTCAAACTTGAATTTTTTCACACTTTCCTATTTTAATACTGCAACATAAACACACCATTGTTTATAAAAGTAAAATCCTAAAAACACTTAAGACCTTAGGTTTTCTCCCAAGAAGTGTCTTATTTAATGTCGTGGAATGTAGTAGGTCCTTATTCACTCCATATTATCATAGTTAGTAGGTAACCCCAACGTGTCATTTGGATGGAGTTGATCCACTGAAAATATCAAGTGTGATCTGATGTGCTCGATCCATTTAGAATGAGATCCAATCAATTGATTCAACAATTCCACGTTATCTCTCATTTCGTCCAACAGTCGATCTTGATTGATGATTTTTTGGAGAATGATTTGTAGCATTACCTCAATGTGACTATTCTCATCTTCTGTTTACTTCTTCTGCTAAGGAGGAGGGATATACCTCCCTTGGCGTTTGTACTGGTTTCCACCTGAAATATTTTTGTTGTCAAGTCATTTAGATGAGATACCAGCATAGTTAACTTTAAATCACCCACGACTTCTTGATTTGCCTCTACCGACTTTGCACCCAGTCCATCAACCATGCTTAATGGACATGCATGCACAAACAACTAAAAGGAAAAACAAAACAAAACTACAAATAAAATTCGAAAACTTAACTAAAAAGAATGAAATTTGTTTTAACTACATTATCGCATGAAATTACTCCACGGAAGCGGTGCCATTTTGAACTATTATCCGTGGCCAACAACACTAATCTACAGTATGAGTGTCTATGATCTTTGATATTTTTTACCCAACCAAGGGTTGGGACTGTGTTCCAAGGAAGCGTTTCGAGAAGATATAGTCAATTAGAATTGCATTCTAATAAGTCGTGGCTAAAAATATTTACGAGTAAAAACATTATAAATTATGAGGGTGACACAAAAGTGTCAAATATCAAAGGAGGGTTTTGTGACATGTAGATAAAAACAAAAACAGCAAGGAAGTAAAGTATGGGGAGAAGTTCTTTGGGTGTGACCGCAACACAAGTTGATCTAAGTAGTTGGGTACATGCTTTCAATAGGAAATTTGCAAGATAATAGAGACTAGGATTAGCTTTAGATGGAATAACTTCACTCTCGCACAACTTACCCCCATTTCGAAGCGCGTTCCTATCCAACACCCATTTGTTGCATGCAGGATACCCTATGCTTTACCTCACGCACTCTCTCGAACTGCATGTTTGGATATGGGATTAGGTCTCACCCTCTCCGGATGATTCTCATGTCGACTCAATCTTTAGGCCATCAGCCTAGCGGTCTTATTTTCACTATCTCCATCTCAGGCAAGTAGAAAACAAATGGGTGAGTTTGTTTTTGCAACTACAAACCCATTAAGTTAAACTGCAACCACTAGGTACAATCACCATTAATATATATCTTACCTATGAGCAATCAAGACCCAAAAGAAATATAAACTCATATTTGAATCATACCCCAAGATTATGCAACAACAACATACACCTAAAATAAAAATTAAATCAAATGGGTATAAGAAATTAAATCGTGATTTAAGCAAAGGAAGAAGAATAGAGAAGACCCACTTCCAACTTGGGGAAGATGATTTTCTTTCTTAGAGTCTCCTAACACACTCTCCAAAATTGAGAGAAATAAAAAAGAAAATAATATTCTAAGGTACAAATAAAAGAAATGATTGGGTACCTAAAAATAATAACAGACTAGTAGTTATAGCCTTCAGATTAAGTGTTGTGGCGGTCCATTAAGCGAGGTTAGTCGTAATCGCTGAATGAATCAGTGAATCTCCCTTCTTCGTCCTCATCACCATTTAATGCATGCCTTCAGTATCTTCATGTTCTGGACCACTGGGCGCTATAGATTGCTTCGCAAAATAATTCGACAATGTGCATACTACTTCTTTCATCGCCTTTTTCATCCACTTCCTTCAGATATATGCATTTTGCAAAAGGTAGGAGTACGTCCTTTCAGTGACTCACCAAATGCACTTGGTGAAGCTCATGCTTCAGGTTTTGTGTTCTTTTCAGCCTTTTTCCCTTATGTGCGTAAGTTTCCACGCTTGCACTATATACTCAAATACTTGAAAATTAAGAGTTTTCACTAGATATTAATACTTAAAAAGCATTTGAGGACACTATTTCAATCAAAATAAATCCCTAAATGATTCAAATTTGTGGAATCATCACAAAGCACGACTAAATGCAAAATCATTTCCTTCGAGAAAAAGTTATGCAAGGCAAAATCGGAATGAAGCAAATCAAAAAAATACAAGAAAGCAAATTACCTATTCACAAAGATACCGGACAACATGAAGTTTATAATATTTCAAAAAGTTGTTCAAATGATTGAAAGAGAGAACAAAATTGTATCGATATAAAATCACATGACCTAAAAATGGAGTCATATGTATTGCCTCTTCAAGAGAACTCAATGTACCTTGTCAAGGTTATAAAGGCATGACTGTCGTGATAATTAAATAGTATGTCTGGAGACTTAACCTAGGAGGTCACATAGTTATGGGGAATTAGGGTGACTGGCCCTAATCTACTCGATATTAATCCTATCCCAACTTAAATGCATAAATTACAAACCACCTTCATAAATTGGATGAGCTCAAATTTGTGATATGCTAACTGAAAATGCAATATGAAGTATTGATAATGAAACAATTGCAAACTGATGCATGTATATATGTACAAAATGACCTAGCAAGTGTAATTCATGAACTAAATGGATCAACACAATTAGGTTCTGAATCTGATGCCAACATTGAGAAACATAGATACAAAAAGGTAATATTATGATTTGGATTAGTCTAAAAACTAATTCACTACAAGAATCTAAAGTTCTATAAACCCTAAGTTGAAACATAATGAAGGGAATTAATAATGTTACTTAATTCTAGGGACCCAATGAGTGAAAGGAATCCACTAGTGAAATCCCACATATCTGGTGACGAATTCCACAGAGAAATCATTCTATTTTGGGTATGGAACCGGAGGAAACCTTTTTGCGGTCTTGAGTAGTGTTGGTCAACTCTCTCTGCTCTTTTCCGTTTAACATGGACAATTTTTGGATAATGAGTTGACTTGGGAAAAGGTTATGTAGTTACTATGCTAAAACTCACAAAAATTACGTACTTTAGGGGTTAAATAACATAGTTTTGGTTTCCAAAATATAGGGAAAAGACTAAATTGACTCTAGCTTAAATTTTTCAAAAACCATCGACGACCCTGAACTGTGGTCCGTCCTGTCAATCGTTGTATGGATTCATAGAGGGTCTGATAAGGGGTCTGATCCATGGACCTGGACCATGCCATGGTCCCACCTATGATCTATAGGTCCTGGCGATTTTCTGGACTTAGCCAAATTTTCCGTGCTATATGAGGAGGAGATTTAAGTGGCAACGGTCCATGGATGGTCCCCGTTGGTTGCACCTGCAACTGTTGGAATTTTCTACATTTTGTGTTTTTCTATAATACGGGTTGTCGCATTATCTCCCCTTTGGGAAAGTTACACATCGAACGAAGACTAAGCTAGCTGAATAAGGATGAAAAGAGCTGCAAACCCTACCACTAAATATTGGAAATTGAAATATGATTGTAAGTTCCAAGAACATCAAAATACATAAAAAAAAATGCAAGTATAGCTAAAAGAACATGATTCTAAGACTGAATCTACGCATGAGTAACTGGAAACGAACTATTACCTCAATCTAGAATGGAATAGGAAGGAAAGAGATGGGAATACTTCACAGTCATGTCTGCTTCTGTTTTCCAAGTTGCTTCGTCTATGAACGGACTACTCCACAAAACTTTAAATGAAGCAACTTCTTTGTTTTGATCAAGAATCTCAACTAACACATCGTCAAAAGTGAGACTATCCTTCATAACCACACTTTCTAATGGTATTATGGATGCTAGATGAAATACCCCAGAATTTCCAATACCCATACTAGAGACTCATATGTTTTATAATGATGATTTTATACCAAAAGAGTGTAAATAACTATTTTGATAAGTATTGAAGTCATAGCATAAAAGAAAGTCTTGACATCCAAAAACTAGCTAAATTGAACTAGTAGACGCCCCTATGTTAGGTGAATGTTTCGGACGGTCATATGGAGTCTAAAACATGTAAAAATATTTTAAATAGGTAAAAGTTACTATATAGGATCAAAACATACAGTCATGACACCCCAAGGACCACCAGAATGGTCCTTGGGGAGGACCCAAACATGGGCGAGCAGCCTACCAAAGCAGCCTGTGCACAGTCAAGATTTTGGTGGTTGTTGCGCGACGTACATCCATCATGCAAGGATTTCAAATTGGACTCATTATGCGGGGACTACACAAGGCTCACTGCCTCAACCCGAATTTAAAAACTAAATCATGAAATTAACCCCGCTATGCGCAGCCACTTCCCAGATTCGTAAAAGTCATGTTTTAAGTATTTTGACTTGATAAAAAGACCCATTTAAGTTAGGGGACATTTGGGTAGTTTAATGGTTACTATATAAGGTCTTAGGGTCAGTTTTAGGTCAATTTTAACCCCTAAATCAAGACTCAAAAGTTGAAAGCAAAAATCGCTCTCGTCTCTCCCAAATTCTCTTTTCCTCCAAACCTCCATTGAAGACCAATATAGATCCAAGAAGAAGATCAACACTTTAAGTTTCAAACCAATCTTAATGGATTGATCATATCTAAGTTATGGTTTCTTTCACTTTTGGGATTTCCCCAAGAGGTCCCTCCAAAAGATAATTTCTAAATCCCCCAAACCTAAGATTTTGTTCTACACATGGGTCTTCTTTGAAAAACAAAACTATGAATCAATTGTGATAAATTATGATGAATTAATGTTGTTTAAGTATGTATTGGTGGTTCATTTATGATTTCCTATGATATTTCCCTAGATCCATTTCTTTCCTCCAATTTCATGAAAACCTTGAATTGATATGGTAAATGTGAAAATTATAAACATGTAGATTGACTACATTGTTGTTAATTATGTAATTGCTTCTGAAAATTACCTTGTTTATGTATTCTTGGTAATGGAAGTATGAAGGTCCTTAGAAGGGCAATGAGGTATGTTGATTGGTTCTCCTTGGATTCAATTATGAATTATGAGTTACTTAGATAGTAATGCTTCTAGGTCTAATGTGTGGTTTTGATGTTGATGCTAAGTATTCCTCATCCTTAACCCTAGACTATTGAATTCTTTATAAAGTATGTAAGTATGTTATGGTATGATGATTATATGATGGAAAGTATTTTCTCATGATTATAATAAAGTGTTAAGTGAAAGGTTTACTCCAATAAAAAGTGGTGTCTAAAGTGAAAGGATTGTTCTCACTTGTGATGACTTATGAGGTAGATATGCTAAGATGTTTACATAGGGGTCTAGAAGAGACTAATTTCAACTTGTATGATGAAATAATATGATAACTAAAATAAAAAATTTCTTAGCACCGAAAGGGCATATAAATTAGATAAAGGTCTCACGTTAGTAAATTCCGCCTCCCACATAAGTCAAGGTTTATAGAAAAAATATCCTTCACCCTTAACTATACGCCCACATAGGACCCTAGCTTAGTTGATCCACCTATATAGTTATGTACGAATAATTACACCTTAGGCAATTTAAACCCTCTCTTTTCGATGTAGGAGTAGAACACCGAATTCACTGTAGCTCAAATAGTCTCATGTTGGTTATTGCACTTCTTCCCTAATTTTAAAAGTAAATGAAACACGTGAAGTATGTGAACTCTTATTAGGGTTGTCTTGATGGACACTACATAGGGTGAGGGAGGGTATGTGACTTCTCTCACTCATTGCACTTGTAGGATCCTAATGGATGGCTCTAGTAGTGTTCTTATGATTATGATTATGATTATGTTGATAATCTATGAATTGTATTTACACTACAAGATGATAAGTTTTTTGCGAGGGGAAATCCCGTTGTTAAAAGTCCTAATCCGGTCACTATTTGTTAATAACGATGCACAAAAATCCCATCGTCGTCGGTCGCTAAAAGCTCCGTCGTTAAAAGTTAACGACCAGATTTTAAATCCGGTCATGAAAGAATCTTTAGGGACGAAAAAATCTGGTCGTTGTACCACCTATTGGCAACACCATTCACCCTTTATTGATTGTAATTCTGTCGTTAAATCTTTTAACTAAGATAGAAAATTTTGTCACCAAAAGTTCTTCTACTTTAGACAAATATCTGTTAATCTTCAGTAATTCTTTGATAATTAATATATACACCTCCATTCAAAAATATATCAAGTAATCAATATTCATGTAAGTTTGTCAACTACAAAGATCTGAGATCACCATATTAGAAAAAAGATATATAAATTCAAATTGATGACATTGTGTTTATTAACATCTAACAAAAGAGAGAAGTTCTAAAATGTACAAATGAGAACATCTGATACTCAAACCAAACCAGTAAATAGATCTCTTTTGTGGTTCAACTTATTGTAAAACATTTTCGCTTGCTTGTACTTGCTCAACATTTCTTCTAGAACAAGTTCCTCAAACTTCAGAATCGTGACATGTTCAAAATAATTTTAAAAGAATTAATTAATAAAAAACAACAATCATAAACACATAGCTCCATACAACATTATATTATTTTATTCCTTGTATAATAAGCCAACGATTATAACATAAAGTTGGTTAAATTGTTAAGTATAAATGCTTAATAAATTAAAGAAACTGCATGTCTTTTATTTTGAAAGGAGGGGGCAACTATCAATTATGAATAATCTGAAATGAAGAACAAGTATAATGTTGAAAAGGAAAATAAACTCAAAATTAATTCATATTTCTAATGATAAAGAACGACACACCAGATCAAAATTTATAGTACGAGGAAAAAGACATATTAGTAGTGAAGATATTTGATATTTCAGAACACATTCAATTAAGTGACATAGTTGGTAGGTTTTATAAACATGGTTAATAAAAGAAAATATGAGGTTATGTTTTCAATTAATTCACTGAAAATACTACATTTCTGAATGGTATATCAGAGAAACATTTTGAGTTGAAGCTATGACCTTTGAAGCTTGAACACAATGAACAAAAATACCACGTAGAAGAAGATGAATTTGAATCGAACAAACACAAACTAGGTGTGACGAGTAATTTAGACTTGAGGTTCCAATTTTTTTCATCGCGATTGACAAAAAAAAGAGGATAACATCAAGGCTACAAATGTTGGTTGATTATATACGACTGACCATCCACGCTATTTTGCCACGGGTGAATCACTTCAATGTAGTCTCACTAATATACTAAAGGTAACCATCATCACCTTGCCAAATCTCGTAGGTGTTGTTATAATTTCTTGCAGCTCACCTGAAACAATATAAAGGAAAGAACAACCATTAAAATTATTGCCTCTAATAATTGTACTCCCTTGTTTTGTTCAACTGTTTTCAAATCAAATTTTAATTAAGAGAAGATATTTTATTTTATTTCAAATTACCCAACACATCGACACCAAATAAACTACTTAATCCACTTCTCTACTTCGTTTTCAGGTTATTTGCCCAAATTAATGAAGCATTCCTTATGATAATCCCATAAAAACATGTTTTTTTCTTACTTCTATTAGTATTTTAAGATAAGACATGAAAAACCATCAATTGTAAAAACATCTACAGCAAAAAAGTTCTATATATTTATAATTTCCTTTTTTCTCTCCTATTGCACATTCTAATATTTATCTTAGATAGCAATTGTGTAAGTACCCCAAATATAACTCATCATCTAATTAAACTAGAAGTTGAATATTCATGTCCATCCTTAAATAGTTATTAAAATTAGTGCAACTTGTCAATTCTATAAGTTAACTCTTAGTACATTACACAAAATCTGGCCACACGATGGTCTTGCAGACACCAAGTAATGACCTCAAAGTATTTTGTGATACATGTTACAATTTAGAGTTGATCAATTTTATTCGATCACATCTTGAAATTGTTTGTTCACATTCATTGATCACTTACCCGGTGAGAAAGAAGTGTCATATTCTAACAAAAAACTAGTGCAATAACTCTAATTTTATTTGGATTCTCTTGGATACTATTCAATATTTACAAAAATAAATATGATATTTTAAGGTAGAATATAACAAAAGATAACACTCACATTTGACATACAAGCAAATATATGTGTATAACATCATCTAATTAAGATGTATTTTCTGTTAACTTTGATTTACCTTGAGCATGCAAAAGATACAATAATAATCAAACATATAAACCTAAAGAATATTCCTGAAAAAAAATAGTCATGTATTCCAAGTCTACCATGAGATAGTATATAAACATATTCACGATCCTAAAATATTTTCAGGAAAAATCCAAATAATTCTCTTCCAAGATTAAGTTGCCAATTAAAAACAATATCGAATTAGCTACTAGAAAACATAAGATAACTACTACTTAGCAAGACATGGAAGTAAATATCAAATATTACTCAAACATAAAAATTCTTAGCAAGATATCGAAACTAGAAAACATAAGATTATTATATACTTATATTCTTTGTATCTTTTTATAATAGAAAATTGATTGTTACTCACTTACTCTTAAAGAAAAAACCTAAATTTTACATAATTTTTATAACGTTTCCCAAGAGAATCTAAAGAATATATAATCTAATGAATTAGAGAAAGTAGTAGCAAACATTATACATAAAATAAAAAATAAGACTTCACAAAATAATGTACAATAAGGATAAGTCATAACAATAAAATATACATAATGAAAAATAGTATAAACAAGCACTTATTTGGTCAATAATAAAAAGAGATAGAGAAAAACAACCGGAGCAAAGTTCTTCAGGTACCGAAATGCGGATAGAGTCAAAAACCTAGTTAAAACGTAAAATTAAATAAAATAAATTTCACTGAATCATTTGAATCAGACTAAAAGATAAGGTAGATCCACAAATCTTTTAATTAAATCAAAGAAGATGAAATGTAGGAAAAACAAAAAAGGATCAGTAATAGCATAAAAGGACAGGAGATAAAAAATTTGATTGGAAATGTAATGGGTATCTATCTACGAGGTGAGGGAAACCAATTTTCACCAAGAATAATAAATTTTTTTGAATGAAAGCCACAAAAGCAATGGTTACCAGATGTGGCAAAGATGAAGTCATGGAAAAAACTTCCCACTGATTAATAGGTTTTTCTTTAGTGGAGAGAGTAGGAAGTTAGCAAAAAAATATTGGAGAAAATGGTGCTTGTTTTATGTTTAGTTTAGCGACTGAAAATAATTTTTGCAATAACTGAATACTACTTTTTTTTCTTAATTAAAATACAATTTTTAACGTCCGGAAAAATATTTTGTCGGTATAGTTTACTTATAACGACTGGATTCATGTCCCTTCGTTAAGCACTGGTCGTTAAAAGTTAACATTCTTGTAGTGTTATATATTAATCATATTATTATGACTTTAACAACATATATTGTAAGTATGAAGTGGGTTGCTTAATGTGATACGTAGCCTTGGATAGGATTATGGGGTTCTATATTTGGCGTTAGACAAGTATTGGGTTGCTATTATGTTGAATTGAATCATTATGCTTCTTAATATACATGTTGCGTTAAATTTATAGAATGCTTGATTTCAACTAAATTTCCTTTTCTCATCCATTAATGATTTTTGTGCATAGGACTCATACTTAGTACATGTGGTTTGTACTAACCTATATTTTCCCCCTTTTCCCCAAATATTTTAGGTTCGGGCCATTGAGGAGATTCGTGGCTATAAGAGAGGAAGACTTGGATCTTTCTTAAGTCAACTGGTGAGTCCTCATGAGTTCTGAGGATAGAGCCACTCATCAAGCCTTATTAGTTTTGTCTATGTTTTAAGATAATTATTCCATTCTCATGTTGAGACTTCATTGTAGACTATATGGGCATGTTGTAATAGACTAAAGATGGTAAAATGTAAGACAAAGATTTAGACTAATTTCTTGTGTTGTCTAAGCGAGAAGACGAAGTAAGCTTCCTACATTAGAGGTCTATGTAAACCTCACTAAGTATATTGGAAAGTTTTAATTTTTTCCGTATCTTTGACCTATGATGTGCTATGATGTATGTTAAGGGCTTGTCTTAGTCCTCTTCGAGGACGTTGCCGCCGGTAACGACTAGGGTATACTTTGGGTCGTTACAAACTTGGTATTAGAGCATTAGGTTAAAGTAATCCTTAGGATTGATGTCTCACTAAACCATGTCAATCTAGGGTCTTATTCATATTTGTGAAGCACTCCACACTTATGAATGAGAGACTATGTGATGCTGAGGAACTTTCACTCTTGTTATTCCTTAGTCATGCCTAAGAGTCCTAGCTCTATTTAGTCCTTTCCTATCATCCTTTTATTGTGATTATAGGCAATGAATAAAAGGAGTAACAATGCTCGAAGGGCTGGAGAGGAGAATTTGAAAGAGGCAGTTCCCCCTCAAGCTCCTTAAAACCCTCAATTTCCTATTGAAGAAGGGCTATGCCGAACGTTGAGATAAGGTCGGCCATACATAGCTTGACTTAAGTGTTGGTTACTCAAGTTGCTAGGGATGCAAGGGTTCAAGTGAACCCAAATGTTTGCACTACGCTTCAAGAATTAGGGCTTTCACAAGTATAAATCCCCTACTTTCTATGGTTATAAGGTGGAGGAGGACCCGCAATGGTTTATTGATGAAGTGTTCAAAGTTCTTGATGCTATGGGTGTTTCTCTCAAGAAAAGGCGGAACTAGCCGCTACCAACTCAAAGACGTATCTCAAGTTTGGTGTGAGCAAAGGAAGGATGAAAGGTCGGTTATAAAAGGTCGGATTACTTGGGGAGCTTTCAAGACGACTTTCCTTGATAGGTTTTTTCCCTTGGAATTAAGGGAGAGAAAAAATACAAGAATTCATCAATATTCGTCAAGGGGGTATGAGCGTGAAGGAGTATAGCCTCAAGTTCATTCAAATATCCAAGTACGCTCCTACTATGGTTGCTGATTTTAGAGGTAAGATGAACAAATTTGTAGCCATGAAATTTAAAATGCTACCCGACATATTAGACGAACCTTTTTTGGTTTCTACCCCGGTGGGTGATTCCGTGGTGGTTAACAGAGTCTATAGAGGTTGTCCAATTTCCTTTCTCAATAGAGTTACATTAGTTGATTGATAGAAATTGATATGATAAATTTTGATGTCATATTGGGAATGGATTGGTTCCATGCCTGCTTTGCATCCGTTAATTGTAGGACAAGGTTAGTCAAATTCCAAAATCCAAGTGAACCCATTTTTGAGTGGAAGGAAGGAAACTAAAACCCTAGGGGTAAAATCCTTTCATGTCTAAAAACTGGAAAATTGATTGCAAAGTGTTGTATCTACCACATATTAAGATTTCGGTATATTGAATCTGAGGTCCCTACCATAGAGTCGTTATCCGTAGTGAGGAAATTTCTGGTGGTCTTTCCCGATGACCTTCCCGGAATTCCTCCCGAATGAGAGATTGACTTCGGCATAGATTTATTGACGGATATACAACCTATTTTAGTTCCTCCTTATCGGATGGATTCGGCCAAATTGAAGGAGCTAAAGGTTCAATACAATGATTTGTTATACAAGGTCTTTATTCAACCGAGCATATCTCCATGGGGTGCTTCGGTATTATTTGTAAAGAAGAAGGATGGGTCATTGAGAATGTACATCGACTATCCCAACTAAAAAAGTCACCATAAATAAAAAGTACCCGCTCCCCTAGGATTGATGAACTATTTGATAAACTCCACGGAACAATATATTTTTCAAAGATTGACTTGAGGTCGGGTTATCATCAACTTAGAGTGAGGGAGGTTGCGAAAAACGGAATTCGAACAAGATATGATCACTTTGAATTCCTAGTTGTAACACTTCAAAAATCCAAGACCTGTCTTAAAGTATAACATAAGTATCATGAGGTACAAACACTGTATTAAGGCCTATTTTAATGAATATAGGTCATTTAGGAAGTCCAGTAACTAAAATGTCTATGACGTTCGGAAATAAGTTCTAGTGAGGTACTACCGTGCCTAAGCCTATTCGACGAGCTTTTAGGAATCAAAAATCCATGAAAATTGGTGGTGGAAGGATAGTTAATAGGTGTTTAATTTAATACATGGTCAAAAACTTCCGAATCCTCAAGGACCAACCAAGGTCCCTTGAGAGGGACCCTTGCAAGTTACTGCCTCGATAATGTGCACCGACAAATGGCCAATCAACGGGGCATGTGTTGATCGATGATGCGTGTGTTGATCGATGGGGAGTCGATGCCAACCGTCGACCAACACTTAGACATTTCTTTGAAGAGGGTCGTTTGCACACTCTCTTAACTCATTGGTGGACGTGCACCATGAAAGGGGGGCTGGTCTGACAATTGAGCCACGAGGCGTCGAAGGGGTTTCGTCTGTGAGTGGCATGTTTTTGCTGCACATATTAAATTAGTTAAAGAATATTAATTAAGTGATTTACTGGTTAGTTAGGGTAATTAGATAATCCTAATTAACAAATTTAACTCCACATATAAAGACCCCAATCCCAATAATCTAATTACAAATGTCATAACAAACTCTCTTCCTTCTCTTTTCTTTCTCTCTCTATTAGAAGACACCATTGAAGACTAGCTAGGGGAGGGATTTGGGGGATGCAAAGTTACAAATTCACCATCAAATATATATCAAATGTTGAGGTATGGGATCTAATTCTCCTTTGAGACCTCTTTCGTCAAAGGGTTCCTTCAAAGTGTTTTTAAAAATTGCATTTTTATGGGTTATTCTCAATATCGAAAATATGTTATGAATTGGTTTGTTTATTTTTTATATTGGATAATATGAATAGATTAACATGTATTCTAACTTAATTATGATATATATTGATGGTTTGGTCTAGTTTGTAGATGATGAACCTTGACCCTAGCTTTAATATTGATGTGAATTAGGTTGAAATGGGTTCAACTGACTTGGTTATTGTTGAATTTCTATAAACTGATGTTTTTACATTGACGATGATAATAATTGAGTGAATTGTAGTCTTTCATGTTGGTTCTTCAGAACGTGGTCTAGGTTAGGAAGTAAATTGACCTAACTATCTTGTCTTAAGTTATAATCTAGTATTGAATTTTGATGTAGGGATTCTTGTAGTCTTGATATCATGTTGAATGTTGAGTTATAATGATGTATACCCAAGAATTGGGTTGAATGAGGGTTTATGGCAAGACCTTGATGATGAACTATGAACGAGACTTGGTAAGTCTTATAAATCTCTATTCTTTACATTCAAATTGTGGTTAATTATGATTAAGTCATGATGTTGTATTGGAATATGCCTTGTATTAGGATTGATGGGGTGGTATGATGTTGAATTAATATGTCTTGACTATGTGGTAAGGTTGATTAAGGTGTATATGTTTTAAGGATGGTGATAACTACTAATGTGCCTTATGATGATATGAAACGCTAATGTGCTAACCTCACTTGTATGAATTGTAATGAAATGACTTTTACTCATGCAATTCCTATGGAGCTATGATGATGATGTTATACAAGGGTTAGACCCTATGACATAAACTAAGTTATGATTGATAATTAAAGGCTTAAAGACATTTCAAAAAGGGTCTCTAGCTTAGCACCGAGTAAATTAGAGTGAGGAGTTTCCCTTCCCCCATAGGGAAAGTAGGAGAACTAAAGTACTCTTGAGATTGGGGACTACAATGAATGTAGCATAAAAAGGGTCCCAAATATATCTCCAAGTTCCTGAACTATGTTGCCCCAATAGGAATACTACCTAGTGGATCCACGTAGTTGCTATGTTTTATGTTTTGGTACTACTTTGGCAAGTAGTCCGCCTTCATTTAGTGTAGGGTTTTATGACACCAAATTCCACACTACCTTATGTGGTTTATGTAGGTTTGGGCAAGATGTTCCCAAAAGGTAAAATGAATTAATGGATTGAAATCTAACTAGGATTACCTAAAGGGTCTAGATTAGTCTAGGTAAAGGTATGGTAGTCTACCTAAGCATTGCACTAGTTATCCTTGAGGGGAGTCTTAGGAGAATGTTATTATGTATCATCATGCTTATAATAATATATGATATATTTATATATATATATATATATATATATATATATATATATATATATATATGTATATATATATATATATATTGAACTTGCACAATGTTTATACTATATATTGATTAGTTCACTTATGAATATGTGTTGTCGTATATTGTTAAAGTAAGATGAAATGTCTATTTAAATGCCATGTTATGTGAATTAGGATGTTAGTCATGATTCTTGTTGGGTTACTTGATTGAGTAAGCATATGGGCTTTTGCTTGGTCATTGCACTTGTTGACTTGATTGGGGTTTATGGGTAATTGTCTTGCTTTGTTTTTAATGAAATGTACTCTTATTTATGCTTATTGACAATATGACTTGATTATAGAGTTACTTGAGTATGTATCTACTTATATGGTATGAATGTTTGAGTTGACTAGACTTGATGTTGTAGTATTGTGATGAACATGCCTATAACTTAATGAATATGCAATAATAGTTGGTATGGTCTTGTTGAATGTGCATAAGTGTTTTTAAATGGAAAATTAATAATTTATGAGATATCCTTTTTCTTAGCATTTGTTACAAGTATATGTGTGTATGGTCTCATACTTAGTACAAGTGGGTGCTAACCCCATTTTATTCCTTTTCCCCAATATCTTAGGTTCCGATTGTTGAAGTGTTTCGGAAGGCGACTTGAAGAAGACTTGGATCCTTTGATCATCCATGTAGGGTAGGTCCTCATTGTTCGAGGTGATGCCACTATTGAGCTTATGTTGTTGTTCTTATTTTAGTTCTAAGGCTCTTATATTCTATCTCCTTTCATTTGAGTATGGATTGTATAAACCTATATGTGGATTTCTTTACATTGATGTATGGGTTATGCCCAAATTTCTAATCGTATTAGATGGTTATGAGATGAGACAATCTTTGAAGACTATGTTCTATCTTATATACATTTTTGTGCAATAAAAGTAGAAGGCTATGTAACCTTCCTATACGAAGGGTCTATGTATACTCGATATATATATGTTGTGTGTATGTAAAGGTCTATGTAAACCTCCAAGTAGAAGTAATGAAAAGTTTTAAACTTTTCCTCTAGATTTGACCTATGAATGCAATGAGGTAAACCAAGAGGTTAGTCTTACTCCAGAAAGACGACGACAATGCATGTTACATCTAAGGGGTAAACATGGATGTGGCAAACTTGGTATCAAATCATGAGGTTAAATTATCTTAGAGTAAATGTATCTCTCAACCACGTCTATGTATGTCCATGTTCATAATTGTGAAGTGCGCCACACTTATGGATAGGAACCTACATGATGCCTAGGAAACTCCCACTTTCTTGGAAATCTAATATCGTGCCATTAGAGTATACTCATGGTGTGTTTCTGCATATAATCCTAATGTTGTGATTATAGGAAAAATGAACACTCGAAGGAATGCGGCAGGAAGACTTGAAAAAAGGCGATTGACAATGCGGGAGCTCCTCTCCATGGTGATCAAATTCTTCCTCTTGAAGAAGAAACTAATGTTGAACAAGATCGGGTCAACTCCACCCTTGACAAATGGTGACATAAGGATTGCCCTCATCCAATTACCCCAAGCCGTCACTACACAAGCCCAAGCTATGACGACCGAAGCTAACCGGGAGGTTGTACACCTTTCAAATCACAAGTTGTCACTATGGCCTCCCGTCTAAGGGACTTCACTCGAATGAACCCTCCGACTTTCTACTGGTCAAAGGTTGAAGAAGACCCCCAAGAGTTCATCAATGAATTCAATAACATACTCTTGCTTATGGGGTTGTCCAGAAGTGAGAAGGTGAAATTGGCCACTTATCAACTCAAGGACATGGCTCAAGAATGGTACGTCCAATCGATAGATAATAGGCCATTGAGAGGTTGTACTATGACTTGGGAGATCTTCAAGAAGGCTTTTCTTGATCTGTTCTTTACGAGGGAAATGAGAGAAGGTAAAGTGGTAAGCTTCATCAACCTTCATCAACGGGGTATGAGTGTTCATTAATACTCCTTGAAATTCACTAAATTGTTGAAATATTCTCCCTCTTTGGTTTCTGATCCTACAGATGAAATGAGTCGCTTTGTGACGGAGGTGTCGGATGATTTTGAAGAGGAGTTTCATTCATCTATGCTACATGAAAACATGAACATTTCTCATCTTATGGTCCATGCCAAGCATGTGGAAGAGGTAAGGTCTATGAGGAAGAGTAGAGTTGCTAAGAGGGAAAGATATTTTGATGGAGTTTCTTCAAAGAATAGGCTTGAGATACAAGACAATCCTAGATTAAGAAATGGGTTTGTAATCAAGTTCCTTCCAAGTTCCCTAAGGCTAGTGGATAGGGTGTCTAACCCTAAGCCTAATAAGGGAAATGGTACTAGTTCACCAATCGAGAAGTCAACTTGTGAAAAGTGTGGCAAGAAGCACTATGGTGATTGTCTTAAGGGGACAAACAATTGTTTTGGTTGTGGTAAAAGAGGGTACAAGGTTAGTGATTTCCCTAAAGTGAGGGTTCAAGACAAAGGTAATGGTCAAGATCAAGCAAGTGGTTCAAATGAGGCTCTAAACAAGAACCACTTCTTTGCTCTCCGCTCTATGGGTGAGCAAGAGACTTCTCATGACTTGGTGACCGGTATGTTGAAAGTCTTCTCTATTGATGTATATGCCTTACTTGATCCTAGTTCTACTTTATCATTTGTTACCCCTCTAGTAGCCAAAAAGTTTGACATTTTGGCCGATATTTTGCATGAACCTTTTATAGTGTCTACTCCGGTGGGTGAGTTGGTTTTTGCAAAAAGGGTGTATAGAAATTCTCCTATAATGCTGCCCAATAGAGTTTCTGATGTTGAACTAGTAGAACTCGATATGCTTGATTTTGATATTATATTGGGTATGGATTGGTTGCATGCTTGCTTTGCTTCTATTGATTGTAGGACAAGGGTTGTGAAGTTTAACTTTCCAAATGAACCCATTGTAGAGTGGAAGGGGGAAACTCTATTCCTAGAGGTCATATCATCTCTTGTATAAATGTATGCGGAATCATCCCATTGAGTCGGTTTCCATAGTGAGTGAATTTTCGCAGGTCCTTCCTAATGACCTTTACGGTATTTCTCAAGAACGGGAAATTGATTTTTGTATTGATTATCTACCAGATACAAATCCCATTTTGATTCCTCCTTATCGGATGGCTCCGGCCAAATTGAAAGTGTTGAAGGCACAACACAAATATTTACTAGACAAAGGCTTCATAAGACCTAGTATTTCTCTATGGGGTTCGTCGGTTTTGTTTGTGAAGAAGAAAGATGGGTCCTTAAGAATGTGTATTGATTACCGCCAACTCAATAAAGTCGCAATGAAGAACAAGTATCCTCTCCCATGGATTGACGACTTGCTTGATTAACTCTAAGGGGCAAGCTATTTTTCTAAGATTGACTTGAGGTCGGGGTATCACCAACTTAGGGTGAGAAGTGAGGATATACAAATATAGCTTTTCAGACTAGATATGGTCATTATGAGTTCCTAGTAATGTCCTTTGGTCTCACTAATTCTCCGGTGGCATTTATGGACCTTATGAATAGGGTGTTTTGAAATTATCTAGATTCATTTGTCATTGTCTTCATTGACGATACCTTTGTATATTTGAAAAATGAGGGTGAGCACATGAACCATTTGAGGGTGGTGTTACAAGTACTTAAAGTACTTCAATTGTTTGCCTTGTATATCAAATGTGAGTTTTGGTTGTGGTCAGTGACATTTCTTGGTCATATCATCTCTAGTGAGGGAGTTGAGGTTGATCCAAGGAAAATAGAGGCGGTGAAAAATTGACCTAGACCATTGACTTCAACTGATACTAGGAGTTTCTTGGGTTTAGAGGGTATTATTGGTGGTTTGTGGAGGGTCTTGCATCCATTGCATCTCCCTTCACTACTTTAACCTAAAAGTGTAAGAAATTTGAGTGGTCGGAGGCATGTGAGAGAAGTTTTCAAATGTTGAAAGATAGGCTTACTTCCGCTCTTGTGTTGACCTTATCGGAGGGTAAAAAGGCTTTTGTTGTGTACTGTGACGCATCCCGAGTGGGTTTGGGTTGTGTGCTTACGCAACATGGGAAGGTGATAGCCTATACTTTTTAAAAACTTAAGGTGCATGAGAGAAACTATCAAACTCGTGACCTTGAGTTAGCGGCCATGGTTTTGCTTTGAAAATATGGAGGAATTACTTGTATGTTGTCCATGTTTATGCCTATACTGACCATATGAGTCTCCAATATCTGTTTACCTAAAAGGAGTTGAATCTCCGACAAAGAAGGTGGTTAGAATTGCTGAAAGATTACGACATGAGTGTCCTCTATAAACCCAGCAAGACCAACATGATAGCGGATGCTCTAAGTCATATGAATATGGGTAGTGTATCTCACATAGATGAAGCCAATAATGACCTAGTGAAGGATATTCATAGGTTGGCTAGGATGGGTATGAGATTGGAATATTCTCTGAGTGGTGGTTTCATGGTTCATAATAACTCCGAGTAATCATTGGTAGTTGAGGTGAAGTCCAAACAATGCTTTGATAAATCATTGATGGAGTTCAAGGAATCGATCCTTTGAAAGCTTAATGAGGCATTCTACATTGGGGGGATGGTATTTTAAGGTGCCAAGGAAAATTGTGTGTTCCCAAGGTAGATGAGTTGAGGAACCATATCCTTGAGGAAGCCCATGGGTCTCGCTAAACCATTTATTCGGGTTTGAGATAAATGCACCATAACCTTAGGGAAATATTTGTGGGAAGGTATGAAGAAGGACATAACAGAGTTCATCGCTAAGTGTCCAAATCGCCAACAAGTAAAAGACGAACATCAAAAATCGGGTGTCTTACTACAATAAATTCAAGTTCCTACTTGAAAGTGTGAAGACATCAGTATGGATTTTGTTGTGGGTTTACCTAGGACTCATTGCCAATTATACTCTATATGGGTTGTTGTTGATAGATTGACTATGTCCGCTCACTTTATTCTCATCAAGTTTATGTATTTTGCAGAATATTATGCTAGGATCTACATAGATGAGATTGTGTGTCGTTATGGTATTCTGTTATCCATCATATCGGGTCAGGGTGCACAATTCACATCTAGGTTTTGGAGGTCATTTCAAAAAGGGTTGGGTACTTAGGTGAAGTTGAGTACCGTTTTTCATCCCCAAACAGATGGTCAAGCAGAGCGTCTATTCAAACCTTTGAGGATATGCTTAGGGATTTTATTATTGATTTCAAGAGAAATCGGGATAAGCATTTTCATTTGGTGGATTTTTCTTATAATAATAGTTTTCATTCATCCATTTACATTGCTCCCTGTGAAGCCTTGTATAGCAGGAGGTGTAGGTCTCCTATTGGGTGGTTTAAAGTCGGAGAGCCTTCTCTTCTTGGTCCCTATTTGATTTATAAGACTTTGGAGAAAGTTTATATCATAAGGAACTGCTTGCAAATGCGACCTATAGTCGGCAAAAGTGTTATGTCGATTATAGGAGAAGGGATTTGGAGTTTGAAGAAGGTGAAGAGGCGTATTTGAAAATTTCACCTATGAAAGGGGTGGTTAGATTTGGAAAGAACGGGAAGTTGAGTTCTCTTTATGTGGGTTTGTATGACATCTTGCAAAGAGTTGGTAAAGTTTCCTATGAATTGAAACTTCCTAGTGAATTAACTTCGGTTCATCCGATTGTCCATGTGTACTGTTGATCCCTAGTCTAATCTTCGTATTGAGGGTCGTGGTGTGAAGGATAATATCTCTTATGAGGAAGTTCCGACTCAAATTCTTGATAGACAAGTCAAGAAGTTAAGGAATAAAGAGGTGGCTTCCGTAAAGGTGTTATGGAAGAATCACCTAGATGAGGGTATGGGAGGCTGAAGCCAACATGAAGTCATGTTACCCTCATCTATTTGATAACAAAGGTTAGTAGTTCTTACTAATAATGAAAATAATGACAAAAATTGAAGTTGCTTTAATTTTTGGTGAAGTCTTGCAAAATGTGAATTTTTGAACAGTCTTACAGTGAATTACACTGAAGTTATGTATTTGAACTTGAAATGTTGCTCTTTGTCTTGTCTGAGTTATCCTGTGCCTTTTGATATGATGTGTATTTATGAAATGATATGTAGCATGTTGATAAGTTGAACTTTGGCATAATTGACTCATGTAAAGCATGTTGAGATCATGTTGTTGTTGTGAGAAGGATATTCCTCAAAATTTAATGTTTGAGCCTTATGTGTGGTAATTGAAGTTTCGAATTTCATTGTGTAAGTAATATGATTTATGTTGGTATGTATATTGTTGGTTGGGCTGATAGTCTTTAGTCTATTCCTTCCTTCTAAATAATCTAGTGCCATTCGGGGATGAATGTTCCTAAGGGGGGGGGATAATGTAAACATCAAAAATCCAAGACGTGTTTTAAAGTATAAAATAAGTGTCATGAGGTACAAACACTATTTTAAGGCCTATTTAATTAATATAGTCATTTAGGAAGTCTGGTAACTAAAACGTCCATGGCATTTGGAAACTAGTTCTAGTGAGGTAGTAGCGTGCCTAAGCCTATTCGACGAGCTTTTAAGAGTTAAAAATCCATGAAAATTGGTGGAAGGATATTTAATAGGTGTTGAAGTAATTAATGATCGAAACGTCTGGGTATGAAACCCCAAGGCCCAACCAAGGGCCCTTGAGAGGGACCCTTGCACGTTGGTGTCAACACTGCCTTGGCAGTGTGCACCCATAAAGGGTCAATTTACGGGGTGTGTGTTGATCGATGGGGAGTCGATGCCAACCGTCTACCAACACTTATCCATTTTGTTTAATAGGTTCGTATGCTCACTCTTTGAACTCATCAAAGGACGTGCAGCACGGAAGGGGCGCTGGTCCGTCGATTGAGCCACGAGGCGTCAACGGGGTTTCGTCTGTGAGTGGCATGTTTTTCCTGCACGTTTTATATTAGTTCAAAAAAATTAATTAAGGGATTTATTGTTTAGTTATGGTAATTAGAGAATCCTAATTAACTAATTGAACTCCCCATATAAAAACCCCAACCCCATTAACCTAATTTCAACTCTCAAAACAAACTCTCTTCCTTCTCTCTTCTTTCTCTCTCTATTGGAAGACACCATTGAAGACTAGATAGGGGAGGGATTTAGGGGATGTAAAGGGATGAATTCACCATCAAATCTTCATGAAACGTTGAGGTATGAGATCTAATTCACCTTTGATACCTCTTTTCTCAAAGGATTCCTCCAAAGTATTTTCAAATATTGAGTTTTCATTTGGGTTCTTCTCAATCTCGAAAATTATGTTATGAATTGATTTGTTTATGTTTTATATTGGATAAAATGAATAGATTAACATGTATTCTAACTTATTTATGATATATCGTGATGGTTTGGTCTAGTTTGTAGATGATGACCCTTGACCCTTAACCCTAGGTTTGATATTGATATGAATTAGGTTGAAATTGGTTCAATCGACTTGGTTATTGGTTGAATTGCTATCAAATGATTTTTTTACATTGACCATTAACAAATTTTAGTGAACTGTAGTCTTTCATGCTAATTCTTTAGAAGGTTATCTAGGTTAGCAAGTAAATTGACCTAAGTATATTGTCTTAAGTTATAATCTAGTATTGAATTGTGATGTAATGATTCTTCTAGTCTTATTATCATATTAATTGTTGAGTTATATTTATGTATACCCAAGAATCAGTTTAAATGAGGGTTTATAGTAAGACCTTGATGATGAACTATGAAGGAGACTTGGTAAGTCTTATAAATCTCTATCATTTATATTCCAATTGTGGTTGACTGTGATTAAGTCATGATGTTGTATTGGAGTATGCCTTGTATTAGGACTGATAGGGTGGTATGATGTTGAATTGAAATGTCCTGACTATGTGGTGAGGTTGATTAAGGTGTATATGTTATAAGGATGGTGATGACTACCATTGTGCCTTATCATGATATGAAATGCTAATGTGCTAACCTCACCTATATGAAATGTAATGAAAGGACTTATACTCATGAAATTCCTATTAAGATATGATGACAATGTTATACAAGGGTAGAGCCTCTGACCTAAACTAAGCTATGATTGATAATTAAAGGCTTAAAGACATTTCAAAAAAAGACTCTAGCTTAGCACCGAGCGAACTAGAGTGAGGAGTGTCTCTTCTCAAATAGTGAAGGTAGGACCACTAAAGTAATCTTGAGATTGGGGACTACAATGCATGTAGCATAATAAGGGTCCCAACTATATCTCCTATTTTCTGAACTATGTTTCCCCCATAGGAATACTAGCTAGTGGATCCACGTAGTTGCTATATTTTATTTTTTGGTACTACCTTGGCAAGTAGTCCGCCTTCCTTCGGGTAGGGTTTTATGACACCGGATTCCACACTAGCTCATGTGGTCTATGTCAGTTAGGTAAAGATGTTCCCAAAAGGTAGAATGAATTAAAGGATTGAACTTTAACTAGGATAACCTAAGGGGTCTACCTTAGCATTGCACTAGTTAGCCTTGAGGGGAGTCCTAGGAGGATTTTCTTATGTATGATTATGCTTATTATTATATATGTATGATATGTATATGATGAACTTGCACATTGTTGATACTATATGTTTATGAGTTCACTTATGAATATGTGTTGGCTTATATTGTTAAAGTAAGATGAATGTCTATCTAAATGCCATGTTAAGTGAAGTAGGATGTTAGTTATGATTCTTGTTGGGTTACATGATTGAGTAAGGTTATGGAGCTTTGCTTGGTCATTAAACTTGTTGACTTGATAGGGGTTCTTGGGTAATTGTGTTGCTTTTTTTTATAATGAAATGTACTCTTAATCATGCTTATTGATAATATGACTTGATGATAGAGGTCCTTGAGTATGTATCTAGTTATATGGTGTGAACGGTTGACTTGACTAGACTTGATGTTGTAGCATTGTGATGAACATGTCTATGACTTACTCAATATGCAATAATAGTTTGTGGTCTTCTTGAAGGTGCATAAGGGTTGTTAAACTAAAAATGCATAATTTATGAAACTTTCTTTTTCTTAGCATGTTTTACAAAAATGTGTATATGGCATTATACTTAGTACAACTGGTGTACTAACCTCATTTCTTTCTTTTCCCCAACATTTTAGGTTCCGGTCGTTGAAGTGTTTTCGAAGGAGAATTGAAGAAGACTTGGATCCTTTGATCATCCAAGTAGGGTAGGTCCTCATTGTACAAGGGAAATGACAATATCAAGCTTATGTTATTGTTGGTATTTTAGTTCTAAGACTCTTATATTCTATCTTTTTTCATTTGAGTATAGATTGTATAAACCCTATATGTGGCTTTCATTATATTGATGTATGGGCTATGCCCAAATTGCTAATCGTCTTAGATGGTATAAGATGAGAAAATCATTGAAAACTATGTTCTATCTTATATATACTTATGTCCAAATAAAGTAAAAGGCTATGTAACCTTCCTATACGAAGGGTCTATGTATACTCGATATATATCTGTTATGTGTATGTAGGTAAACCTCCAAGTAGCAGTAATGAAAAGTTTTAAACTTTTCTTCTAGATTTGACCTATGAATATAATGAGGTAAACTAAGAGACTAATCTAAATCCTGAAAAAGGACGACGACACCGGTTACATTTAGGGGGTAAACATGGATGTGACACTAGTGATGTCATTTGGCCTAACAAATGCTGCAGCAGCATTCATGGACATTACGAATCATGTTTTTAGAAAGTATCTTGATTTTTTTTGATTCTCTTGATTGATGACATTTTGATATACTCTAGAAGTGAAAATGATCATAGGAACACTTGAGGATAGTTTTGCAAGTTCTCAAGGATAACCAACTTTTTGCTATGTTTAGCAAGTGTATGTTTTGGTTGAGATCGGTTGCATTTCTTGGTGACGTTGTCTCTAATGAAGGGGTAGAGGTTGATCTAAGGAAGACGGAAGTGGTTAGGAGTTGTCCTAGACCTTTGAATCCTATTGACATCCTAACTTTACTAGGGTTGGCTGGTTACTATTGGAGGTTTGTTGAGGGATTTCGTCTATCACATCTCCATTAACGGACTTTACCCAAAAGAAGTCTATATTCGAATGGTCGGAATCATGTGAAAAGATCTTCCAATTATTTCAAGGACAGACTCCCCTCCGCTCTGATATTGACCTTACCGAAGGGTTTGTGATGTATTGTGATGCCTCCGGAGTGGGTTTAGGATGTGTTCTCATGCAACATGGAAAAGTGATAGCGTATTCCTCTAGGAAACTCAAGACACATGAGAAGATTACCCACCTAATGACCTTGAGCTTGTGTCCGTGGTGTTTGCCTTGAAAATTTGGAGACATTATCTCTATGGGGTACATGTTGATGTGCTCACCGATCACAAGAATCTACAATATGTATTCACTCAAAACTACTTGAATCTATGACAAAAAAGATGGTTAGAACTTATAAAGGATTATGCTATAAGTGTCATTTACCATCCCGAAAAAGCTAATCTGGTTGCGGATGCGCTTAGCCGAGTATCCTTGGGTAGTGGGCTCATATTGCTTATGAGAAGAAACAATTAGTAAATCATGTTCATAGGTTGGCCTAGTTAGGTGTCCGACTAGAAGAATCTTCAAAGGGTGGTTTCATGGTCTTTCATAACTCCGAGTCATCTCTACAAGTTGATGTGAAGTCCAAGCAACATCTGGATCCTCTTTGATGCAGTGAAAGAATCTGTCCTTCAGAAGAGTAATGAATCTTTCTCCCAACGGGAGGATGGGGAATTTAGATACAAAAGAAGATTATGTGTGCCGAATGTGGATGGTTTATGGGAGAAAATCATCAAAGAGGATCATGGTTCTCGATACTCCATCCATCCAGGGGCCACCAAGATGTATCGTGACTTACATGATATTTATAGGTGGAATGGAATGAAAAGGGATGTAGCTAAGTTTGTGTCAAGGTGCTCAAATTGCCAACAAGTAAAAGCTGAGCATCAAGGCCTGGGTGGTCTAACCCATGATATTGACATCCCCATTAGGAAGTAGGAAGATGTCAACATGGACTTGGTTGTAGGATTGCCTCGAATGCGTAGACAACATAACTATATTTGGGAAATAGTGGATTGGTTGACTAAGTCAGCCCACTTCTTTTACGTGAAAGTTTCTTACTCGGCGGAGTAGTATGTTAAATTATATGTGAAGGAGATTGTGAAGTTACATGTGGCCCCCTTGTTGATCATTATGGATAGAGGATCCCAAATTCATTACACATTTTTGGAGATCTTTCCAAAGTGGGCTTGGTAGTCAAGTAAAACTTAGCATTACTTTCCACTCTCAAACGGATGGACAAGCGGAACGATCCATCCAAACTCTTGAAGACATGTTGAGGTCTTGTGTGATTAATTTCAAAGGAAATCGGAATGATCACCTATATTTGATAGAGTTCTCATACAACAATAGCTACGATGCAAATATTGGTATGGAACCTTTTGAAGAACTTTAAGGTAGAAGGTGTCGGTCTCTGATTGGGAGGTTTGAAGTGGTTGAGTTTGCTCTTTTTAGTCCCGAAATAGTGTATCAAGCAACGAAGAAGGTTTGAATCATAAAAGGGAGATCAAAAATGACTTATAGTCGGTAAAAATCTTATGTCAACAATAGAAAGAGGGGCCTTGAATTCATAGTAGGAGATTGGGTCTAATTGATATTTCACCCATGAAAGGGGTAATTAGGTTTGGAAGAAGGGAAATCTTAGTCTCCGTTATGTGGGACCTTATAAGATTTAGAAAAGGGTAGAGGAAGTGGCATATGATTTAGAGTTACCAATTAAATTAACCTCAGTTCATCCGGTGTTCCATGTGTCTATGCTCAAGAAGTGTATAGGTGATCCGGTGTCGATTCTCCCACTAGAAGGTTTACGAGGTAAAAGATGACCTTTCTTATGAAGAGGTCCTGGTCGAAATTTGGATTTCCAAGTTAAGAGATAGAGGAATAAGGATTTTGCCTCCGTGAAAGTTCTATGGAGGAACCACCTTGTTGAGTGTGCAACATGGGAGGCCAAGGTCGACATGAAGATCCGCTATCTTCATATATTTCCACCTACTCCTATCAAAAGTTAAGGTTAAAAGTTTTCTCTTAAATGAGTTATATGATATATGTTGAACTTATCATGTTTATCTAGAATTTACATATTCTTATTGAAATACATGCCTAAATGTAGTTTTTGTGAAATATGACTCTCATGATTAATTTGCACTTAAATGTGTAGTGTGCTATATTGCTTTCATGAGAAGTGTTTTGGGAATGCTTTGGTGTTGTATTGATAAGAAATTAGCATGTCAACTCTTTGAAATTGTTCATGTTGAGCTCATATTGAATTGGAGAAGGTAGTTCTTCCTTATGTGATATAAATGATGAGCTCTTGTGTTTCATGAGTTGTGGATTAAGTTCCTTTGAGTTAATGCTATGATTATATGTTTAAAGGAGTTTAAATTCCTTCTATTAGTTGTGACTCATTATCATATTAATGGCTGGTTGGATGCTAGTCTTGAGTCTATTCCTTATTCCGAATAGAAGGTTAAGGTGTCACTCGATAACAAATGTTCCTAAGGGGGAGGGGGGATATTGTAACACTCTATAATTTTCAATACCCATACTAGAGCCTCATATGTTGTATAATTATTATTTTGGACCTAAAATAGTGTAAATAACTTGTTGGAGAAGTACTGAATCTATAGCATAAAAAAGGCCTTGACGTCCGAAAGCTTTAAACTAGTAGACGTCCCTATGTTCGGTGAAGGTTTCGTAGGGTCATGTGGAGTCTAAAACTTTTAAAAAGACGTTCAATTGATAAAATATAGTATAGAGGATCAAAACATATAGTCACGATACCCCAAGGACCACCGGAAAGGTCCTTGGGAGGACCCGAACATGGGCGAGCAATCTGCCAAAGCAGCCTGCACGCAGTCAGGATTTTGGTAGCTGCTGCTCGATGTGCAGCCATCACGCGGGGATACAACCATGGCCTTGAAACGCGGGGACTCCACGAGCACTACACCATTTTAGGACTACGGCCACCCCGGTAAAGTGTAGCCTAAGTAGCAAAAATTGTGGCCTTTGATAAAAGACCACACTTTTTGACTTTAGGCAAAACTTTTCCAGGGGTGCTCGAATGGAGTGTTACCTTAGAGTTTAAGGAAACACTATTCAAGTGTTTCCTAAGCAGCAACAATTAAAAGCGTAGCCTAAAAGGCAAAACGGCCATGCTTTTATGTACCTCAAATAGCAACATTTCTATCTCATAAAACTACAATTATAAGTGTGGACTTAGCTTCCTTATTGCTTATAATGCATAAGTGTTTCCTTTTTCATCTTATGTATGAATACAATTTTTAAGTGCTTCCTTTTTCATCGTATGTATGACAACAATTTTTAAGTGTTGCCTTTTCTATCTAATAAAACTACACTTACAAGTGTGGCCTTAGCTTCCTTATTGCCCACAATTCGTAAGTTTTTTTTTTTCTATCGAATGTATGACAAAAATTTTAAAGTGTTGCCTTTTCTATCTAATGTATGACAACACTTTCAAGTGTAGCCCTTATCCATGTGTATACCACAATTTATAGTCCGAAGGCTACACTTTTAAGTGTGGTCAAAATCATTTTGCTATAAAATATATTCCACAATATCAAATTAAGAATCGCCAATATTATTTTATAATAAATAATCTCAAACATTAAATTGCCTCTAAGTAATTCATATATAAATTTGCAATAAACTTCAAAATATAGCACGCCTTGTATACTTACACATACTTATACAACAATATTCTAAACATGTGTACACAATTGTTCAAAAAATACGCTTACTTCAATATATTTTACCAAAGAATATATTTCACAAATCAAACATAATGTATTCAAACTTTTACAAAAGTTCAAAAACTCTTCATAATCCACTTCAATGAGATCAAATTGACTTGTAGCGATCCTTCAAATTTGATGACCTCCATTTCCCTACACATTTAGAATTTATGACATATTAATTTGCAAAAATTATAGAAGAGGCAAAGAGTTTCACGTTCCACATTCTATATTGCACAACAGTTTTGGATTCCACATTGCAAAGAGATCAAAATAATGCTTTGGAAGGGACACAAAATGAGTCAGGTTATTATGGAGTTGATTTGAAAAGGACATCAAAAGTAGATGTTTAGCATAAGCATGAATCCTTAATAAAACAACAACTATGCATCAATTAAAAACTACTTGCTTTAGATATTAATACTGAATATTCATTTTCATTTCAGAACATGATGGATTTCCAAATTCCAGATTTCCAAATTTCCACATTTTAGATTTCCAAATTTCAGATTTTTAGATTTCCATATTTCAAATTTCTAGATTCCCATATTAAAACTTTTCCAGATTAGCATAAGTATTTACCATTCAAAATGTCCTTTTTGGTCAGGAGAGCATTGATGAATAAGCTACAATCAATGAAAAAGTGGTGACCCTTGGAGGGGACCTGTGAAGTGTTTTTGCAGGTTGATGATCCTCCTTGGAGGCTTAAAAATTTTGTGTCAAAACATTAAGAGTTAACTAATCAATGTGAATATTTTCACTATGTCCATACATATGGAGAATCTAACAGTATTGCTGATTTTTTATCCAAGCAAAGTCACACACAAGATATTTGTCAACATTATTGTACTCAAAATCAGTTGCCAACAGCAGCAAGAGAAAGTTTTATAGTAGAGAAAGAGGGACTACCATGTTTTAGAAGAAAGATGTTGGGAGGATTCAACAAACACCTTGACTTATTCCTTTTAATTACTTATGATCAGTTTAGATATTGATTGTTTAGATGCTTTAATTGTAGGTTTCAGTCAAGAGGAACAGAAGGTTCTTCAAAAAAAAAAGAATTCCTGGAAGTAGGAAGTTGGATTCAAGTGTTTCTACTGCTAAAAATTAGAAAAAGACAACATTGATCACAATCTTTTGACAGGGCACTCTGCGAGAAATATCTAAAATATTACTACCAAAGCATTGACTTCCTGATGGACCAAAAACTACACATACAAATCAGCAACTAAATCTACTATTTCTACTCAAAATAACTATGATGATCTTGAAAATACAACCAAGCCCCTACTTAGGGAAGTACCTTGAATTCCAATTCATTATTGAAAAACTTGAAAACAAAACTTAATGGTTGGAAGACCAAGTTCCTTAACATGCATGATAGAAAGGACTGCGCTAGCCAAATTCTTTCTTAATAATATTCCCTCCCATATCAGGTAGTACACCCAACTACCAGATAAAGTGAACATGAACATAAATAGGTTAGTTAGAAATTACATCTATGGTACAATTGTAGAAATAGAAGGTTACAGCTCATAGGTTGGAAAACTATCATTCAACGAAAGAAAAAAGGGGAATAGATATGCAGAAAGTAGAGGTTGAAAACAAATCTCTCCACACCTCTTTAGTATGGAGAGAGTGCAAAAATGTCAAAGTGTTCTTGGAAAGAACCCTTCACGTCTAAGTTTTGCCACAAAAAGAATTTAGCTATGAGAAGAAAAGTAGCATCAAAAGCCTGGAAATGCATAATGACAAGCTATATAGCATCTCTCAATGGATTAAAATGGATTTCCAATAATGGTAGCATATTTAGGTCCTTGTACGACAATAAGATAACAAATTTTGGAAACATAAGCAACCTCGTCCAAGGACCTCTCAACAAAAACGAGGACACACTTACTTTGGAATCTATACATGGAGAAGGAGAATGGAAACTAAGATCAATATTCTTTGAGATCCTTGAGAACATTTCATACCCCTGACAAGAAAAGATGATAAGCTTATTTGGGGACTTATTAGTAATGACCTCTTTTTTTCAAAAGTGTTTACTCTCTTCACGTTTAACAGGAAGAGAAGCCAAAAAATAAGCATCTAAAATAAGTCTAGATGAGTTTGGAAACAAGAATTCTGAATACGATAAAAACCTTTACGTGTCTCCAACATCACAACAGGTTACCCAAAAATCACTACATCCATAGCAATCAAACTAACAGCCAACAAGAGAAACTAGACAAAGTTGAGGAAAACACAATTGAGAGGTTCTAGAGGAGAGAAAGTTAGAGAAAATCCTTAAGGAACATGAAAAATACCTTTTCAAGAATCGAATCATGAATTGACCCAGAAGAATGTGGAATATTTTTGCCTATTACAGCTTGTGCGCTACTTGCATCAACAGGTGAAACAAGATTAGATACAACAACCCCTTGTATATCTTGAACATTCAATCCAGGTTTGTTTTGCAGCAACTGGCTAAAAAGATGTCGCATTTCTACTCTCATTTCATTAATTTTTTCCTTCAGAGAACTTATTTTATTAGCATGCTATTGTTTTAGAATGTTAATTTCTTCATCATCTTGTACAGAACTTGTTGTCACTTATCTGCCATAACATCTAAGTCAGTGAGGCTGTTCCTTTCCAAACACTGCCCTAAAGGCATCATCTGTTGTTTGCCCAGAAGTTTGACGATTCTGAAGTTCAGTCTGTTGAATAAAATTAACTTTCATAGTTAACTCTAAGAACTATTTATACTCTCCAAAATAAATAAAATTTATGTCTGAATTAAATTCACCAATAATCCTCTTTAAGAAACTTACTATTGCAATTTGGGTATCGGCTTGAATTTCCTTACCCGTCTTTGTACGAGTTGCAATAAACATCTCATGTTGTGATGGTTCCTCATTGTTTTCTTTTGTTGCACACTAAAAATCATATCAAATAAAATTTCAAAATTTTCATAAAAGTCAGTAAGATTAAATTCATATGTCTTCTAAGTATTACCAATTTCATGCGTACTTTTGCAAAATTAATTGGTCCCATTCAATGCCTCCACTGTTGTTTTTTCCTATTTTTTAGAATTCATTTGTGCTATGACTTGTAATTTAATAAAAAGAGATATTTGAATCGATAAATAAAAATAAAAGAATAGATGTAATGCAAAAAATGTCAAAGAATAGAAATGCACTATTTTAGCGTAACTTGAACAGTTGGGTGTTTCCAATACTCTATCAACTAGATGAATTGAGCTTCTGGAATGTCTTTATGACGTTTTGCTAGCAAATCATCTACAAGCTCATATTCAGACTCATGTTCATACTCATTTTCTGTCTCCTCTTTAAAATCATTTGCCGACTCATCTTCGAATTCCTCTTCATACTGGACTTCAAGTTGTTCAGTAACAAATTCTTCCAAAGGCTCATCAATAATTATTTCTTGTAAATCAGTCCTTGTTAAGAGAATTTCACCATTATTTGTTGGTATAGATGGTCCCATTGAATGTACAAATGGCTCATTTTCATAACTTTGTGAGAGATTAGATTCAACTTGATCACTCATGTTAAACAAATCCCTTGGAGAAGTCTTCATAACATAATGTCTATCTTGATCATATGTATCTTGCACATAAAAGCATTGGTGTACTTGAGATCCAAGCACAAAAGGCTCTTCTTGAGAGCATCTCTTATTAAAATATACATAAGTAGGCCATAAGTATAATTTTCAACCTCATACCAATCACACTTAAATAGAACAACCTTAAAATAATCGTAATAGTCTAACTCAATAATATCAACTTTTCTACCATGATAAGTCAAATCTGTAACAATCAGATTTATATCCTTTGAGCTTGCAAAACTTGTAGTTGAGACAACTAGTGTAACACCACTATTTTGTGTTTTACGCTTTGCATGACCATTGATGAGATACCCAGAATATCTTTTTGCAACAAAATTTGGTCCTCTAGAAATATTTTATCAAATCAGCCACATCGTCTTGCAAAGCACGAGTTTCAAACCATTCAGAGAAGTTTTCACAATGACTCTTTGCCTTGCTTCATTTAGATCTTAGTGGCTGATTATTTACATCTTGCTCATGCTCTCTACACAACATTAACTTTTTTTGTTAAAGCAATAAATAAAATTAAGTTAAAAATTAATTATACAAAATGAATATTATTTTCAAATTAAGGTACCGAATATATGCTTCAACATCGATGCAATTTTCCAAGAAGTATACATGTGCCTGACTGAGTGATTTGTCATCTAAAATGAATGGATCAATTTTCTTTGCTCCTAAAGGAACTCCTTTGTTACGAAACAAAGTGACAGCTTCTACATCACTTGAGTCACATTCATCAGTATTCTACGATCTTCTGTTAAATATGGTATGCACATCCGTACATAGATATTTTGAGAATAAATTCATACAATCTATTCTTGCTCGTGTCTCTTCTATGAAACCTTCTAGATAACGTCTGTTCCAAACGTGTGATTTGAATGTACCCATTTCTCTTTATGTGGAGTGCATCCATCCATTTTGAAATGGACCTCCTAATCTCACTTCATTCGCCAAATGAATAGGCAAATGAATCATTATATCAAAAAATGGAGGAAAAAATTGCTCCAATTAGTGTATTGTTTCTATGATCTCTGCTTTTAAGCAATCCAGTTCCTCCAATGTGATTACTTTTTGACACAAACTATGGAAGAAGGAACTAAGATGAATAAAAGGAATAGCCACATGATCAGGAAGAATGCTTTTAATTGGTATTCGAAACAAGTAATGAAACATGAAATGAGCATCACGAATTTTATAATTAGACACTTTTCTTCCATCCAATTGCACCCACCTAGATATGTTGGAGGCACTTCACTCAGATAGCTTGGTTATCTTTACAAGTCCAAAAAAATTTGATTCTCTGTATTTGCCATTGAGAAGCACACCTTTGCCAACTTTGTTCTCTTACTATCTTCTATATCTTTTGGATGAAGGTTCTTCCTGATTCCCATATATTTCAAATCATATCGGGCTTTTGCATGATCTTTTGTTTTGCCAGAAATATCCAAAAGAGTTCAACAATGTTATCAACTATGTTCTTCTCTATGTGCATTACATTAAGGTTGTGGCATAACAAGTTGCGCTTCCAATAAGGTAATTCAAAAACAATTGACCTTTTTTTTCCATGGGCCATCATTGATCTCTTTTTGTTCATTCCAAACACATTTTAAAAATCTTGTAAGCTATTAAACACATCAGTACCCTTTACTAAAGATGGAGGAGCTCTAAATTCAGTTTTTCCATTTTAAGATCTTTAGTTAGATCTCCATGGATGATCTATGGGTAGAAAAACACGATGATTCATGTAGCATATTTTTCGACAATGTTTAAGATAGTGAGAACTAGTGTCGTAGTTACAACAATGGCAAGCAAACTTACCTTTTGTACTATATCCAGATAACATAGCATATGCAGGAATGTCATTGGTTGTCCACATAAGAGCTTCCCACATTTGAAAATTTTTATTTCTTGAAGCAACATATATTTCAACCAAGAATCTCACGATAATTTCAACTCATCTATCAATGGTTGCAAGTAAATATCAATGTCATTTCTAGGTGATCGTGACTCAGGTATAAGTAAAGAAAGTAAAGAATACTCCGATTTCATGAACATTCAAGGCGGCAAATTATACACCATCAACATAACTGCCAATGTGCTATGTGATATACTCATGGTCCGAAATGGATTGAACCCATCACTTGACAAGCCAAGTCTCACATTACGAGAATCTAGTGCGAAATTTGGATGCAACCTATCAAAATCTTTCCATGCTAGACCATCAATGGGATGTCTTAACTTTCCATCTTTAGAGCGCTCCTCGTCATGCCACCTCAAAGAATCTGCCGTCTTTGAGCACATAAATAGCCTTTTGAGTCCACGAATTAATGGAAAGTGTCTCAATGTCTTTGCTGAAACTTGATGTTGTTTTTTGAAGGCTCAAGCTCGCTATCAACTTCAGGAGATTTAATATATCGTGAAGCTTCACAAGTATGACAAAATTCATCATCCTTATGATCATTCCTGAACAACATGCAATCATTGGGACGTGCATTAATTTTCTCATAATCAAGGCCAAGATTCTTCACGTTATACTTTTTATTGTATGACAAAGGAGTGTTCAACTCGGGCATCGCCTCTTTTAATAACACTAAAAGAAAGTGAATGATTCATTTCTCCATCCATGTAGATACTTCAACAAATATAAACGAAGTGTGAATGATAATTTAGAGAATCCTGTGCAGCCAGAATATAATTCTTTTTTTGTCACATTCAGAAAGTTATAGAATTTTTTGGCATCTTTAGTTGGACCATTATAATCTCCTTCACCCTGTGCAACAACTCTAAATTTATCATTCAACAAACCATCAATATCATCATGCGAGCAATACATATCATTGTCAACATTCATCTTAATATCCCATTTCCCGTGATTGATCCATCTAGTATAACCCTTAATAAATCCATAGAATATTATATGATCATACACTACATTCCTTCGTGTCCAACAAATATTACACCATCAATATACACTTTGCTATTACTGTATCACCCCGTAGCCAAAACAGACCAAAAACCAGCTTTACAGAAAAAAATCTGCAGGTGCAACCAACGGAGGCATCGACGGACAGTACAACAAATTTGAGTATTAGTGACAAATAGTTAGGTCACTAAAAACTCAGATTTCGTCACAAAATAAATTTTGAGACGAAAAATAGTTCGTCAATCAATCGTACCTAAATGTTGGGTCACTAAATGTATACATAGACGACTTAGTGATTCATCACTAAATAGAGTTCTATTAACTATAAAAATGACTTTCGTCTCCAAATGCGTTGTATTTATGACAAATTTGTTTGTCATAGAAATTACAAAGTATTGTAGATAATTGTATTTTTCGTCGCGAAAGAGTTCTAAAGGCCGACGAAATTAGTGATTCACTAATTATTAGATTAATTGATGACAATATCATTGTCTCCAATGTTATATGTATCTCGCAGTTACACAAATATTACTTCGTCGCTGAAAAGTACCATTTAGATACGAATCATTTTTTATCCCTAAATATATAAATTAGTGACAAATTAATATTTTACAATTCTATTGTTGACAACAATAAATATCGTCACTAACAATGTTTCGTATAACTACAATACATAATATAGTCGCTACAAGATGTCATAATTAACGTAGATCAAAATTGTCATAAATTACAAAGTTTATTTGTAGGTAATTCGGGGCAAAATTTATGTAGTCGTCTGTAATAGTGATATTTTTAGGGTTGACATATTTTGTCATTTATCACAAGCTAGCACCGGGTGACATTCATTAATGGTGATATTATTAATAATCAGTATTTAACTAAATTTCCCTTTAATTTGAATATACAAAAAACATTAGAATTATTAAATAATACATAATATATTAAACTTCATAGCTAGAAGAGTTTTAATAAATTAAAACATAGTAATTAAAAATAAATAAAATGACATTGAGATCATATCTTATTACATACTCCTCAGAGAAAATCATTAAGTCAAATAATCCAATATGATAGCCTAACTTAGATACACTAAACATTCATAATATCAAGGCAATAAAATGAAATTTTCTTCTTTACATAAACTAGTGTACAATACAGATACACCAACCATATTTTCATATTCAACTCTTCGACATGTCCAAGATGTGCATATGATAATGCCTGTTAGACACGAGCAAACGCACACACGTGTGCACCAAAACAGATACTGAACAATATACATATGACATGTGCCTTTCAAATTAAAGAGATTTCACCACTACTTGATTTTAAACAATTCAAACTGTTTAAGTATCAGAGCAAAAATACGATAACCCTTTTATCCAAATTCATATGCCTAAGACAATTGATGGTATATCACATACTTAAATCACGATAAACCAGTGTTTTAAAGGACGAACATGTGAGGCGAGACGTTTTATGCGGTACGGAGCGAGGCGTATGCCCCGAAATACGGGGCGTAAATCCCATGAATCTACGGGGCGTAATCTCATATATTCAATTTTATAGTTTCATTACTAATTAAATTCCTTCCAATGATTTTACAAATATTTTTTATGAATAATATATAATATATAGAAATTATATCATGTTTTTATTTGAGATATGTATTAATAAACTATATAAAAAAGAAGAAGTATTATAATTACTATTTGAGAAATATAAACATCACTCTTTCATGAATAAAAATAAAATTACTTCAAATAGTTAAATAAAAAATAATAATTTTGAGACATGACAAAACCATGAATACCAATGATAAGTGAAAAAGGAAAATTTCGCTACATATTTTTAAGAGAAACGTTATGTAATATAGAATTACCTTCATGGTATTACCAAATAGTAAATATGTGATACTACATTTGTTGTTTGAGTTACTCTCAATCATTTTGTCTTTATAGATTAAAAAGTTGTGTATCATTGATTTATTCAACAATTATGAGGGTCAACAATGTTAGTTAAAGATTTTAACACATAATTTGTATAAGATCTGTTGGGCTTTGAGCATGCTTAGGGCGTACAGTATGGCGCTTAGGGCGTAAGTCTTGTAGAACTAAGTCTCACACTTGAGTCTCGAGGCATTTTGATAGAGTCCTGCCCCAGGGCGAGTCCCAGAAGAGTCTTTTAAAACACCGCGACAAACAGAATCACAGTATTCGAATTTCACCATATCTAGGTTCACATGTTTCATACTTTCTAAGTTCAAATATTAGCATTGGATTTAACTTGAACACTAATTTAGGCAAAGGCACATGATCATTATGGAAGATAAGGAACATCAATGGATTACAAGTACACTTTATAATAATCCAGAGTGCTTTTAGAGTAATCTAGTAGAGACCCAAACCATGTAAATATATGCATAAGATTTAGAGTAATATACCTGGGTGCTTACAGTAATGCTCACGGTATTCAATCTTTCAAGTAATGCAAAAAGAGGAGTTTTTTTTAGTAAAATAACGGCTTAACAATAAAATACAAAAATTCAGTTAGAGGTAAATTAAGGATATCTCCTGCCTTTGTTAACATAATTGAATGAAAATAAAATGGAAAAAATCAAGACTTACCGTAAGTTTACAAGTATCAAGGCTGTCACATGATTCAAGCCTACGTAAGATGATTTTCAGCTACAAAATGTAACGACCTGTTTAGTCGTTTTGAGCAGCAGATTTTTAATTCTGGAAAACTGGCTGAAACGACGGACCCCACGATGGACCGTCATGGGCACGACGGACCGTCGCAGGGTCTCGTTTCAATACACTTAGAAATTCTGAAATTGGGTACTGAAAATCGACTCTCTGAACTTCGTGACGGACCTGCAGGACGGACCGTCACAGGCGTGACGGACCGTCACAGACCCTTGGTGGAAACTTGGGTCTCTGAACTTCGCGACGACCTGCAGGACGGACCGTCGCAGGCACGACGCCCGTCACAGGTTTGCGTAATCCCAGTCGGAGTCGGATTTCTTTACACGTTTTAAGGGACGTTTTGGATTATTCCTGCTTTAATTAGAAAGTTAGAGGGTTAATATTAATAAGTCTAATTACTTGGGGGTTAAAAGAGGTAACCTTAAGTTAATTAGTGGGTTATTATTGCCACCTTTTATTCTTAATTATATGCTAATTAGGGTAAAAGAAAGAGAGTTTGAATAAGAAAACTAGAAAGAACAAAGAGAAAGAGAGAGAATTGATCGAGAAGAGGAAGACACAAAGCTTGGGAATTTGCTTGTTGATCACTAATCTTCGGTGGAGGTAGGTTATGGTTTCTTTTACGACATTCGTAGTGAACTCTTAATAGCGAATGATATGTATTGATAGTATAATAAACCCTGCTATGTGCTTAATGGTATGCTTGTATGAATGTGAATATATAATTGTGATTATATGAGCATGATGAAGTTATTGAATCCCACATCTTGAAAAACCTAATCTCTTTGTTAATGATGATGCCTTGGTATAAGAGAAGGCTTGATAAATTGATAGAATGAGATAAGTGGATCGGAGTGTCACGTTCCGACACATAGAATTAAGGGATCGGGTGTCACGAACCGACATGTAGTATTAGGGCGACCGGGTGTCACGAATCGACACGTAGATTTAGGGGATCGGGTGTCACGAACCGACACGTATATTTAGGGGATCGAGTGTCACGAACCGACACGTAGATTTAGGGGATCGGAGTGTCACGTTCCGACACATAGTAGTAGGGGATCGGAGTGTCACGTACCGACACGAGAGGAATAAAGAATATGAGGGATCGGAGTGTCACGTACCGACACAAGAAAAATAAAGATAATAAATCTTGAAAGATGCTAATATACTCAATCTAATGAACATAATTTCCAATGAGTATGGTATTGAGGCTTGAGTCCTCATGTGTGAACTGACGGTAATTGTTAATGATATAATACTTGTTGTTGCTACATGTTGAGTATCATAGTTGATTTATGATATTACTTGATATATATTGTTCTCTATTTTGAGTTGGCCGATGATATTACTCAGTACCCTGTTTTGTACTGACCCCTACTTTTATGTTTTCTTTCTTTGTTATTTGTGGAGTGTAGCAAACGTGCCGTCGTCTTCGACTCAACAGTAATTCAAGCCAGTCTTTACTACATCGGAAATTCAGGGTGAGCTAATGCTTCTAGCTTGGACTGGATCTTCTTTTTCAACTCTTGATGCCTTGAACTTCCGGCATGAACTAGCTTCTTATGTATTTTTAGCTTCTTAGACATTTCTAGTTAGTAATTTGATCATAGATGTTCTTGTGGTGATGACTTCCAGATTTTGGGGGTAATAATAATAGTTTTTGAATTGTTTTTATTAATGAGTTTAAGTCTTCCGCATTATTTTCTGTTGATATACATTGAAATGTTAAGGGTTAGATTGGTTGGTTCGCTCACATAGGAGGGTAAATGTGGGTGCCAGTCGCGGCTCGGTTTTGGGTCGTGACACAAAATCTCTCGCTAAAGTCAAGTAACTGAATCAATAAGATATAAAAAAAATCCAGACTTTCCATAAGAGTGATATGTCGATCATATAACCAAACAAATTGAAGCTAAAGTTTGCCCAAGTTAAATGAGGTAAAAGAGAGGGAAAAACCAATTGATTTTTGCAAACTTTTTTATAAATACAAAAGTATTGAACTTACCATTTACAACCAATCAAACAAGCTAGAAGATCTCATGTTACTATGAATAGGAGAATAGTTACATAATGTTTGAGTAAGCAAGAAATTTGGTTACTATATAAATAGAGAAACAAAACTGATACACTAGTGTATAAATATTAGGAACATAACACTGTCAAATAAAAAACTAAGTCGAGCAAGTAGTAAACGTATTATCATCACTAATAAAGGCCTAAAACTTGAGCCTGAACCCTGAAGTAGCAAAACAAACATAACAAGATATTAGAATAACAACTAAAATCAATAGTAATTGGAATGATGTTGTCAAAGCATAAAAAGATACAAATGCACAAGTAAATATGGACTAAACTTTATTCAACAATATCGTGCCTCAAATTAAAATTCTATTGAGTGAGATGGAGTGGCAACTAATTGAAAACAATATACTAAAATATCATACTGTATGTGAATTCTCGAGAATCGGTCATAACTCGAAATGATGGACCTGGCTAAAATAACAGAAACAATCAACATTTCAAAGTTAATAGGGCCCATTGTTACGCTTTCCCTGGGCGGTCTGAAGCGGAGGCATCGGATGCTGTCATCACAGTTAATCTTTTGGTTTGTGATTGCATAGCTTCTGTATTGTTTGATCCCGGATCCACATTTTCTTATGTATCTTCCTCATTTGCTAATGGTCTTAATTTACATTGTGAATTACTTGACATGCCTATTCGTGTTTCTACTCCGGTGGGTGAGTCTGTGACAGTTTAAAAATTGTATAGGTCTTGTTTGGTGACTTTTGTGGGGAGTAACACTTATGTAGATTTGGTTATCTTAGAAATGGTTTACTTTGATGTAATTCTGGGTATGACTTGGCTTTCTCTGAATTTTGCGATCTTGGATTGTAATGCTAAAACTGTGACGTTAGCCAAGCCTGGGACAGATCCGTTAGTGTGGGAGGGCGACTACACTTCCAATCCGGTTCGTATCGTGTCCTTTCTTCATGCTAAAAGAATGGTTAGTAAGGGTTTTTTAGCCTTCTTAGCACACCTCAAGGATGACACTACCCAAGTACCTTCGATCGAGTCGGTTTCGGTAGTCCATGAGTTTTTGGATGTGTTCCCTGCAGATCTTCCTGGTATGCCACCAGATAGGGATATAGACTTCTGTATTGATCTCGAACCGGGTACTCACCCCATTTCTATACCCCCTTATAGAATGGCTCCCGCGGAGTTAAGAGAGTTAAAGGCACAACTTCAAGAGTTGTTGAGCAAAGGCTTCATTAGACCAAGTGCATCTCCTTGGGGTGCTCCGGTGCTATTTGTGAAGAAGAAGGATGGGAGTTTTCGGATGTGCATAGACTACCGACAGTTGAACAAGGTAACTATTAAGAACAAGTATCCCATTCCTCGCATTGATGACTTGTTCGATCAGTTACAAGGTGCTTGTGTCTTCTCTAAAATTGACTTGAGATCGGGTTATCAACAATTAAAAATACGGGCAGCGGATGTGCCAAAAACTGCTTTTCGAACTAGGTATGGGCACTACGAATTTGTGGTAATGTCGTTTGGGCTTACTAATGCCCCTGCTGCTTTCATGAGCTTGATGAATGGGATTTTTAAGCCATATCTAGATCTCTTTATGATCGTATTTATTGATGATATACTCGAAGAGTAAGAAGGAACATGAGGAACATTTGAGAATGGTGTTAGAGTTATTGAGGAAGAAGAAGCTTTATGCCAAATTTTCCAAGTGCGAGTTTTGGCTAGATTCAGTGTCCTTCTTGGGACACGTGGTTTCTAAGGATGGAGTGATGGTGGATCCATCTAAGATTGAGACAGTGAAGAATTGGGTGAGACCTACAAACGTGTCAGAAATAAAGAATTTTGTTGGTTTAGCTAGCTACTACCGCCGATTTGTCAAGGGATTCTCTTCTATTGCTTCCCAATTAACAAACTTGACTAAGCAGAATGTTCCATTTGTATAGTCGAATGAGTGTGAAGAAAGCTTTCAGAAGCTCAAGACTTTGTTGACTACCGCACCTATCCTTACCTTTCAAGTAGAGGGTAAGAACTTCATTGTTTATTGTGATGCATCATATTCTGGTTTGGGTGCAGTGCTAATGCAAGAGAAGAATGTGATTGCTTATGCTTCAAGACAATTAAAAGTGCATGAATGTAATTATCCAACTCATGAATTGGAATTGGCCGCGGTAGTGTTTGCATTAAAGCAATGGAGGCACTATTTATATGGGGTTAAGTGTGAGGTCTATACGGATCATCGTAGCCTACAGTATGTTTTTACTCAGAAAGATTTGAACCTGAGACAGAGGAGATGGATGGAACTACTGAAGGACTACGACATCACTATCTTGTATCATCCGGGAAAGGCGAATGTTGTGGCGGATGCTTTAAGTAGAAAGGCCGGAAGCATGGGAAGTCTAGCTCATTTGCAAGTTTCTAGACGCCCATTGGCTAGAGAGGTTCAGATTCTTGCTAATGACCTTATGAGGTTAGAAATAAATGAGAAGGGAGGATTGTTAGCTTGTGTGGAGGCGAGATCTTCTTTTCTTGACAAGATCAAGGGAAACCAGTTCGATGATGAGAAACTAGGTCAAATTCGAGATAAAGTGTTACAAGGAGAGGCTAAAGAAGCAACAATCGATGAGGAAGGTGTTTTGAGGATTAAGGGAAGGGTATGTGTACCCCGCATCGATGATTTGATCACCACTATTCTGACAGAGGCTCATAGTTCCGGATATTCTATACATCATGGTGCAACCAAGATGTACCGTGACCTAAAGCAACACTTTTGGTGGAGTAGGATGAAGCGTGACATAGTGGATTTTGTTGCCAAATGCCCAAATTGTCAACAAGTAAAATATGAACACCAGAGGCCCGGAGGAACACTTTAGAGAATGCCCATTCCTGAATGGAAGTAAGAGAGAACTGCAATGGACTTCGTGGTTGGTCTTCCAAAGACATTGGGTAAGTTTGATTCCATTTGGGTGATTGTTGATAGGTTAACTAAGTCTGCTCACTTCATTCCTGTCAAGGTGACCTACAATGCAGAGAAGTTAGCCAAAATCTACATCTCAGAAATCGTTCGACTGCATGGAGTTCCACTCTCCATTATATCAGATAGAGGTACGCAGTTTACTTCTATGTTTTGGAGAACATTACATGCGGAATTAGGTACTAGGTTGGACCTTAGTACTGCGTTTCACCCTCAGACTGATGGTCAGTCTGAGGGAACGATTCAAGTGTTGGAGGATATGCTTTGTGCATGTGTGATAGAATTTGGTGGTCATTGGGATAGTTTCTTACCTTTGGCAGAGTTTTCATACAATAATAGCTATCACTCCAGTATTGACATGGCTCCATTTGAAGCATTGTATGGGAGGAGGTGTAGATCTCCCATTGGTTGGTTCGATGCATTTGAGGTTAGACCTTGGGGTACTGACCTCTTGAGGGATTCGTTAGATAAGGTGAAGTGCATTCAAGGAAAGCTTCTAGTGGCTCAAAGTAGACAAAAGGAATATGCGGACCGAAAGGTTAGAGACTTGGAGTTTATGGAGGGCGAACAAGTCTTGCTAAAGGTTTCACCCATGAAAGGGGTGATGCGGTTCGGAAAAAGGGGTAAACTAAGTCCAAGGTATATCGGACCATTTGAGGTACTTAAGCGAGTAGGGGAGGTGGCTTATGAATTAGCCTTGCCTCCAGGGCTGTCCGGAGTGCATCCGGTATTTCATGTGTCCATGTTGAAAAGATACCACGGGGATGGAAACTACATTATCCGTTGGGATGCAGTTTTGCTTGATGAAAATTTGACTTATGAGGAGGAACCGGTTGCTATTTTAGATAGAGAGGTTCGCAAGCTGAGGTCGAGAGAGATTGCATCCATCAAAGTTCAATGGAAGAATCGACCGGTTAAAGAGGCCACTTGGGAGAAGGAGGCAGATATGCAAGAAAAATACCCACATCTGTTTACAGATTCAGGTACTCCTTTTCGCCCTTGTTTTTCTTCTTTTGATCGTTCGAGGACGAACGATGGGTAAATTGGTATCTATTGTAACGACCTGTTTAGTCGTTTTGAGCAGCAGATTTTTAATTCTGGAAAACTGGCTGAAACGACGGACCCCACGACGGAACGTCATGGGCACGACGGACCGTCGCAGGGTCTCGTTTCAATACACTTAGAAATTGGGTACTGAAAATCGACTCTCTGAACTTCATGACGGACCTGCAGGACGGACCGTCACAGGCGTGACGGACCGTCACAGACCCTTGGTGGAAACTTGGGTCTCTGAACTTCGCGACGACCTGCAGGACGGACCGTCGCAGGCACGACGGCCCGTCACAGGTTGCGTAATCCCAGTCGGAGTCGGATTTCTTTACACGTTTTAAGGGACGTTTTGGATTATTCCTACTTTAATTATAAAGTTAGAGGGTTAATATTAATAAGTCTAATTACTTGGGGGTTAAAAGAGGTAACCTAAAGTTAATTAGTGGGTTATTATTGCCACCTTTTATTCTTAATTATATGCTAATTAGGGTAAAAGAAAGAGGGTTTGAATAAGAAAACTAGAAAGAACAAAGAGAAAGAGAGAGAATTGATCGAGAAGAGGAAGACACAAAGCTTGGGAATTTGCTTGTTGATCACTAATCTTCGGTGGAGGTAGGTTATGGTTTCTTTTACGATATTCGTAGTGAACTCTTAATAGCGAATGATATGTATTGATAGTATTGTAAACCCTGCTATGTGCTTAATGGTATGCTTGTATGAATGTGAATATATAATTGTGATTATATTAGCATGATGAAGTTATTGAATCCCAAATCTTGAAAAACCTAATCTCTTTGTTAATGATGATGCCTTGGTATAAGAGAAGGCTTGATAAATTGATAGAATGAGATTAGTGGATCGGAGTGTCACGTTCCGACACATAGAATTAAGGGATCGGGTGTCACGAACCGACACGTAGTATTAGGGGGACCGGGTGTCACGAACCGACACGTAGATTTAGGGGATCGGGTGTCACGAACCGACACGTAGATTTAGGGGATCGGGTGTCACGAACTGACACGTAGATTTAGGGGATCGGAGTGTCACGTTCCGACACATAGTAGTAGGGGATCGGAGTGTCACGTACCGACACGAGAGGAATAAAGAATATGAGGGATCTGAGTGTCACGTATCGACACAAGAGAAATAAAGATAATAAATCTTGAAAGATGCTAATATACTCAATCTAATGAACATAATTTCCAAATGAGTATGGGATTGAGGCTTGAGTCCTCATGTGTGAACTTGACGGTAATTGTTAACGATATAATACTTGTTGTTGCTACATGTTGAGTATCATAGTTGATTTATGATATTACTTGATATATATTGTTCTCTATTTTGAGTTGGCCGATGATATCTACTCAGTACCCGTGTTTTGTACTGACCCCTACTTTTATGTTTTCTTTCTTTGTTATTTGTGGAGTGCAGCAAACGTGCCGTCGTCTTCGACTCAACAGTAATTCAAGCCAGTCTTTACTACAATGTAAATTGAGGGTGAGCTAATGCTTCTAGCTTGGACTGGATCTTCTTCTTCAAGTCTTGATGCCTTGAACTTCCGGCATGGACTAGCTTCTTATGTATTTTTAGCTTCTTAGACATTTCTAGTTAGTAATTTGATCATAGATTTTCTTGTGGTGATGACTTCCAGATTTTGGGGATAATAATAATAGTTTTTGAATTGTTTTTATTAATGAGTTTAAGTCTTCCGCATTATTTTCTGTTGATATACATTGAAATGTTAAGGGTTAGATTGGTTGTTTCGCTCACATAGGAGGGTAAATGTGGGTGCCAGTCGCGGCTCGGTTTTGGGTCGTGACACAAAATCTCTCGCTAAAGTCAAGTAACTGAATCAATAAGATATAAAAAAAAATCCAGACTTTCCATAAGAGTGATATGTCGATCATATAACCAAACAAATTGAAGCTAAAGTTTGCCCAAGTTAAATGAGGTAGAAGAGAGGGAAAAACCAATTGATTTTTGCAAACTTTTTTATAAATACAAAAGTATTGAACTTACCATTTACGACCAATCAAACAAGCTAGAAGATCTCATGTTACTATGAATAGGAGAATAGTTACATAATGTTTGAGTAAGCAAGAAATTTGGTTACTATATAAATAGAGAAACAAAACTGATACACTAGTGTATAAATATTAGGAACATAACACTGTCGAATAAAAAACTAAGTCGAGCAAGTAGTAAACGTATTATCATCACTAATAAAGGCCTAAAACTTGAGCCTGAACCCTGAAGTAGCAAAACAAACATAACAAGATATTAGAATAACAACTAAAATCAATAGTAATTGGGAATGATGTTGTCAAAGCATAAAAAGATACAAATGCACAAGTAAATATGGACTAAACTTTATTCAACAATATCGTGCCTCAAATTAAAATTCTATTGAGTGAGATGGAGTGGCAACTAATTGAAAACAATATACTAAAATATCATACTGTATGTGAATTCTCGAGAATCGGTCATAACTCGAAATGATGGACCTGGCTAAAATAACAGAAACAATCAACATTTCAAAGTTAATCGGAACTTTACACATTCCACCAGAGAAGAACAATCGAAGAATTTTTAACTACTGATAGGGACAGAAGGAAGAGAGGGAGGCAATGGGGTTTTTGGTGGTTTCTTTGTCTCACCGGCGAAGTGAACAAAAGAGGGAGGCGACGCCACCTCTGATAATTGAAGAGAGATAAGACTAAGGCATCGAGAGTGGTAAGTACTGGAATAAAAATACATAGACGAAAGGGGGAGATGAAAAGGGGTAATTGCACTTGAGTGGCTTGCTGGAGAGCTGTCGAGGTTAGGGAAGATAGGAGGTTGCTGGAGATGGACACTCAACGCTCAGTTCTAGTAGTGGCAAAGGGATGAGGACACGAGAAGAACATCGGGCGGCACTGGTTGTCTTGTGGTTACAGATGGCAAATAAGACAGGAGATGGGGGGCGGTGATTTTCTGTAGTGGAGAAGTGAGTGGTTAGGTGCGGTGGTTTCTCTAAGAAGAGAGAAATTAGGGATTTTGGGATTTATGATTAGGCTATATTGGAGCAAATTTAAGCTAAATTGACATAAAATTAAATAGAAGACTATGATATAAATAAAGGGAACTTACATAAATATATTATAACAAAATTATCATTTATATTAATATATTTTTTTCACATAATCAATTTTAATTCATTTATAATACAATTTTAATCATATTACAAAGAACAATTTATTATTCATATATTATACAAATTTTAATGATTGCTAAAATGTTTATCACATATTTTAATACATTTACTTCCTCTTTTCACAATTGTTTGACAGGTATACTAAAAATAGATGTCCAAGATTAATTGTCAATTTAAATAATCAAGAAACAATTAGTCACTTTTTTCCAAATTTGCCCTTAATGATAATGTAGTTCAATTGGAAAGTTAAATAGACTTTTGATATTCTTGATAGGGTTATATTAGGCAAATTACACATTGTATTAGATTTTTTTGAGGGGTCTGCATGACCTTAACATGCCAAACAATTATGGACGGAGAGAGTATAATATAACGGGTCAACTTTTTACCAAACAAACATAGTATATTTCAAAAAACAGTTTAATTTCATATATATTACATACATAATAAACTTTTAATATATATTGCAGATTTAATATAATATTGCTATAAATGGTAATAAACATATACACATATTTATATAGGTAGATAATACCATTTTTCATATAAAAGGAATCTCTCTCTCTCTCTCTCTCTCTCTCTCTCTCTCTCTCTCTCTCTCTATATATATATATATATATATATATATATATATATATATATATATATATATATATATATATATATATATATATATATATATATAATCTTGAAAGTATGTAAAACATTATTTAGCATTAAAGAATAGATGAAAAAACAACAACAATAATAATAATAATAATATTTTAGAGACATTCTGATTTGATTATATCCACAACACTTAGATGTATGGGTGTAAATTTTAGAATCAACTCTATTAATGCCTTACCAAATATAATTGAGATTAAATAAATACATTTTTATTTAATTTTGAATTTACTTTCTTAAAAACAAAACAAATAAAATATATCAAACTAAATCCATAAGTTATAAACCCATTTTATAATTATATAGATATAATATATTAATTTTAGGAAAATGACGTGAAATAACTAATATTTATAGTGTATTGTTTTATTTAGTTATTGTTTCAAATATTTATATTTTGCGGCTACAATTTCTTAATTCTTATAATGAATTTGAATAATTCAATTTTCAACTATATCATAATTTGTATAGATTTATCCTAATTATTTGAATATGATTCGTTGATACATTTGATTTTTATAAGTTATGAATAATTAATTACAAATAACAATGTTTGTATATTCGCAAACTAAATATATATACAAAGTTCTGAAATTTTCTAAACATATAGTACATAACTTTTATATACTTACCATGTTTGTATATTGGCAAGCAAAATATACAAATGAGAATACCAATAGCAAGCATTATTATAGCTACGAAATGTAATTAAGCAAATTGTAGCTAAGGGTGGCTTATTAAGTTTAACCTCTATGCTATTTATGAAATTTTCTCTATATTTATGGAAAAGCCTTGATATACTCATCAACATTGTGATATAGAACTCCTACACCCCTGATTAAAAAAGTGACACACATATATCCTTACTAATACAAAATTGGCTCATATATATTATTACAAAAGTTGCACGCATATACCCTTTTCATCCAATCATACTGAACAACTACTCTCAAATTCCCCAACAAGTTGCTTAACACCCTTTGGTGGTGGCAACACAACCAGTGCACCCGTTGCACCAACCTCAATGTTGGATAGAGTACGGACTGAGGGACCAAGTTGTCTTTTTTCACGATGGATATAAATGGACTAAACACTACAATAGTAATCTAAATTTCCAACCTCTTGGCTCAACTCATCACGGAGGGGATGTGTAACACCTTGAAAATACAAGACTCATGGTAAAGCCTAACATAGGTGTCATAATCTCTAACCACTGTTTCTAAGTCCATTTTAATGAATATAGGTCATTTAGAAGGTTTAAAGGTCCTAAGATGTCCGGGAAGTTGGTTCAAAGAGATGTTAGTGTGCCTTAGCCTTTTTACTAATTTTTAGAAGTCAGAAATGAATGAAAATGGGTGGAAAGGTAGCTAATGGGTGTTTGAGTTGTTTCATGTTTGGAACGTCTGGGTATGACTCCCCAAGGACCAACCGAGGGCCCTTGAGGAGAACCCTTGCAGTTTGATGCAGCACTACCTGGCAGTGTGCATCGACGGGGCAGACGACGATCCGTAAGTGGCTCGATAGGGCGTCGAAGGCCACCATCATCCCACACTTAGAAAGATTTGTGAAGGCCCTTGTTTTCCTAGCCACTTTTACACTAGACGAAAAGGGACGACGATGCGTCATTCAACACGGTATCGAGGCCACCGTCATCCCATACTAAGATAAAATGGAGGAAGACTCCCCTGCAAAGTCTTTCATAGAGATGACCGAAGTGCAGGACGGAGGGGGGAGGGGGCTGTCCGGCGACCCACCGACGGACCGTCGACTGGGTCTCATCGGTGAGGGTGGAATTTCACTGTTGGATTTTAATGATTTCATTTAAATTAATTAAATGGTTTAGGGGTTAATTAGTGATTTAAGAGAAACTAATTAAATCAATTAAGTCCCTCTATAAATACCCTTAACCCTCATTAACCTAAAGTCAACTCTGAAAATAAACTCTCTTCTTTCTCTATTATTTCTCTCTCTACAAGAACCCACCATTGAAGGCTAGCAAGAACTAGGGTTTGCGGGATGGAAAAGGGTGGATTCTTCATCAAATTGTTGAGAAAAATTAAGGTATAAGTTTTATTCACCTTTGAGATCCTTTCCTCTAAGGGTTCCTTCAAAATGGATTTCAAAAGTTGAGTTTTCTTGTGGGTTTCATTCAATTACAAAGTTGAAGTTATGAATTGAACTGTTAGTGAATTCTTAGGGTTATATTGAGTAGATTTACATGTAATTTAACTTGTTTATGATAATTGTTTATGGTTAGGTCAAATTGAAGAACATGATCCTCCATCCCTAACCCTAGGTAGTGATCTTGACTTATGTTGTATGTTGATCATTCAATTGAGTTTGTTGTTGATTATATTACTATCCTATAGTGCTATTATTGGTGAATTGAGATGAATTATAGGCCTATCATGTTAGTTCTTGAGATGTAATTTAGGTTATGAATTATAATGTAAAATTAGCCTATGTATCTTGTCTCAAGTTGTGATCTAAAGATGAATTGTGTTATAGAGATGTAATTGGCCTTGTTATTCTATTGATTATCATTGCTCTATCATGTTACTACAAAAGTTGGGTTGAGTTATGGATTGATGGTAAGACCATGATGATAGAATATCAAGAAGACTTGGTAAGTCTTAGAATCTCTATCTTTATTTACAATTGTGTTTAATTGTTGTTAAGCTATGATATTACATTGGAGTATGCCTTATATTAAGATTATAGGGTGGTATGATGTTGAATTGAAATATCTTTACTATGTTGTGAGGTTGATTAAGGTGTATGTGCTATAAGGATGATGAAAACTACCAATGTGCCTTAATATGTTATGAGATGCTAAAGTATTAACCTCACTTATATGAATTGTGATGAAAGGTCTTAAACTCATACAATTCTTATTGAGATATTGATGATTATGATTATACAAGGGGTAGACCCTATGGCCTAAATTAAGTTATGATTGATAATCAAAGGATTAAAGACATTACAAAAAGGGACTCTAGCTTAGCACCGAGTGAACTAGATAGAGGAGAGTCCCTTCCCACATAGGGAAGGTAGGAGCACTACATTACTCTTGAGATTGGAGATCATAATGCATGACGCATAAAAGGTTCCCAACTAAATCTCCTAGTTCTTGAACTATGTTGCCCCCATAGGAATACTAGCTAGTGGATCCACGTAGTTTCTATGTTTTATGTTTTGGTACTACCTTGGCAAGTAGTCCTACTTGTTATGGTGTAGGGTTTTATGACACGGTATTCCACACTAGCTCATATAGTGTATTTCGGTTAGGGTAAGATGTTACCAAAAGTTAAAAACGAATTAAAGGACTTGAACTCTAAGTTGGATAACGTAAGGGGTCTAGCTTAGTCTAGGTAGGTGTATGGGACTCTACTTAGACATTGTACTAGTTAATCTTCACGGGAGTCTTAGGAGGATGTTTTCATATGTTTATATTATGATAATATATGATGTATATATGTGATGACCATGTCATATTGTTGATACTATATATTGATTAGTTCATTTGTGAATATGCCTTGGTTTATAATGATAATATAAGATTAAATGTAAGCCTAAATTCCATGATATGTAAAGTTGGACATTGGTCATGTTTTCTTATTAATGATACTTGCTTGTGTAAGGTTATGGGGCTGGCTTTGCTTGGTCATTTCACTTCTTAACTTGATAAGGACTTGTGAGTAGTTGTATTGCTTATTATGCTATGTTTAACTATTATTCATTCTTGTGATATTATTCCTTGATGTTAGAGTTGTAATAAATCATGATTTTAAGTGTGTTGGGATAAGTGTTACTTGTTGAGATAGTAAACATGTTTGGTTGATTAATATGACTTACTTGATTTTGCATTAAACCCCTAAAAGGGGTAGTGTGACATGTTTTAATAAAAAGTCCCTTTTTAGCATGTATTGCTTGTGTATGTGCATAAGATCTCATACTTAGTACATGTGGATTACTAACCCCATTTTCTTCCCTTGTCTTAAACATTTTAGGTTTCGGTCGTTGAAGAGTTTAGAAGGCGATACCGTTGAATTCTTGGATTCTTCCTTTCATCCAAGTAGGGTAGGTCCTCAACTTTCGAGGGCAATGCCATCTTCTAGCTTTGGACTTTGTTATGAGATTATTGACTCTATCATTTCCTTCCTTGTTATTTGAATATTATACTTTCATATGACCTATACATGGTCTTGTTGAATTGATGTAAGGGAGCTGCCCACATTGTGACATTTGCTTAGATGGTATGACATGAGACAACCATTGAGACTATTTCATATATATATATATATATATATATATATATATATATATATATATATATATGTATATATATGTATGTATATAATATATATATATATATATATATATATATATATATATATATATATATATATATAGAAGGCTATGTAACCTTTTATATGAAGGGTCTATGTATACTCGATATGAATATATATTATGTTTATGTAGAGGTCTATGTAAACCTCCGAGTAGATAAATTAAAAGTTTTAAATTTTTCGGCATTTTCAACCTATGAATGTAATGACATGAAACTAAGAGTCAAGTCTTAGTCCTTTAAAAGGATGACATCGCCGGTTACGTCTAAGGGGTAAACCCGTATGTGAAAAACTTTGTATCAGAGCATGAGGTTTAACACCGTTGAGTTATGTCTCTCTCTCTACCACGTTTAAGTAGGTTTATAAACATAATTGTGAAGCGCGCCACACTTATGAGTAGGAACCTATATGATGCTTAGGAATCACTCACTTTCTTGGAAATCCTATATCGTGACAATAGAGTATACTTATAATGTGATTTTGCATCTAATCATATTGTTGTGCTTATAGGAAGCATGAACACTCGAATGAATGCGGCTGGAAGACTTGAGAAGGAAGTTGATAATGTGGGAAATCCTCTCCATGATGTGCAAGTTCCTCAACTTGAGAAGAATGCTAATGTTGATCAAGCCCCGGCTAACCCTCCACCTATGATGGAGTCGGAGATGAGGTCTATTCTTGATCAAATGACCCAAGCTATGACTACCCAAGCACAAGCCGCAACGGTTCAAGCCCAAGCTATGACGACTCAAGCCAACCGGGATGTTGCTCCTCGTCCTCAATAACAAGTCACTACTATAGCTTCCCGTCTAAGGGTCTTCACTCGGATGAACACTCCTAATTTCTATGGGTCTAAGGTTGATGAAGACCCCAAAGAATTCCTTGATGAGGTCTATAAAGTGCTATATGCTATGGGGCTGACGTCAAGTGCGAAGTCCGAGTTTGCCTCATATAAACTCAAGGATGTGGTCCAAATTTGGTATGTGCATTGGAGGGATAATAGACAATTGAGGGGTGGTCCGGTAACTTAGGATATCTTTAATGCAGCATTTCTAGATCGGTTCTTCCCTAGAGAGATGAGGGAGGAGAAGGTGACGGAGCTCATCAATCATTGCCAAGGAGGGAGCAGTGTTCATGAGTACTCCTTGGAATTCGTTATGTTGTCCAAATATGTTCCTTCTTTAGTCTCCAATCGTAGAGATGAAAAGAGCCGTTTTCTGACGGGGGTGTTGGAGGACTTACAAGAGGAGTGCAAATCGGCCATGCTACATGACAACATGAACATTTCCCGTCTTATGGTCTATGCATGAAGGGTTGAGGAGGCAAGAGCTAAGAGAAAAAGTAGAGATGCTAAGAGGCATAGGTCATTCGATTGAGGCTCCTCAAAGAATAGGTTTGAGATACAAGATAAGCCTAAATTTAAGAAGCGGGGTTCAAATTAAGTCCCTACCAAATTCCCAAGAGCTAGTGGTGATAGGGTGTCTAACCCTAAATTTAAGAAGGGAAAAGGTTCTAATTCACCAAAGGAGAAGCCAACTTGTGGAAAGTGTGGTAAAAATCACTATGGTGAGTGTCTTAAGGGGACGGATAATTGCTTTAGTTGTGGCAAGAGTGGTCACAAAATGAGAGAGTGTCCAAACTTGAAGAGTCATGACAAGAGTAGCGGCCAAGCATAAGCAAGTCGTTCTAGTGATGCTCCCAAGAAGAACCGCTTACATGATCTCTGCTCTAGGGGTGAGCAAGAGACCTCTCTCGATGTGGTGATCGGTATGTTAAAAATCTTTACTCTTGATGTGTATGCTTTACTTGATCCGGGTGCTACTTTGTCCTTTGTTACACCACTAGTAGCTAAAAAGTTTGATGTTTTACCCAATATTTTGCATGAGCCTTTTCTAGTGTCTACTCCGGTGGGAGAGTCGGTTGTTGCTAAAAGAGTCTATCGAAATTGTCCTATTTCATTGCCCAATAGAGTTTCTTATGTTGATCTAGTAGAACTCGATATGCTTGATTTTGATATTATATTGGGTATGGATTGGTCGCATGCATGTTTTGCATCCATTGATTGTAGGATAAGAGTGGTGAGGTTTAACTTGCCAAGTGAACCCGTTGTTGAGTGGAAGGGGGGAATTTCTATTTCTAGAGGTCGCATCATATCTTGTCTAAAAGGATGTAAAATGATCTCAAAGGGTTGTCTCTATCACATAGTAAGAGTCCAAGATTTGGATTTTGAAATTCCTCATATTGAGTCGGTCCCCGTAGTGAAGGAATTTCCGAAGGTTTTTCTTAATGACCTTCTCGGTATTCCTTCCGAACAAGAAATTTATTTTGGTATTGATTTACTATCAGAAACAAATGCCATTTCAATCCCTCCATATCGGATGGCTCCGAACGAATTAAAAATGTTGAAGGCTCAACTTGGGGATTTGCTTGACAAAGGCTTCATAAGGCCTAGTATATCTCCATGGGGTGCTACACTGTTATTTGTCAAAATAAGGATGGGTCTTTGAGAATGTGTATTGACTACCGCCAACTCAACAAGGTCACCATTAAGAATAAGTACCCTTTCCCTCTGATTGATGACTTATTTGACCAACTCGAAGAGGCGAGTTACTTTTCAAAAATAAACTTGAGGTCGGGTATCATCAACTCACAGAGAAAGGGGAGGATTTACCCAAGATGACCTTCGAACTAGGTATGGGCATTATGAGTTCTTGGTCATGTCTTTCGGTCTCACTAATGCTCCGACGCATTTATAGACCTAATGAATAGAGTATTTCGAAATTACCTAGATTCATTTGTCATTGTGTTCATTGACGATATCTTGGTATACTCAAAGAATGAGGAAGATCATATGGGTCATTTGAGGATAGTGTTGCAAACCCTTAAAGAACATCAATTGTATGCCAAATATATTGAGTGTGAGTTATGGTTGAGATCGGTTACTTTACTTGGGCACATCATTTCAGGTGAAGGAGTTGAAGTAGACCCAAGGAAAACGGAAACGGTGAAAAATTGGCCTAGACTTTTGACTCCGACTGACATTAGGAGTTTCTTGGGTTTAGCGGTTACTATAGGAGGCTGGTGGATGGTTTTGCATCCATTGCGTCTCCTTTGACTACTTTGACCCAAAAGAGTAAAAATTTTGAGTGGTCGGAGGCATGTGAGAAGAGCTTCCAATTGTTGAAAGATAAGTTTACTTACGCTCCGTGGTTGACCTTATCGGAGGGTACAAAGGGTTTTGTGGTGTATTGTGATGTATCCTGAGCGGGTTTGGGGTGCGTTCTTACGCAAAATGGGAAGGTGATATCTTATGCCTCAAGGCAACTAAAGGTACATGAAAGAATTACCCCACTCATGACCTTGAATTAGTGGTCGTATTATTTGCTTTGAAAATTTGGAGGCATTATCTGTATCTGGTTCATGTGGATGTTTTTACCGATCATTAGAGTCTCCAATATGTGTTTACCCAGAAGAAGTTAAATCTCTGACAAACAAAGTGGATTGAGTTTTTGAAAGATTATGATATGAGTGTCCTTTATCACCCCGACAAGGCTAATATAGTTGTGGATGCCCTAAGTCGATGACTATGGGTAGTGTATCTCATCTTGATGAAGCCAAAAAGGACCTAGCAAGGGAAGTGCATAGGTTAGCTAGGTTGGGAGTGAGGTTGTAGAGTGCTCCGAATGGGGGTGCCTTAGTTCATCATAACTCCGAGTCATCGTTAGTGGTTAAGGTGAAATCCAAACAAGACCTTGACTTAGCCTTGATGGAGTTGAAAGAATCAGTTCTTGGCGAGATAAATGAATCATTCTCCCTAGAATGTGATGGTGTATTAAAGTACCAAGGGATATTGTGTGTTCTCGATGTAGATGGGTTGAAGGTTCGGATCTTAGAGGAAGCACATGGGTCCCACTACTCAATTCATTCAGGGTCGACAAAAATGTACCATGACTTAAGGGAAATATATTTGTGGGAAGGTCTAAAAAGGGACATAGCAGAATTTATCGCTAAGTGTCTGAATTGTCAACAAGTAAAGGCTAAACACCTAAAGTCGGGTGGCTTACTACAAGAGATCCAAATTCCAACTTGGAAGTGGGAGGACATCAATATGGAGTTTGTAGTAGGTTTATCCCAAAACCAATAGTCCTATGATTCCATATGGGTGGTTGTGGATTGATTCACTAAATCCGCTCGCTTTATCCCCGTCAAGTCTTCATATTTGGCGGAAGATTATGCAAGAATCTTCCTAGATAAGATTGTCTGACTCCATGACATTCCGTTATCCATCATATTGGATCAGGGCGCATAATTCAAATCTAGTTTTTGGAGGTCGTTCTAAAAAGGGTTAGGTACTATGGTGAAGTTGAGCACCGCTTTACATCCCCAACCGGATGGTCAAGCGGAGCGTACGATACAAAACCTTTAAGATATTCTTAGAGCTTGTATTATTGATTATAAAGGGAGGTGGGATTTACCTTTAATGGAGTTTCCCTACAACAACAGTTTTCATTCATCCATTTCCATGGCTCCCTATGAAGCCTTGTATGGTAGGAGGTGTAGGTCTCCTATTTAATGGTTTGAAGTGGGTGAGCCATCACTTCTTGGTCCTGAATTGATTTATAAGACTTTAGAAAATGTTCATATCATAAGGAATCGGTTGCAAACAGCCTATAGTCGACAAAAGTCTTATGCCAATAATAGGAGAAGGGATTTGGAGTTTGAAGAAGGTGATAAGGTGTATTTGAAAATTTCACCAATGAAATAGGGTGGTTAGGTTTGGGAAGAAAGGGAAATTGAGTCCTCGTTATGTGGGTCCCTATGAAATCTTGCAAAGGGTTTGTAAGCTTGCTATGAATTGAAACTTCCTAATGAATTGACTTCGGTTCATCCGGTTTTCAATATTTCTATGTTGAAAAACTGTATCGATGATCCGGAGTCTATTTTTCTTGTTGAAGGTCTTGGTTCGAGGATAAAATTTCTTATGAGAAAGTCCCGGTTCAAATTCTTGATAGGCAAGTCAAGAAGTTGAGGAATAAAGAGGTGGTTTCTGTAAAAGTGTTATGGAAAAATCAATTAGTTGAGGGTGCTACATGGGATGCCGAGGTCGATATGAAATACCGTTATCCTCATATTTTTGAGAATTAAGGTTAGTCATTCTCTTTAATTATATAATTATGACAACGATTTGTGTTTCTTAATTTTTGGGTGAAGTGTTACAAAAATGGAATTTTTTTGAAAACCTCTCAGTAAGTTCTACAGTGAAGTCACTGTAGCATTGTTATTAAAAATTTGAAATTTTGATTTTTGCTTGTTTTTAGATATGTTGTGCATTTTGATATGGTGAGTCTTCATGAAATGATAGGTAACATGTTGTTAAGTTGAACTTTGTGCTAATTGACCATGTGTCGTATGTTGAGTCATAACTGTTGTGCGAAGGAAATGCCTCATGATGAAGTGTTTTGAGCCTTAGGTGTGGTAAATATGAGTTTTGATATATTCTTTGTTGAAGTGAAACAATTTATGTTAAATTGATATTGTTGATTGGTTGGGTTTCTAGTCTTGGGTCTATTCCTCCTTTAAAAGAGTTTTAATGTCATTCGGGATGAATGTTCCTAAGGGGGGGGGGGGATAATGTAACACCTTGAAAATCCAAGACTCATGGTAAATCCTAACATAGGTGTCATAAAGTCTAACCACTATTTCTAAGTTCATTTTAATGAATATAGGTCATTTAGAAGGTTTTAAGGTCCAAACACATCCGAGAAGTTGGTTCAAAGAGATGTTAGTGTGACTTAGCCTTTTTACTAATTTTTAGAAGTCGGAAATGTATGAAAATGGGTGGAAAAGGTAGCTAATGGGTGTTTGAGTTGTTTCATATTTCGAATGTCTGGGTGCGACTCCCCAAGGACCAACCAAGGTCCCTTGAGGAGAACCCCTGTATTTTGATGCAGCACTATCTGGCAGTGTGCATCGACGGGGCAGATGACGGTCCGAAAGTGGCTCGACGAGGCGTCGAAGGCCACCGTCGTTCAACAGTTAGAAATATATGTAAAGGCCCTTGTTTTCCTAGTATCTTTTACACTCGACGAAAAAAACGTCAGGGAGTCATTGGCTCGATGGGGTTTCGAGGCCACCGTCATCCCATACTTAGTTAAATTTGAGGAAGCCTCGCCTGCAAAGTCTCTGATAGAGATAATGGAAGTGCAGGACGGAGGGAGGGCGGGTGTTCGTCGACCCACTGCGGACTGTCGACGGGGTCTCGTCGGTGAGGGTTAAATTTCACTGATGGATTTTAATATTTCATTATAATTAAATAAATGGTTTCAAGGTTAGTTAGTGATTTAAGGGAAACTAATTAAGTCAATTAAGCCCCTCTATAAATACCCTTAACCCTCATTAACCTAAATCCAACTCTCAAAATAAACTCTCTTCCTTGTCTCTTTTCTCTCTCTCTCTATAAGAACCCACAATTGAAGGCTAGCAACAACTAGGGTTTGGCTTGGAAAAGGGTGGATTCTTCATCAAATTGTTGAGAAACATTAAGGTATGGGTTCTATTCACTTTTGAGATTAATTCCTCCAAGGGTTCCTTCAAAATGGATTTCAAAAGTTGAGTTCTCTTAAGGGTTTCATTCAATTACGAAATTGAAGTTATGGATTGAGTTGTTAGTGAATTCTTAGGGTTATATTGAGTAGATTTAAATGTAATTGAAGTTGTTTTTATAATTTTGATGGTTTGGTAAAATTGAAGTACATGAGCCTCTATCTCCAACCCTAGGTAGTGATGTTGACTTATGTTTTACGTTGATCATTCAATTGAGTTTGTTGTTGATTAGATTATTATCCTATGGTGCTATTATGGTTGAATTAAGATGAATTATAGGTCTATCATGCTAGTTCTTGAGATGTAATTTAGGTTATGAATTATAATGTAAAATTAGCTTATGTATCTTGTCTCAAGTTATCATGTAAAGATGAATTGTGTTGTAAAGATGCAATTGGCCTTATTATTTTATTGATTATCATTGCGCTATGATGTTACTCCCCAATTTGGGTTGAGTTATGTGTTGATGGTAAGACCTTGATGATAGACTATAGGTAAGTCTTAGAATCTCTATCTTTATTTACAATTGTGTTCAATTGTTGTTAAGCTATGATATTACATTGGAGAATGCCTTATATTAAGATTATAGGGTGGTATGATGTTGAACTGAAATATCTTGACTATGTTGTGAGGTCGATTAGGGTGTATGTGCTATAAGGATGGTGAAAACTATCAATGTGTCTAAATATGTTATGAGATGCTAAAGTGTTAACCTCACTTATATGAATTGTGATGAAAGGGGTCAAAATCATATAATTCTTATGAGATATTGATGATGATGATTATACAAGGGGTAGACCCTATGGCCTAAATTATGTGATGATTGATAATCAAAGGATTAAAGACATTACAAAAAGGAACTCTAGCTTAGCACCGAGTGAACTAGATAGAGGAGTTTCCCGTGACACATAGGGAAGGTAGGAGCACTACATTACTCTTGAGATTGGAGATCGTAATGCATGACGCATAAGAGGTTCCCTACTAAATCTCCTAGTTCTTCTACTATGTTGCCCTGTATGACGCATAAAAGGGTTCCCAACTAAATCTCCTAGTTCTTGAACTAGTGGATCCACGTAGTTGCTATGTTTTAAGTTTTGGTACTACCTTGGCAAGTATTCCTACTTCTTTAGGTGTAGGGTTTTATGACATGTGATTCCACACTAGGTCATGTGGTCTATGTCGGTTAGGGAAAGATGATCCCAAAAGTTAAAAATGAATTAAAGGACTTGAACTCTAACTTGGATAACCTAAGGGGTCTTGCTTAGTCTAGGTAGGTGTATGGGACTCTACTTAGACATTGCACTAGTTAGTCTTGAAGGGAGTCTTAGGAGGATGTTTTTATATGTTAATATTATGATAATTTATGATGTATATATGTGATGACCATGTCATATTGTTGATACTATATATTGATTAGTTCATTTGCGAATATTCCTTGGTTTATAATGATAATATAAGATGAAATGTAAGCCTAAATTCCATGATATGTAAAGTTGGACATTGGTCATGTTTTCTTGTTAATGTTACTTGATTGTGTAAAGTTATGTGGCTTTGCTTGGTCATTTCACTTCTTAACTTGATAAGGACTTGTGAGTAGTTGTATTGCTTATTATGATATGTTTAACTATTATTCATTCTTGTGATATTATTCCTTGATGTTAGAGTTGTAATAAATCATGATTCTAAGTGTTTTGGGATAAGTGTTACTTGTTGAGATAGTAAACATGTTTGGTTGATTAATATGACTTACTTGATTTTGCATTAAACCCCTAAAAGGGGTAGTGTGACATGTTTTAATAAAAAGTCCCTTTTTAGCATGTATTGCTTGTGTATGTGCATAAGATCTCATACTCAGTACATGTGGAGTACTAACCCCATTTTCTTCCCTTGTCTTAAGCATTTTAGGTTTCGGTCGTTGAAGAGTTTGGAAGGCGATATCGTTGAAGGCTTGGAATATTCCTTTTATCCAAGTAGGGTTGGTCCTTAACTTTCGAGGGCAATGCCTCTTCTAGCTTTGGACTTTGTTATGAGCTTATTGACTCTATCATTACTTCCCTTGTTATTTGAATATTGTACTTTCGTATGACCTATACATGGTCTTGTTGAATTGATGTAAGGGCTATGCCCACATTGTGACATTCGTTTAGATGGTATGAGATGAGACAATCACTGAGACTGTTTCTATATTTTTATATATATGTGCAATAAAAGTAGAAGTCTATGTAACCTTCCTATCTGAAGGGTCTACGTATACTCGATATGAATATAAATTATGTTTATGTAGAGGTCTATGTAAAACTCCGAGTAGAGAAAGTAAAACTTTTAAATTTTTCCGCATTTTTCAACCAATGAATGTAATGACATTAAACTAAGAGGCTAATCTCTTTCTTTTAAAAGGATGACGACGCCGGTTATGTCGATGGGGTAAACCCGAATGTGATAGGACGAAGATCGCCATGGACAACTATGTGAACCATCATTGGATGGAAAATGTACTATCCCCTCTAGTTCCAGGTGTGGCTCCAACTCTGTTCCACAACATGCAACCACATTGGAATCTCCTTACTCACTTCAAACCACTAGTGAACTCGAATCCTATCCCCTAGCTTCCTTTCTTTACTCCTCAAGAAGCTATTAAAAACAATCCTCTCTTCTTCCCGTGGGTTCCAGTTCCTTTGCAGGGTCATGCAACACAAATGTAGTCCCATGCATCAATGGACAATCACCAAACTCCCATATGGCTAGCTGGGAGCAGTCATCAACCACCACAGTGGCAGGAAGGGAGTGCGGAGTAGGTGGACGTACTAAGGAACTCCTTCACCAAAATTTCAACACTCAGGCATGTCGAACTGATGTTATTTACAGAGAAGAAGGACAAGAAATATATCCACATGTTCCCACTAGATCGTGTGAAGTGCTCTTTTGACCTTCGTCTAGCGGTGAAGACTGTCTTAGAAAAATATGCAGTGAGGTTGACCCCAACACTACGTCCCAATCAAGTTCCATCCAAGGACGACCCTCTAATAGTCAACCCCCCACAATTTACTCTCCAATGATCAATCCCATTAGTTTTATTGTTTGGAATATTAGGGTTGAAACAAATCCAACTTTTAGAAGGAGTTTTATGGAGCTTATTCAAAATCATAATCCATGGATGGTAGCTCTAAAAGAAACCAAGATGGCCAGCCATAAGGGTCTAAAAGACGAGTTTTGTTTTGACGATTTCCTGGAGGTGCCAGCTATAGGTAGATCTGGAGGTTTGGTGTTATATGGAATACTGATTTAGTTACTGATTCAGGACTTAGGAAATCTGATCAAGAGGTGCATGCGATGATCCAGGTACAACCCTAAACACAAGTCTTGGTGTTTGAGTATTATTTATGCTAGTACAAATAGTGTTAAAAGACAAAATTTGTAGGATAATCTCGAAAATATTTCTCTCTCTCTCTCTCCTCTCTCTCTCTCTCTCATCTCAAGGTCTTTCTGATCTTTGGTGTGTAGTGAGCGATTTTAATGAAATCCTTAGGAAAAAAGACAAATGGGGAGGTAATGGCATTAATTGTTTGCACAACTCACGTTTTTGGTCTTGTGTTAATAATTGTAATTTGATTGGTTTAGGGTTTAAGGGTAGTCGCTTTACTTGGTCTAACCATCGTAGACGTCATAAAGGACTTATCTTAGAGAGAATTGATAGATGTTTTGTTAGTAATGAAGAGTTAGGTCATTACCCTAATGCGTCTGTTACCCATCTTCCTAAAACTTATTCCGATTACGATCCTTTGCTAATTAATTTGTGCCACAAACCCCTCACCCTTAATTAAAAACCCTTTAGGCTTGAGAGATATTGGCTAGAGCATCTTGAGTTCAAGGAGATAGTTACAAATAGCTGGATGAACGTATATTTTCCTAGTGTTTCAAATCATTTGAAAACTAATGTAACCAGTTGGAGTAGTCTCACTTTTGGTGACGTATTAAAAAATAAAAAAAAACCTTCTAGCTAGAATTAATGGTATCCGAAATTCCGGCGCATACCCTCATAACTTCTTTCTCCAGCAACTAGAACGTGACATCATTAGAGATTATAATTATATTCTGCAGATTGAGGAAGATCATTGGATAATACGTTCTAGAATTAACTGGCTAAATCACGGAGATGCTAATACTAAATTCTCTCATCCATCTGTTCTTAATCGGAGAAGAAGGAATAAAATCTCCTTTTTCAAGGATGATGTTGTCAATTGGATAAATGATCATAAGCAAATCACTCAAAATGCTCTTTGCTATTTTCAGGAAATTTACTCTACAGTTCATCCTTATACTAACTTGCAGGGGATTTATGGGTCCACTAAGTTTTCATAAACTCGATATCTCCACCTTGGACAGACCTCTCCACGACCAATAGGTAATCAAACGAATTTTCTCTTTCAAACCTTATAAAGCTCCAGGTCTGGATGGTTGTCATCCTTTCCTCCATCAACGATACTAGGATTTTGTTGGAACCTCGGTGCTTAATTTCTGTCATGGTATCTTTGAATCCCAATCCATCCTTTTACCACTCAATGATACTTTCTTATGTCTTATTCCCAAATTTAAGAACACCAACCAATTAAAAAATTTCCGACCCATAGGGTTATGCAACACCATTTATAAAGTCATTACAAAAATTAATTCTAACCGTATTAAACCCTTCTTAGAAAAGTTAATTGGTCCCCAACAAACTAGATTACTTAAAAGGAGATGATCTAGTCATAATACCATCCAAATTAAGGAAATTGTTCGACATTTGTATTAAAGTAAAATCTCTAAAGGAAGTGTTTTTCTAAAGATTTATATTGAAAAAGATTTTGATCGCCTGGAATGGTCTGTTGTCTATCGGACGCTCTTGTTCTTTAAATTCCCTCCTAAAATCATTAAACTCATTATGAGTTGCATTACTACAACTCGAATAGTTGTCCTTGTAAATGGTACAAAAAAAGTCTATTTCTCTCTATCTCGGGGTATTCGACAAGGCGATCCTATGTCGCATTACACTTTTATTCTCTGTATGGAATTGTTGTCATCATACATAAACTATCTGGTGGACATTCTAAAATGAGACACTATAAAGCTTCCGAAAAATGGTCCTCTATTTTCCCATATTTCTTCGTAGATGATTTAACTCCAATCTACCAGGATAACTCTAAAACAATCTATACTATTCATCGCGTGCTATCCGCCTTCTGCACTCTCTCTGGAGAGAAAATAAACTCTTCTAAATCTAAGGTGTTATACTACTTTAAAGCATGTTCAGAGGATATTATTAATCTTATTCGACAATTGCTAAATATTACTCAAGACGAGGGCTTTGGAAAATATTTAGGATTCCCGATTATAATTAAAAACCCAAAACCAGCCAATTTCATTCATTTAATATATAACATGAGGGACAAACTTTCTAACTGGAAAATTAATTTCCTCAGTCCGGCTGGCCTCGTAACGTTCATCAAGTCAACTCTTGATGCAATTCCAGCATATTCGATGCAATACTTCATTCTCCCCAAAAAGATCTGTAAAGACATTGATAAAATCCAATGAAATTTTCTTTAGGGCTCTACTAATTATAAAAAGAACTTTCACTATATTATGTGGGATACTGTAACTTTTCCAAAACATAAAGGCGGACCCGGTCTCTCTAAAGCACAAGACAAAAATCTCTCTATTATAAAAAGTCTCTCATGGAGACTACTCACCAATCAAGACTCCATGTGGTTCATACTCTCATTAATAAATATCGTTATAGGTCCTCGTCCGCCTCCACCTCCTTTATCTGGAAAAATATTTTAAAACGAAGATCTTTATATGCCCAAGGTTTCGCTTGGTCGGTTGGAAATGGACGTACTTGTTGGCCTTCGGCAACATAGTTGGATCCCTGGTACTCCTCCTCTTCGCAACCTTATACAGGGACCCCTACAAAGCACCAAATATTCCATTAAATTAGTTAATTTTTTGAATGAAATAGATGAAACTGGGAAAGCTTTTCTCCGATCATGCCTCTGGAAATTGTCACCAAACCTGCGCTATTAAGGTCAAGGAGAATACTTATGATATACCTTACTGGTGCCTTAACTCCAGCGGTTCGCTCTATCAAATCAGCACGCAAGCTTCTCGAATCTAAGGAGGTGACTCAATACACCTTAAAATGGATTTGGTCACTCAATATGCTTAATAAAATTCAATTTTTCTCGTGGATGTGTTCTCATAACAAGATACCAACGAACTTGTACCTTCACCACATAGGTTCGAGCATATACCCCTCTTGTCCCCTGTGTCATAACTCTACCGAATCAATTGAGCATATTTTCTTGGATTGATACGTAGTTAGGAAGTTCTGGCTGGATCTTGGGTTGAATGCATTTCATCATCAAAAATACTACTCAGTGTCTTCAAAACATACATGATCTGCATGTTCCCATACGAGACACACACTTGCATTGGAAATTTTTTTTCCCCTTCGCACTTTGGCATATCTGTTTGAATAGAAACCAATAGTTATTTCATCGAAACACAGGATCTCCAATTCATATTTCCTTCTCCCAAATCATTATGCAGTCTAAAGAATTTAAAATTTTAGGACTGACATGCTTTTGTCAAGTTCCTCTAAGCTTAACATTGAAGTCCATTGGTTTGCCCCAGCTGATAAGGTCTTTAACTTAAATACTGATGGTGCATTCCTCAAAGGTAAACATTCAGGAATTATTGGCGGGGCTATGAGATATTCGTTAAGCAACTGTATTATTGGCTTTAGTCGAAAAATTGTTACTTATAGCCATGTAATCCCAGAATTGCAAGCCCTTCATACGGGTCCTGAGATTGCCCTTGAAAGAAATCTATGAGCACTAGAAGTAGAAGTTGTCTCTACTGAGGTAATTGAACATTTTAACTATGTTCACCCAAATTACCAATCAATTGTTGAATCTTGTAGGTTTCCATTGAGGAGGTTGGGGAATCCAGTGGTGCGACATAATTTCCAGCAAGGCAACAGGCTAGCGGACTCTTTGGCTAAGGAAGGAATGTTATTATACATGAAAAATGAAGACTATATCCTGGAAGTAGCTCCATCAGCTGCCAGACCTAATTTGCTAGCTGATAAGAATGGAGAACCAACTACTAGAAGTATTTTCCTATCTACTTGTACCAAGCTGGCAATACTTGGAAATCTCAATATTATATGTAATGGAGTCACTAGTATTGATGCTAATAGTACTACTACTAGAGAAGCTAGCTTTCTATTTACTACTGATGTCGTAATGCTTTAATGATATATAAAATAACCTTTTTCACCAAAAAAAAAAAACTCCTCAGTTGAGTTTTAGATACCTTCATTAAATTTATTATTTGATGGTAAAAATATTTTACATTCTTTTTTAGAAAATTTAACGTAGCTGTTTCTTTCCATGTACAAAAATGAATTAAAATATATCTGCCAAAAAAATGTTTTAATATTTATCTTATATTTTTTCTGTTTACATTTTTTAATTCTTTTTATAATTCAGGGTTTTATTTATGTCTCTACTTTTATACTAAAAATACTTTTTAAAAAAATTAAAGAAGAAAAGTTTTTAATCTAACTTCATTTGCGGCTATTTTATAATTTATTTTTTCTATCCGTAAAAAAAGCAGCCATGATAAATTTTCCAAGAAAATTAATGCAAAATAATTTGACCATCAAATAAGAAATTTTTTTCAAAATAATTATTAAATAATGAAGATAAATTAAAATTACTCTTATCACTCTCGTTAGACCAAAAAACAATATCTAGGTTATTTATGTAAAATTGTAGGGTTTATTGTGAATAACTTTTATAACAAGGAAATAACGGCTTTAAAATAACATAAGGTATCTTAAAATTAGAAAAAATTTAACCAGATGTGATGACAATTAAATCGATAGATTTGAATAATATTTGATTTGTTCTAATTTTAAATTGAAAATCGACTACATTAAATTAATTTTTGGTTTACCTCAAAGTAGCACCATGAAAACTCCTAATTTACATATTTAGTGATAACTATGATCCTCTACTTTTCCATTTACAATTGTTTTATTCTCATAACAAAAAGATTGGTCACAAATATCCCCATCATTCAATAAATAAAGCACATTCACCTTTTGTATTGATAGAGTACTATTTGCCTAATTTAGAAATTATCCAACTTTTTTTTTATTAAAAAAATTATGCGGTTGTTTAGAGTTAGGTGGGTCGTGGGATTTGCATCAAGCCCAACAAGAAACTAGTACCAAATTGCAATACTGTCTAATATGTCGGATCTGTTCAGACCGACAGAGTTCGTAGGAAACATTTATAATATTCGGCTACATTTTAATTCGTCGCTATTTAGAGATTGCATATTTTATGACAAAATAATGTTGTCACTAAATCATATATTGATTAGAGACAACAAAATGATCGTCACTAATTTCTAATATTATTAATGACAAAAAGTAAGGTCACATATCAACATAAACTTTTGTGGCTAAAGCTTCATATCTTTAACTATGAATTCTAATTTGTCATTATTATGACATCTTAGTTTTTGTGACGATACAATTTCCTATGAAATATTGTAAATAATTATGAGAAAAAATTGATTGTCGCAAATTAGATGCATTATTAGCGACTATATAATGTGTCACTAATAATATAAAATTCGTCGCTAAAGATAATTATTATGATGCACAATTTAATTGACAAAACTTTGCAACAAAATTACAGATTTTCTCAGTAAAGTATATTGCTCATGCATTTAATGAATAAATGATTATTTTGACACAAAAGGTAAATAATTAGTGACAATTTTTGTGTCGAACCTAAAAACATCATAGCTAAATATAATTTTTGTTGTAGTGGGACCGTAGCTTGAACCACGGTCCGTCCTGCGCAACTGTCGATGGGATCAGAGACTCCAAAAAACTCAACCAGGAAAAATTGGCTAAGTCTTGACCGACAAATGGACCTACGGTCCGTAGGTCATACGACGATCCGTAGTCCGTGACCGTCGATTGAGACCCCCATTCACCCACTATCTCACAAAAGCCACAAATGAGCACCGACAGACCTTAGCCTGACCCAAGATCCGACCTGCACAATTGTTGATGGGATCAAAAACTCCAAAAAGTTCAGCCCAAAAAAAATTCGTTAAGTCTTGGACAACGGACGGACTTACTATTTGTAGGTCAGACGACGGTCCGTAGTCTGTGACTGTCGATCAAGACTCCCTTCACCTACTCTCTGACAAGAGCTACAGATGACCAACACGATTCGTAGGTGGAAAATTTGCAGACAGTTAAGAAGAAATGTAGTTGGGTAAACTTCAAATGGTCATAAATATTAGCACAAAATGAATTATGTGTGTCTTTACCTACCCATAGAGAGATAATTGAATTATCTTTCTATAGCCATCGACCTTGCTAAAATTGGACCTCCAAGTAAAAAGCTATGCCCATTTTAGTAACGGTCTGTCGAACGGGCCCGTCGACGGACCCAACGATGGGGCGTCGGTAAGACGACGGACCGTCAATCCTGGCAGTTGTTTGGTTCGATAGCAACTTACCCAGGGGTCTTTTTTGTCTTTTCCAACTTCGTTTAAGCCTTAAGTTACGTCGATTTGACCCTAACTAATCAAATTTTAGTAAATTTAAGATTAGAAACATATCTAAAACATATCTAAGTCAAATCATTAAATCAAAAGTTAGAAAAACTAGAAGCAAGAAAGGTGAAAAAGCCCAAGAACCCGAGTTCAAGAACGCAACAAGATCAAACAGTTCTTTTTACCCATTGGGTCCCTATTTTTCATTTAGGTTCTTGATTATCTTGTCATAATTAAATCTAGGATTTCTAGAACTTTGATAAAACTTCATCAATTTATTAAACATATGTTTCAAATCAGATTATCATGTTGTTATCCAGATTATTGAATGAATTTAATAACCCTACCTTTGTATATCTCTAGTTTATGAATTACACATGCTAGGTGAGATATTTCAGACACTTCTGATTTACATGACTCAGTTATAAATGCATAATTACCAGATTAATTGTTGAAATTTCTATTTGCATGTTCAGTTTTGAGCTATCCAGTATTTACAGAAACTCAGACATAATCAGTAAATTTATAGAATTCATTGGGAGTAGCATAATACCGAGTTGGACTACGGTTCAACGTACCCATTTAGTCCCAAAACTACTAGCCAAGTAGGTTGTAAGGGTAATCAGTTTATTGATCACACCAGCATGCCTTTATAACTTTGGCAGGGTATATTTGGTCCTCTCGATGGGGCGTATACATCGGAGTCCACATTTTATTTATGTGGTTTTATTATCGGTTATTAATAGCTCCCACAGTTCAGTCAGACTCTCTGCATTGTCCATCTATTTGTATATTCAGTATTTAGTTTAAGCATGTTATTAATTGGTAATTGCATCCAGTCATCTCAGAATTCTGTTTATAATGTCAGATAATTATACTTGCTTTTATTCTTGTTCAGTTGTGTTTTATTTTAGCTTTACTCTATCCTACATGCTCAGTACCTTTCAAGTGCTGACACCTATGTGCGCTACATATTCTCGTGATGTAGGTTCAAGTTCTCAACATCAAGATCACGCATAGATCGATTTTCTGATTTCCATTTCAGCAGATTCACTGGAGAGTCCTCATTCTCTGAGGACAACAATTATGAGTGTCGTTTCAGTCTTTAGTTATTTAGTTTCAGTTTTTGCTAAATTTAGTTGGGAGCTTGTCCAAGTATTTCTAGTCCAGTTTAGAGGCTTATTTCTGACATAGTTAGATTAAACTTAGTATTGAATATATTTTTCAGTGTATTAAACTCATCAGTTTTCATATATAATTATGATTTAGCTTTCGTATCAGTTTATTATATGTAGTATGCTTATGATCATGCCATTAGGATCACTTGTGGTTCTAAGTTCCGTGTCCGCGTCTCGAGGGTAGCTCGGGGCATGACAAAACATTATATCAGATCACTAGGTTTAAGTTTCCTAGAATGTCTGAAAAGCCTAACTAAGTAGAGTCATTTTCATGGGTGTGAAGTGCACCACATCTAATGATTGGGGGGCTATGAAGTGTTTTAGGAAAAACTTCACTTTCTTGTCAATCTTATCGTGCGTGAGGTATGATCTTATTCTATTCTAACTTGACGTTCTATGTTTCAGATCATGCTTCCTCCTAGAGCTAACCCTAGGAATGCAAATGCCAGGAATGAGAACGCAGCTCCTCAAGTTCGAGATCAAGAAGTATCAAATACCGAGTTCAAGAATGTCGTACACATGTTGGGTAAGAGTATGACTAACAAGAACAATAAGGTTAATGCTCATGTGAATGAAAATGGTGGATAAGTAGTAGCAAGGGTTCGTGACTTTGCCAGGATAAATCCTCCTTAGTTCTTAGGATCATAGACTAATGAGGATCCTTAGAATTTCTTGGATGAGATCAAGAAGATCTTTGAGGTTATGCAAGTCACTGGGATTGATCGGGTTGAGTTGGCCTCATACCAGTTGAAGGATGTTGCTCATATTTGGTACACTCAGTGGAAGGAAAATACGGGTACATATGCAACTCCTATTACTTGGGATTGCTTTAGTGAGAACTTTCTGGACAGGTTTTTTCCAATAGAGTTGAGAGAGCCAAAAGCCCAAGACTTCATGAACTTAAGGCAGGGTAACATGACAGTCCAAGAGTATGGACTAAAGTTTAACCAACTGTCCAGGTATGCTCCTCACGTAGTTGTTGTCTCCAGGGTTCAGATGAATAAGTTCTTGTATGGAGTGACGGATTTAGTGAAAACTGAGTGTAGAAATGCTATGTTACTGGGAGATATGAACATCTCTAGGCTTATGACTCATGCTTACCAGGTTGAGGTTGATAAGCTTAGGGAATAGGCCAAGAAGAATAAGAAGTCTAGGACTAGGAACTATGATTATTATCAACAGAAATGGAGTGTTGGAAATCGTTCGCAGAGTCAACAGAAGTTTTCAGCACTAGACCCTTCGTCAGATAGTATTCCATCTTCCTGAATAGGTATGACCAAAAGGGTAGAGCACCAGGCTCTAAATCTCATGGAAGTGTTTCAGGGACCAAGACATACCCCACTTTCCCTAAGTGTGGTAAGAACCATCTGAGCGAGTGTCTTGTTGGAAAAGTGGGATGTTTTGGGTGTGGTCAGTCTGGTCGCAGGTTGAGGGATTGTCCTTCAAGACAAGGTCAAGGAGGTGGAAATGTTAGACCTTACTCTACAAGTTCAGAAGCTCTAGAAAGTCTCCCTACTCAGTAGGGTAACTCATCTGCTACAATTGGCGGTTAGCGCCAGAACAAGTTGTATGATCTTCAGGCTCACCAGGATCATGAAGGATCTCTTGATGTAGTCACTTGTCGTTACGTGTCTTTGACCTTGATGTGTATGCATTGTTAAATCCAGGGGCTACTCTTTCCTTTTTTTACTCCTTAAATAGAAGTCAAATTTAATGTCAATCCAAAAACCCTCTCAGAACCTTTCTCAGTCTCGAACTCTAGTGGTGACCCGTTATACCTAGATGGGTATACAGAAATTGCCCTGTCATAGTCTCTCAGAAAGTTACCTCAGCTGATCTAGTATAGTTAGAAAAAGTGGACTTCAATGTCATTCTAGGCATGGATTGGTTATAATCCTGTTATGCCTCAGTCGAATGTAGAACTAGGATTGTTCATTTTTTGTTTCAAGACGAACCAATCTAAGAATGGAAGGATAGTAACTTAGCGCTTATGGGTCGATATATTTTTACCTTATGCCCAGAAAGATGATATCTAAGGGTTATCTCTATCATCTAGTTCGGGTTAAGGATTCTAGCCTTGAAACCCCAACTCTTGAGTCAGTTCCAATAGTCTGTGAATTTCCTGAAGTATTTCAAGAAGATCTTCCCGTAGTCCTTCCAGGAAGGGAAATCGACTTTGGAATTGATCTCCTAGCCTATTTCTATTCCTCCTTACAGATGGATCCTGCAAAGCTCAAAGATTTGAAAGAGCAGTTGAAAGACCTTCTAGATAAGGCTTTCACCAGACCTAGTATTTCACCATAGGGTGCACCAGTGTTTTTAGTAAGGAAGAAAGATGGTTCTCATAGAATGTGCATTGACTATAGAAAGTTGAATAAGGTCACAATCAAGAATAAGTATCCCATCCAGGATTTATGACTTCGTTGACCAACTTTAGGGTGCTAGCCATTTCTCTAAGATTGACCTCATATCGAGTTATCATCAGCTCAAAGTAAGAGATAGTGACATTCCGAAAATAGCATACGAAACTCGGTATGGTCATTATGTATTCGTAGTTATGTCAGTTGGACTAACTAATGCTCCTACAACTCTCATGGATTTGATGAACAAAATTTTCAAACAGTACATAGACTTGTTCGTTATTGTCTTTATTGATGATATCCTCATTTACTCTAGGAGCATGGAAGAACATGCAAGTCATTTAAGAGTTGTTCTGCAGACTCTGAAGGATTGCCATTTATTTGCTAAGTTTAGCAAATGTGAGTTGTGGTTTCAATCCGTTGCATTTTTTTGGTGACATTGTATATAGCGAAGGGATCCGAGTAGATTCACAGAAGATAGAAGTAGTGAAACAATGTCCCAGACCTACCGATGCTAGAGATATTAAAAGTTTCCTAGGTCTAGCGGGTTATTATAGAAGGTTCGTGCAAGGATTTTCATCCATAGCCTCACCATTAACTAGGTTGACTCAGAAGATGGTCATGTTTCAATGGTCAGATGATTGTGAGAAAATTTTTGCAGAGTTGAAAACAAGATTCACTATAACTCCTGTCTTGATTCTATCAGAGGGTTTAGATGGTTATGTGATCTATTGCGATGTATCTAGACTTGACCTAGGTTGTGTGGTTATGTAGCGAGGTAAGGTGATAACTTATTCCTCTAGACAACTTAAGGTGTGTGAGAAGAACTATCCAACTCATGACCTTGAGCTTCTAGCAGTGGTGTTTGAACTCAAGATATGAAGACACTACTTTTATGGTGTTCATCAAGATGTGTTCATCGATCATAAGAACCTTCAGTCTGGCTAGAGTTCCTTAAGCATTATGATATAAGTGTGCATTATCATCCAGGTAAGGCGTTTGTAGTAGCAGATGCTCTTTGTAGATTATTTATGGGTAGTGTAGCCCATGTTGAGGAATAAAGGAAGGAGCTAGCGAAGGATGTTCACAGGCTTGCTCGCTTAGGAGTTTGCCTTATGAGCATATCAGAGAATGGTGTAATAGTTTAGAATGGGGCAGGATTTTCTTTGGTAGTCGAGATTAAGGAAAAGCAAGACAGTGATCCAATTTTGCTTGAACTTAAGAATGCAGTCCACAATCAGAGAGTAGAGATTTTCTCCCAAGCGGAAGATGGTATACTTCGCTACCAGGGTAGATTGTGTGTTCCTGATGTGGGCTAGTTAAGACAACATATTCATGCTGAAGCCCATAACTCTAGGTATCCTATTCATCCAAGTGCCACTAAGATGTAACGCGATCTGTGAGATGTCTATTGGTGGAATGGCATGAAGATGGATATAGCAGATTTTTTGAGTAATTGCACGAATTTCCAGCAAGTCAAGATAGAACATCAGGAACCAAGATGTATGACTCAAGAGATCGATATTCCTTGTTAGAAGTGGTATGTGAACAATATGGATTTCATCACAGGGCTACCTCGTACTCGCTTACAGTATGACTCAATTTGGGTGATAGGTGATAGGACTAGTAAGTCTTCTTGCTTTTTAGTGCTCAAGACTACAGATTCTGTGGAGGACTATGCCAAGCTTTATATCAATGAAATTGTGAGGTTTCATGGGGTTCCTTTGTCTATCATCTTATATAGAGGTCCTCGGTTTACCTATCATTTTTGGAAGTCATTTTAGAAAAGGTCTTGGTACTAAAGTTAACGTTAGTACAACATTTTATCAACATATAGATGGGCAGGCAGAGTGTACCATTCTGACCTTAGAGGATATATTAAGCGCTTGTTTGATCGATTTCAAGGGTAGTTTGGATGATCACCTTCCTTTTATTGAGTTTGCGTACCATAATAGCTACCATTCCAGTATTCATATGGCCCTTATGAGGCTTTATATGGGCTTAGATGTAGATCTCGTGTTGGTTAGTTTGACGTAGGTGAAGCATCTTTGGTAGGGCCAGATTCAATCCTATATGCTATGGAGAAAGTGCTACTCATTAGAGATAAACTTAAGACCGCCCAAAGTCGTCAGAAATCTTATGCAGATGTAAGGAGAAGAGTTCTAGACTTCCAAGTTGATGATTGGGTTTTTCTGAAAGTCTCACCTATGAAGGGGGTAATGAGATTTGGAAAGAAAGGGAGACTGAGTCCTAGATATGTAGGCCCTTACAAGATATTGAAATGGTTGTAAAGGTGGCATATGAGTTATAGTTGACAACAAAATTAGCGGCAGTGCATCCGGTCTTCCGTATCTCACTCTTGAAGAAGTTTGTTGGTGACCCAACATCTATAGTGCCATTAGAATGTATGACGGTGAAATATAATCTTTCTTGTGAGGATGTACCTGTTGAGGTTCTTGACCATCAAGTTAGAAGGTTGAGAAACAAAGAAGTTGCTTCAGTCGAGGTTTTGTGGAGGAGTCAGTCCGTAGAGGGAGCTACTTGTGAAGCAGAAGTAGCCATGAAAGGCAAGTATCATCACCTGTTTCCTTCCGATTCCACTCCAGCTTGAGGTAATAGTTCCTCTTCAGCTTTTTTTTTTCCAGTCATTCATGATCAAATTTATTCTAAGATTCATTTTCCCTCAGTTTGTACTTGAATTTGCAGCGTATTTGCTTGTACTCGGAACTCTATGCAGTCAGAAACATAGTTCTTAGTGTTTAGTAGTGGGGTTTGCAGCTCTCTTCCTCTATTTCAGCTAGTTTAGTCTTCATTCGAGGACGAATGTTCCCAAGGGGGAGATAATGTAACACCCCGTAGCTAAAACAAACAAAAAAATTGAAAATTTTAGAAAATCTGCAAGTGCAACACACGATACCATTGATGGTTCGTAGCTTGACCTACTGTTCGTCCTGCACAACCGTCGATGGGATCAGAAACTCCTAAAAATCTCAGCCTAGGAAAATTTGTTAAGTGTTGGTCGATAGACAGACATATGATACGTAGGTAAGACTACAGTCCATAGTCCATGACCGTCGATCAAGACTCCCTTCACCCACTCACTGACAAGAGATATGGATGACCAGCATAGTCCGTAAGTGGACATACGGACCGTAGGTGGGAAATTGGAAGACAGTTAAGAGGAAATGCATTTGGGTCAACATCAAATGGTTATAATATTATAACCTAATGAATTAGTTGTTCCATAACCTACCCACATATAGATAGTTAAATTATCTTTCCATAGCCACCGAACATGCTAAAATCAGACATTCTAGTAGGCCTGTCGAATAGGCCCAACCGACGGACCAACTGACGGTGCGTCGGTCAATCGATGGATCGTCAGTCCTGGTCGTCAATTGGTCCGACAAAAACATTCCCAGGGGTCTTTTGGATCTTTCCCCCTCCATTTAAAGCCTTATATACGTCGTTTTGACCCTAAATCATCAGATTTTAGTCAGTTTAAGCATAGAAACATAATTAAAGAATATCTAAATCAAATCATTAAAACAAAACATAGAAAATTAAAAGCAAGAAAGGATAAAAAGCTCAAGAATCCTAGCTCAAGAACGCCATAAGATGCAGCAGTTCCAGCCCCAAAATTGAAGTATTTTCCATGGATTTCATCACCACATTTGTGGGATTTCACTACTGGCTTCCTTTTACCCATTGGGTCCCTTGTTTTCAGTCAGATTCTTAATTCTATTATCATGATAAGACCTCGGGTTTCTAGAACTCTTGATAGAACTTCATGAACCTAGTAAATACATATTCCAAATTAAATTATCATGTCATTAATTAGATTATAACATGAATTTCAGAACCCTAGCTATGTATTTCTTTAGTTCTTGAATTACATATGCTAGGTTAGATATTTCAGTTACTTCAGATATAAATGCCTTAGTTATAAATTCATAATTACCAGTTTTTTTGTTTCATCCATTTTGCATGTTCAGTTTAAAAGTGTCCAATATTTACAAAAAACTCAGTCATAATCAGTTAATTACATAATTCATGGGAGTTTAGTCCTAGAACTACTAGCCAAGTAGGTTGTAAGTCCCCTCTGTAGGCAATCAGTTTAGTGATCATGCCAATATGCCTTTATACCTTTGGTAGGGTATATTAGGTCCTGCTGATGGGGCGTATACATCATACTCCCTATTTAGCTCATGTGGTTTTATTATCGGTTATTAGTAGCTTCCATAATTAGGTTAGACTCTCTACATCCATATCATGCATAGATCGATTTCTTGACCTCCAGTTCAGCAGATTCAGAGATGAGTCCTCATTCTCTGAGGACAACAGTCATGAGTATCATTCCAGTCTTTAGTCATTTGGTTTCAGTTTTTGCTAGATTTAGATAGGTACTTGTCTTAATATTTCTAGTCTAGTTTAGAGGCTTATATAAGACATAGTTAGTTTCAACTTAGTATTTAGTTAATAAATTCTTTGTATTAAACTCATTGATTTCATTTATCTCAGTTATAGAATATGGGTACTCTCCATCTTTTGAGATTAAATTTATGATTTAGCTTCCACAACAGTTTATATTATTTAGTATTCTCATGATTATGCCATTAGGGTTAGCTTGGGATAACTTGTGGTCCTAGGTTCCGTTTCTACGTCTCGGGGTAGCTCGGGGCGTGACACCTCATTTAATAAATCACATCTCATCATTTCTCTCCCTCAACCCAATCTTCATAAAATCACCCTCAAGGGACCAACACATAGGGAAAAAAGGGAAAGACACCATATATAAACCAGTTAGACACGATCTGATGAAAGAAGAAGTGAAACTTTTCCTAGCACCCAATAGCCCCCTATTCATAATTTGGCGTGCCTCACATTATAAATAAGACTATACTAGGTGTCGTTCATGAGACAAATAATACACTCTTTAACCGAATATTCTGATATCAAGTTTATCACGACTCGCAAGTAAACCCTATAAGTTAGAGCATCCTTATGTCGTCAAACTGCAAATGAGACTTCAAGAATTCTCATCTAAACCACTCGTATCATTCGTTGCATAATAAAAATACTAAAATGAGTAACAATTTAAAATTATCTTCACACACGAAGAAATCATCCATAATTATTACACAAGCGGAAGAGTTTCATTTAAAACATTTAACCTTTACTGCATCTCCTTGAAACATCTAAATTTAGAGTATACAATAGTTGGGTATAAACCCATACTAGACAATAAAATAAAGACTACGACATAAAGGAACACGTGTGGATATTGTCCTCGAATCGATGATGACTCACCAATACTTCATCTTCAACCCTTAGAAACCTATCCATCCTCCATGACACATCAAGACATCCAATTCCCAACACTTTAGTCAAAAAGGGAAAAGAAGGGGTTTGCATATTATATGCACTAAGAATGGAAGCCAAGCAAAAACCATTAAAAAGGGCCATTTAGTAAATAATATGCTTTTCATGAATATTGATTAAAACATAATACTACAAGCATAAGAACAACATTTAAAAACTTCGAAACACATAATAAATCATTTAAGCAAATAGTCACAATTTTAGGATAGTTACAGTGAGCTTACTTCACAGTAAAGTGAACTTCTTCACTATTCCAGTGAACTTCATTAGATTCATTTTACACACCTATTAGAATATACTTCCCTCACTAAAAGCTATCCTAAGACTCACCTAAGTAAGACAGAGAGAGACCGCCCATACACCCTTTCTAGGCACACTTAATTGATCCTTAAGACCACCCATAATGAGATATACACACTTACAAATACATCAATCACATAAAGATGAGATCCTCCTACCAATGGTTATTCTAAGGATCACTTGCGGGAGTTTTGAAGTGACCTCCCATACAATCTCTTACACACACACTTAAGATATCCTATATACTACCTAAGATAGAATCATTCTCATTTAATACATTAGCAACATATAACATGACATTCTCCCCTACAAAGCTTATGAAAAGTCCTACCTAAGTAAATAAAGAAGATACTGTCCATGATTGACCCCTTCAAGATTACCTAAGTAATCCTTAAGAATACCTATGTTTGAATCATGTCTACATAATAAACCATCTTCCCTAACTAGAGTCATTATTAAGACTTATGAAGGTGAGATAAGAATTGACCATTCCTATGCTACCTTGACACCTTAACTACTCTAGATAAGTACCTATTCATTTTAACATACTTTCTTAACTTAAGTAATTACACTCATAAGTTCATTCAAGACTAATTCATAACATATAGAAATTCAAGTAATGGTCTTGGACAAGACCTAGGGACTCTAACTAACACCTTCAAAGCCTATTGTCCAATGTCTAGATAGCGTCCCATACCACCACCTAAACCTCATAGAACTTATCTAAAGCTAGTAGGTATCCCATATGACGAGAATAGGAAATAAACGACATAGACCATGGTAGAAAAGCATGGAATCTGGAGTTCTAACCTACTCCGATAAAGGTGTTCGACTTGACATTGGTAGAACTTGGACACATCCCATGTAGGAACATGGTTAAGGAATATAAAGGGCGTTCTTTGTATTGTAGTGTCATACCTTAATTAGAACTACTTCCCTTACCATACTCACTAGGTCCTATCCTTTGTTCTCATAGAGTAAATTTCATTAAAGGTTGATATAAAAGGGTTCCACATCAAGTTCGCAACCCAATCATATTCACCCTACCAAAGAGGTCCTCTCGGGCTATCTTCCAATAGAAACAAGAAGCTCATCATGACTTTCCTTAGGTCTGATATGATGCCGTTCCACCCAATCAACCTTCAGTCTATCATTCCTTTACTAGAAGGATACCATTACGAGTTTCGACTTGAACATTCATAACCTTACCACTAGTTTCAAGGATTCACATGAAGACCCTGTAAACATCATTCAAGGTTACATTTCATTCATACATTAATGAATAACAGGATTTATCATCCTAAGTCAAGACATCTCATATTCACATATATAAATGCATCAAATAAGGGACACAAGTAAACCAAGACAAGACACAACATACTTCACTTAAACACATATTAGATGTCATTCTTTAAGTCACTCAGGAATAGCCATTATCATCTTTATGTCATCCTATACACTACATATCATCATCAATGCAACCATCATAGACACATAAAGTGAAGTAGGAACAACGATGCATCAACCCTAAGATTACATATATAAGCATATAGTCATAGTCTACATGATCTCCTAACATACATAGAAAGAACACATACTTTCACATTACTTTAAATATAGATAGATATGCTCATACTTCAAATAAATCAACTACACAAATCGTCATAGTACTTCAAGTAGTGCATACAAGGCCATGATCATCATATTGCATAAATTAACGCCGACAAGGCCACATCAATTCACATAGCACCGCTACTATAAGTGTACCATACCACTCACAACATAATTGAAGTCTAATTCACATAAAATAAAGGGTATTTAGGCAGCATACCCCCACTCCATCTTAGCGATTCGATTCCAAAGCTAAATAATCCAATTTGATACCATACAACCCTTAACCATGGACATAACCAATAATTCAATGCAATCATAACAATACTCAATGAAACTAGGTCAATGCATTACATATTCATCAATCTAATACGACCTAGATATCAATTTACTACAATTATTTCATCAATCAATACACCATAGAAAACTACACAAGAATTCATAAGCCTTAAGTCTATATCAATTGAATAAACTTAATATTCAATATATATAAGAATATTCAATATTCGATTGATCAAATTGGAAAAACCTCAAGAATCAAAAGTCCATAACAATCTACCATTGAATTCATTAATATCAAAGCATGATCACATAACCCATATTTAAGTCAAATTGAGAGATTTTTGAAGGTCAAGGGTCATGGAGAATTTCATTGGAAAACATCAATTATACATCAATAATATCATATCTTAACGTTTAAAAAAACCTTTCATGCACGAAACCAAGACTTAGAGTAGAAATTGAGTTTTTCATATTTGAAAATCATCTTTGAAATTGGCTATAAGGTTATAGCAAGATTTAGATGAAAAAAACACATAACTTATTAGAATATCCCAAGTATAATTGAACAAGAAAATCCATTGAAGAACCATCTTCAAGCTCCATCTTCACCTTGAGCTGTCATGGAGGGTTTTGAAGATACATTGGGAAGGAATATGTTTTGATTTAGGTGTTAGGTTTTAATGATTCTTTAATGACAACTCTTAAAATACCCATAAACACTCAAAACAATTTTTAAAAGTCTTATTGGGATGTAGGTGAATTTAACTTTCACCCTTTCAACTTATAGTGGCCTGCACATTGACCAACATACCGTCCTCTTCGTCCGTGGTCTGGTACTAAGGCTTATCTTTGGTCCCTCCTCTCCCACAACTAAGTTTTAATCAATGAGACACCACCAATGGGGCGCCGACTAACCCACTGGGCGTCGATTTTGATCCGTTGGTGGTCTGCCTTGGGCAGTCTTGGGCACCAACTTGGGTCCTTCCTCAAGGAACCTTCGATGGTCCTTGGGGATGTTTTCCCAGACGTTTCAAAGCGAAGTATGTTTGTATACGATTTTAGGACATCCCACATGAATTTCATCCAAAAGAACATGTAAAATTCGATGAAACATGCATAGACACGCAAGGTCATTTCAAGGCAAACCTTTTGAATGTCATAGACGTTTTGGACGTTTGAGCTCCAAACTTCACGAAACTTGACACACTGCCTATATCGACCATAAAAACTCATCTAAGAATCTTATAACCTCATGAATCACACATAAACCAGATATCCAAATAAGTACTAGGTAAGTTACATTGCATGAATCATCTAATTAAAGCTTTTGAATTCACCTTTCAAGAAGAAAATCATAAGGAAGTGCAGGAAGCTATAGATAAGCGAGGAATCTCACCTAGAGGTAGAAATACTGTGAGACAAAGGACCAGAGTAGAAACCACTAGTATGTATGATAGTTTTAGTAGATTCAACAGTAAGTCTAAAAGTAAAGGTCTTTAATGATGTTTTTAAGTTTTCAACAGTAGTTTGTGAAATAAGAAAGAGTTTTCACTGATCCAAGAACGACTATTTAGGAAATGTTAAAGAATAGCCCCATAATTTTTGTTTTTTAAATAACTCTAAAGCTGGAATTTAAAACATGGGAAGGAGCAAAAGTGTGATCTTTATGTATGTATGACAAATTCAGATTAAAGAGGAATAGAACCACATAAGATAGCAGGAAATCTATTGTCTAAAAGATTATTTTAGTTCACATTGTGAGACAAAGAAAGCTTAGCTAGTGAAACTCAAACTAAAGTTTGAGACATCTATAAATATTATTTACAGCTAAAATCTCTCATTAAGGAAAATTAAAAAAATATATTAGTGAGATGGACATATTTAAGGTCTATTGAGCATACAAATAGTGGCTTGGGAGGCTATACAATTTCGAATGATCATTAGGTCATATTGAATCAGTGGTCTAATAAAATGTTCGTCTTATAGAACTTGACCACAGAATGTCTTTAGAGTTCTATTTACTTTTAATCTGTATGCAAGAACTTGAAATATAATATTATTTCAAAGTTACTAGATATTTGCTCATCTTTCGCATCTAGCTCATCAAATAGGACAGGCTTTGGCATCATCCAAAACTTTTGATCAATCTAGTTTGCACCGGATTCGCCTAATTCTTCTAAAACGTAAATGTATTAAGCTTCACTTTCAATAATATCCAAAACTCAATAGATTGTCCATATTGCAAAAACAAATCTTCTACTTTTATTATGTTATAGCTAGAAACAGATAGCAGAAAAGGGAGAAAGCATAATCCTCAAGTTGAGAGTAGAAAAAGAATAAAGCAATTAAAGACGTAGATATAACAAAATGAATTCTTGAAACTTCAAGACATATAGTCGAAAACAATAGAGACAAGATAGAATAATTGTTGTTAACAAAGAAGCAAACCAATCTTAAGGCGAGCACAACCATGAACTCAGGAAGACCAAAAATACAATGACAACAAATTAAAACAGGCATTACAACCTTTCAAAATTCCTGTAGAGTAGCTACTTACACTTGACAAAATCAAGCTTCAACACTTCAGTTCTTCGAAGAAAGACGAATTTGCTTCAACTAAGTTCTTCAGATAAAGGCGACTTAGCTTTAACTAGTATATTCAACATTCAAGAGAAAAAACTGGACTGTCAAAGATAATCAGCTCATTTATACGTAATACAACTAAACTTTGACTTGAGGGGAAAAATATTTGAGTTATTTTATAAAGAGACAATTTGAAGATAAAAAGAACAAAGTTTGCAGATTTGACTTGAAGGGAAAACTTTTTTTGAGTGATTTTATAAAGAGACAATTTGCAGATAAAAAGAAAAAAGTTTGCAGATAGCCTTAGCTTGTACTCACTCTTGTCCTAGATGCAAACCGAGGAGGTTAAAGAAGACTATAAACGAAGCAAAACACTATATATGATGTATACATTCTCTTGTTTAATATTTTGTACATTTACACTAGAAGTGAATGGAGAAGTTAGTAACAGTTCAAAGACGATATGGGGATGTTGCATCTCATGAACCACACTTCACATGTCACACCCGGATTCTGGACTCCTAATGCAACTGATATTGTTAACTTCTCAGAGGACGCAGACAAGTCGCTTCTTAGCTTTCATTACAGTCATATTGTTAAACTTTGCGGAATGTTTAAAACTTTTTTTAAACATAGTGAAGTATACATAGAATGCATAAGATTACTATGTAGAATCATATTCTAATGATCTCCAACTAAACAACCATCTACAATCGATTATGCAATTCAATGAAGAAATCAATATATCTTAATAGTTTGCCAAATGACCTTAATACAAAGCTTTGAATAGAAGTCTGAAATGAAATGCTAAGGAAAATATCCACTAGCTATGTCTAAAGTACTAAGATAGAATGATAGGTGTAGCATCCTCGAACTCAAGTGGACCTACCAAAGTCTGGAGATCGCTTATCCAAACAGCTTCAATGAGTCTTCAATCTGCTCTCTGACCCGTGCCAATAAAATAGTAATAGTATAGAGTTAGTACACACTTGTAATAAGTATGGGTATATTCACATATACACATCAAGACTATGCATGATCAAGGAAAGCTCTTCCTACAACGACATGCCATTTCTGGTAAGTGAAGTCACTAGACTTTCTTAATTCGTTATTTGTGAAATATGGTATTAATATGACATATTTTAATGCATTCTAAGCACACAACTCATTTTCTATATGAACATAAGACGTTATAATCATGGACATAATTTTAAAACAAATTGAACGAAAATTTTGAAATTTGCTCCTCATAACCCAAGCTCTCCTTTCATGACACTTAGTTTATTTTTTATCTTTTTTCTTCTTCTTATTGTGTACTTTAATGTTCTCTTTAGTCTTATGTTTTACTGATAAGAGCAATTATTTATTGTAGTTTCATACCTAAAATGAATCAAGTAAGTAATCCAAAAGACTAAGGAAATGATTTGGCTAACCTTACTACAAGTTACTCTTTCCATTCTTGTTAGATTGGGAATGAAATGTTTATAAGCCAATCTTTATTGTCTAGGCGACTTATTTCATCATTTTCATATTATGGAGATTTTTGGACATAGATTTGCCATTATGTTTTACTCTGCTTTATGGACATAATATAAGAAGTCATTATAAGCCAATTTTTATTTGGCTAAGCCCATTATTTGATCATTTACATAACTTGAAGATATTGGAACACATATCTTGATTGGCACAAGACAATAACTTGTTAAAAATTCATTCTTATCAACCAGTGATACTTTGATATACTTAAGACATTAATTTCTAAGCTCGCCTTGAACTTACATTTCTTCGTCTTTCTTTCTTACATTCTTAAAACACCTTTAGCATTTAGATCATGCGGGCCAACTTAAAATCCAGTGTCTACCCCACATCTAAAAGGGGTGGTTCACCGATCAAAGTGAACCTATATCATGTGAGCTAAACATGAATCCAGTGTCTGCCCCACACCGAAAAGGGGTGGTTCACCGTCTAAAGTGAAACCAAGTCCAGTGTCTTCCCCACACAGATAAGATGTGGTTCACGACTAAAGTGAACCCAATAATTTATTTGAGAATTTAACATATATATATATATATATATACACAACATGATCGAAGCATGAAATCCAGTGTCTTCATGTAACAACCCTAAAATTACTATGCTGAGTAATGTCTAATGTATATAGAATTCCTAGATTAGAGCGTGTTCACACGGATTGATGCACATAAAAATAGACCTCTGAACACTTGAGACAGACAAACCAACTAACTTGGGGTTCTAGGAAAGGTTGGGTCCAGCCATCTAAGACTCCCGAATATGAAGATTTACTCGGATGAGTCTTTACCGGACTTTAAAAGGGGAAATCTTATGTTTGGAGGGTCTAGGTATAAATGGTCTTTTTCAAGGATAAGGGTAGTATAGTAATTATCCTAAATATATAATTAATTATTTAATTAATAAGGTGGATGGGCATTTTGGATAGAAAGGACGAAATTGGCCATTGTGCAAAAATCTTGCTCCACCCGGTTTCGAACCTAGGTGGGAGCACTTATTTAACTTGCCTTTTTATATTGGTGAATTAATTAAAGTAAGTAATATTTAAATACTGATTTCAGAAAAAGGAAAATCATATTATTATTGCTAATTAATTATTAATGGTCTGGTTTGGGTCGGGTTGACCCGGAGGGACCCATTTTCGCAATGGGGATGTCACGGGTTCAAACCCCGACGGAAGAAACATTTAAGTGGATTAAATTGAGGTTTATAATCAGATTTTTAAGGTCATTATGGTCATTTCACTAATCTAATTAAATAAGATTTTTAAAGTTCGAAAGAGTCCTAGTTGAATAAGTCTAAACTATTTCACCTAATCCTAAGGCACGATAATCTTTGATGAAGTATTATGTTCTTTGCACATTCACGTTCATTCACTAAAGAATAAAAATAAGGAGGGGCATTAAAGTAACTTAATTTATAGATTAGAATTTGATTTTTTCATTTAAATTGTGTTAAATAAGTCAACAATAAACTCCCAAGCAAAGAGGTACACGACCTCCACTAAGAATGTACTCAATGTGCAATCTTAATTGATTATCTCTTCTAAAAACGTTTTTCAGCTGTATTTTACAATTCAAAAAACAAAAATTAATTAAGCTTATTGATTCTATAGATTCCTAGGCGGCATTCATCAAAACCAAAAAGAAAAAAAAATTTACGCCTAAGTTCTTTAAGAAATCACGTACAGAACTTCACCTGGAAACAAGAATCAATGCTCAGAAGAAAGGTTTGTGTACAGGTGGAAACGTGTGGTTGTGGCTGGTTGTAAAGGCTGAAAAGCTATGGGTTTTCTTCTCTCTTGGTCCCTTTCCCAAGAGTTCCCTAAGGTTCAGTACGTATTCCAATCGAAAACTAAGGTTGTCCCCGTTGCATGCCCCTGTTATTAGATCCTCTTAAAAGTGATGCATTCGTCAGTATGTTTGCTAGTAGACAATCTTTGGAACGTTTTTAATTGTGTGTAATGTGATGTTTTCGTACTGCTTATGATCATTTTATGTGTGTCCGAATGTATATATGTTTTATGTACACAATAATGCTAGTTATCATGAGAAGCATATTACAGATTGTTTTCAAGAAAGTGGTGAATTAAGTTCTATGCACTTGTTGTGTTATTAACATATGATGATGAAATCGTGATGTTCATGAACAAGAAAATAAAAGAAAATTCCTTAACGAAATGGTTAAAAGTTTATGTAAAACTCTAAGCTAAAACGCCTAAGCTAAATGCAAAGAAAGTGAACTAAAGGCAGATGTTAATGGAGTATAGTTTTGGTTATTCTCTAGTAAAAATGAAGAAATGTGTATGCTGCCGTCGAGGATGGAACTGAGACCTTAAGGTACTAATACTAAGAGATTAAGCCTTAAAATAAAATAAAAGAAAATGGGGTGACAGAGGTATTCGAACATGGTCAGGTTGAAAGAAGCTTGGAAATAAAAGAAAAAGAAAACGGTGAGGGAAGGGGGATTTGAACTCGGCTCCTTGTCCAAGGGTGTGAGATACATAAACCTCACACCAAAATCTGAGATTCGATCTCAGATCATGGACGATTGGGTGAAGCCATCTAGCACTCCAAATAATTAAAAATAAAAGGCTGCCTAACGGATTCGAACTTGGGTCCCTTGACTTAAATTTTGAGATACATTAAAATGAAATAAAATGCAGCCACTAAGGATTGAACTTGGGTCCCTTGGCTGCATGTGTAAATTGCATAAGTCTTACATAACATATACTTAGATTGTCATGAGACACTGAATCAATTATGAGTAACCCGAATCGGGTAAGAAAATGAATAAGGTGAGTAATAACATTATAATATGATGCTAATGGAAATAGTGACAACATGATAAGAGGCTAAGATGAATGGATGAGAGAGTTTGATGAAAAATAAAGGAGAAAAATAAATGTGGTGAGTGGGGATTGACCCCACATCCTCTTGAATAGATGAGAGAGTTAGGAAAAAGATAAAGGAGAAAATTAAATGTGGTGAGTGGGGATTGAATCCACAACCTTTTGGATAGGTCAGAAAGTTAAGAGATGAATTAAAAGAAAAATAATAATCTTTTGGGGGATTTAACCCACAACCTCATTGCCTTAAAACTAAAAAAAGGAGAGTAGAACAAGAAATAAAAATTATAGGGTTGATGGGAATCGAACTAGGGTCTCCCAAAATGTGAAAAATACAATTATCAAGTTTAAAATAAGATAAGGCGTTGTTCAAGGGATTCAAAATCGGGTTCCCTTTCCCAATTCTGTATTGACACATAATTTATACGTAAACAAATATTAGTGAATGCTGCCTCTAAAGATCGAAATCAATACCCTGGAATATCTACAAAAAGCATATGTCTTGTACCACATAATCTTGGGTAAACATGAATCACTCAGACAAACTATGAATGAAGCCTCATGGCTTGTATGTGTGGACTCGTATGCCTAGCATACATTTAATAGTATGTGAGCCTAAAGTGTATGTGATAATATGATGTAAACCCTAGAAGGGTTTAGTAAGAGTGTGAAACACACTAAATGCCCAAGTGCATTGGCATATAATGAAATGAACATTCACGTGAAGGAGTGAGTAATTATGAAAAGAAAATACGTTAAAGTTAATGAATGAGGTGACAATATGATAAGAGTCTAATAGGAAAGATGAGAGCAATCCCAAATGAGCCAAAGTAAATGTTACCAAAACGTACTCCCATATGAGAGTATAAAGCTAATGAAGAGACCAGTCTCTATGAACACTCTAAAAATTGTATTGAAGTTAATGTATACTTAATACTAATGATGATATGAGAAATCTTCTAATGAGCTATGATGTCCTCATGCTAGAAGCCAACTTCCATGATGTATGAGTTGAATGTAATGGAACTTTATAATGAGCACCGATAGGCTAGCTATGAGCGGTGATGCCTTCCTTCGCGAAGGACGGAGGTTCACGTAACTCTAATGAGATGAGACTCTCCAGCATGCCGGGTATGGGTCTCCTTATATCTCCTAGTCTTTGAACCTATACTGCCAATATAGTGATCTAGCAGGGTTTGATTCCCTATATACGCTAGAATGTTTTACATCACTTTGGCCGGTGATTCCACCTCTTTTCAGTGTGGGGATCACACACTTCATTTCATGATACTCACATGATCTATGTTGGTTAAGGTTTAAGTTCCTAAAGAAAGATTGAGTCTAGCCTAAACTAATGCACATAATGAATTGAATGATACCAAAGGTGTTAGGATAGGATAATCAGGAGGTGAGCTAGACTCAAGTAATGACACTATATTGTTCTTGGTCATTGCATAGGAAACTTGATGAGAGTCTTAAACTACATTCTAGGTATGAATAGTGATTGCACTAGTATATGAATGATTGAAAATGAAGTACGTATGAATGAATGAAGCAATCTCTGTGTTTGCTAAAGAAAGATCCCTAGTTGAGGTCCCATATGTTGAGCCCTTATTTTGGGAAGTACTAATCTCAAGTCCTAGATTCGAAGGTATCATGGCATATGAAAGAATGACTTGAACTACATGATGTGATATGTGCAATACGTTATGTGCTGCTTGCAAAATGATAAGTATGATGATGCTTGTTACCTCATTGCATGACTTTCCTAATCCAAATTTGGCATGTCCACTTACTTTGTTGATCAAAATTTTGCAAGTCCACTAACTTGGCTTTCCATAAACCATGTTGTTAGGAAAGAGCTATTCTTACTCATATATGTCCTTGGTGTGTGCTTGCATAAATCCATACTTTGTATAAGTGTGTACTAATCCCATAAAATATCTACTTTTAGGTGCAGGCACAGGTGGACGTTATTGCTTACAGTACGACGTTGCAGCTATCTGGAGGTGGATCATTCATCCGGATTTTGTAGGCCCTCATGCTTTTGATGACGCTTGCCCATTATATTCTAGTTTAGATATAGGTTTGAGTTAGTGGCGTATGTTCCACTAGCATTTATTTCTCATCTTATTTCAGACATTGTGTTAGTGCCATTTTTGCAAGTATACACTTAATGCAGTATGGAACTATTTCTTTAATTTGATGATATTAATATTAGATGGTTTTTTGTGAATGTTTATGAGTTTAAGTAGAATGTCTTATATGAATTTTAAGTAACAAAAAGTTCAAATTTTCCTCTAAAATTAACCTAGATGAAGTAACAATGACGTATGTAGGCTTGTCTGCGACCACTGAGAGGTCAACGACGCTGGAGTGGTCTGGGGGCTAGAGTCCGGTCGTTACACTGCCCCACACCGAAAGGGGGTGGTTTCACCGGCCAAAGTGAAACAACATCATACCTAGATCTCTTAGGTGGAATCTACTGGCTAGTCCCTATCCTGGCAACATAGTTCGAAGATTAGAAGACATACGGAGACTACATTTCCACCTTGGTGGTAGCCTTATCTCATGACGCTTACATGTGTTGGCATAAGCTTATTGGTAGTCTATTAATGCTTTGATCAACTTCTTTTGCTTTAAATCTTTTAGAGTTGACTTAATCATTATGGAAGCTTGCTTCTAGTTATGAGGTTTACTTAACTCTTTGGATAACCAGTCATCCCTTCCTTTACTTGATGATAGTGAATATAACCTTACATTATAATCTTGGTGTTAATGAGACTTGTCTCACTATTATTAACAGCCTCTTATGTGAGTATCTTTAACATAATTATCTAGGTATGAGTGAGACTTGTCTCACTTCTTCTAACACCTCATTCTGTAACTTTCATAATTCTTACACTTTTCATTATTTCATTACTCATCTTATCTTGTTCAATAACATTTGGTAGCTTTATAACACTCTTTATGAACGTTGTAAAACTTTGTTCAATGTACTTACTTATATTCATAGTTCATTTAGAAAGGGTATGCTGGGACTTGTCCCAATGATTGGCATACACTTTGTAGTGAATTCAAAGTTACATTGGTCATGCTTAATTTTTGTATAACTTAGTCATTAGCCAATTTTGTATCATATTTTGGAAATACATTGTAAGCCAATTTATTGGCATAGACTAGTTTTTCACATATTATGTTAATCTAGGATATTGTTAGCCAATATATGGGCATAAGCCAAACTTTTACTAGACAATGGTCATGAGAATTTCATTAGCCAATTTTATGAAATAACATAGTAAGCCAATTCTGTTATACTTTTTGGACAATATATTGATAGCCAATTTGTTGACATACATCAAACTATGATATTATCACTAGCCAAGTCAATTATCTTCATGAATGTACTATAGTGATTTCATCATTTTAAGCAAGTCGACATTTAGCAGTGAACTAAACTTCATGAACGATTCATACGACTTCATCTTCTCGAACACGATTAGGCATTACAACATTCTTTAACTCATGTAACTCATACCCTCATCATACGAATCAAATCTATAGGCCTCATTAGATATTAACTGATAAAGAACCCTACATATAATGATAAACTAGCACATACCAACAACATGTTCGTGATTACATCAACATACTATTAGAATAAAAAACAAGGATAACTAGGGAAATGGACCTTCAACAATGTCATTGGGAAACCCTAGTTTTGATATTCTTGAATTCATAAAACGTTTAAAAAGCCTCTTGGAGAGAGGAATCAAAGAGAGAAAACCCATACCTTATGTAGAATTAAATCTACGAAGATCACCCTGTACTAAACCTTGAGAAATAACTTTAAAATGCCAAAGAGAATCGAGAGAAACTTTCTATTTTTATTTTCTTTTCATTTGCTCATTATTTTGTGTCGTGAGTTTTTTTAGTTTTTGAACGTGATTCTATGTCTTAGGAATTGATATTGACTCATTTAACTTAGTATAATTAAGTAAATTAATTAGATAATTACTAAAATTCCCCTCCTAGATTGACTAAAAATAGGAAAACATTTAATTAGTCAAATCTGAAATTTTTTCTATGAAGTTTTGGCCTCGCTTGTGATTTTTCCTTAATTATTTCATTCCTTAATTTAATAAATTAAAGGACCTAGGTTTATTACTGAAGTACCCCTAAGTCATTGGGACAATAACTAACCCTTTTGGACGATCCTAGGTTAGGTACTAGGATGTTTCTCTTGAACTAGTTATTAGGTTAATGTCACCCAATTAATTCTTAGGTTGTCGGGTGTATTAGATAGTTTATTTTTGTTTGTACTAGGTTAGTTATATAGTTATGTCAGTTAGTTAGAGTCTAGTGTTGGTTAGAGAGTTAGGCCCCACATAGGTGGACTCGTGTGCATGCCTGCCCCCTAATTACCCTAACCGAATTCGTTTAGGGTGGTCCACTCCCTTGGACGGTTTTTCACCTGTGCTTACATATGTGTTGGTTGTACTGTCATAACTAACTGTTCTTGATGGTTACCTATTGTTTAAAGGATCCTCACTATGTCCTTGGGCACTTCTTAATATACATGCCCATTTTAATTGTTCATGTGCTATGGTGCCTAGGCTTGACAAATGGATGCCTCACACCTAATGTGCAGATGCTAGACAATATATGTTGTTATCTAAGGGTCTTCATAGGTACATTTATTAGACAAGCCTATTAATACACAGAAAATTGGCTAACACCCTTTAAGCCAATATTTTCTAATATGCCTAATAATTCAAAATATTGGGCATTGAGATGCCTATTTACCCCCAATACTTATTCTTAAAACGTAATAGGCTCTTTACTAGATGAGTACATTTTCTGGAATGTTACATCACATCCATATCAAAAACATATGCCCCGGAACATGTATTAGACTCAACTGCATTTAGGAAAAGAGTGGTGCTAAATTAAAGTTTTGACTCCCAAAATCAACAAAATTCGTATCAACAACACAAGAACATAAAAACCCTAAATTAAAATATTGACTCACACAAGAATATCAAATCATAAAGCTAGAATTTAGACTTTTGAATATAAAATCTCTTACTTGATAAACATTATTCTAACAAACCTAATGTTTTAAGACACGAGGCAAGTTGGTTTGTGAAGAATTTTTTCATTTTTCAATGGGAAATCTGATGGAAAAGCTCTTTACTGAGGATTGTTTGAAGAAAATTGTGTTCTTCAGCTCTTCAATCTTCACCAAGGAAGCTATTAGAGGAAAATTGTCTTCTCAGTTCATCTTCAGAGAAATTGTATTGCTCTTCAGTTCTTCAGCTGAAAATCGTGTTCTTCAACTGAAGTTTGATGGAAATGTGAAAATTGTAATACAATCAATTGTGATCTTTAGTTCTTCGATCTTGTTCTTCAGTTCTTGCAAATGGCGTTCTTGAGCTGAAAATGGAAGCTTCGGGTGAAGTTTTACGAAATATTTTTTTTTTTGTGCTTTAGCTGAAATAATATTTTCTTTTATGCTTTATTTTTTTTGCCCAATGAAAATGGGAGGGAAAAAAAATTTAATGTTAAAATGTTGGAGGGAATGTAAAATTTTGGTGAAAACAGTAAGGCCACATTTAGTTGTTTTTACAATTATTAAAATGGCACACTTTAAAAGTGGGGCCATTTATGAAAATAGTTGTTGCCACCTACAACAACACTTGTAAAGTGCAGGTTATCCAATTAAAGAGTACACTTTAGAAATGTTTATAATATTAGTGTAGCTAAAAGTCAAAAACACGGGTTGCACTATAAAAGTGTCCCCAAAATTATTTTAGGAAACTTTATAAGCGTTGTCTACATTTAATGTGTCCTTAGGCCTAAAATGGTGTAGTGGAGGCTCACCCCCTCTACCCGGATTTCAAAAATAAATTGTGAAATTAATCCCGCGATGCACCACCACTAACAAGATTCTTAAAAGTTGTATTTTAAGCATTTTGAGATCACAAAAAGACCCATTTAAGTGAGGGGTATTTTGGGTAATTGAATGGGTGACTATATAAGGTCTTAGGTTTAGATTTATGTTAATTTTAACACCTAAATAAAGTGTCAAAAGTTGAAATAAAAAATAAGTCTCATCTCTTCCAAATTCTCTCTTCCTCCAAACCTCCATTGAAGACCAACAGAGCTCCAAGAGGAAAATCGAGCCTTCAAGTTTCCAACCCAATTTCGTGTTTTTATCATATATAAGGTTTAGTTTATATTACTCTAGGGGATCCTTTTACCCAGAGGTCCCTCCAAAAAATGATTTCTAATCCTCCAAATCTATATTTTTCTTCTACACATGTGTCTTCTTTGAAAAACAAAATTATGAATCAATTGTGATTAATTATGATGAATTAGTGTTTTTAAGTATGTATTGGTGGTTAATTGATAATTTCCTATGAGGTTTCCTTAGAACCATGTCTTTCCCCCAATTTCATAAAAAACTTGAATTGATATGGTGAATTGTGAAGAATATGAACATGTATATTGATTGCATTGTTGTTAATTATGTAATTGCTTTTTGAATTTACCTTGTTTATGCAATTGGTTATGTATTATTGGTAATGGAAGTATGAAGGTTCTTGGAAGGGAAATGAGGTATGTTGATTGGTTCAGGTTCTTGGAAGGGAAATGAGGTATGTTGATTGGTTCTCTTTGGATTCAATTATGATTTATGAGTTACTCATATAGTAATGCTTCTACGTCTAATGTGTGGTTGTGATGTTGAATGCTAAGTATTCCTCATACTTAACCCTATACTATTGAACTGGTAATGAAGTATGTAAGTATGTTATGGCATGATTATTATATGATTGAAAGTAGTTTCTCATAATTATAATAAAGTGTTAAGTGAAAGGTTTACTCACTTACGAAGTGGTGTCTAAAGTGAAAGGATTGTTCTCACTTGTGATGACCTATGTGCTAGATATGATAAGAAGTTTACACAGGGGTCTAGAAGAGACTAATGTGAACTTGTATGATGAAATAATGTGATTACTAAATGGAATAATTGCTTAGCACTAACAGGGCATGTAAATAAGATGCAGGTCTCAAGTTAGTAAGTCCGGCCTCCCAAATGGGTGTCCTCACATTGGTAAGTTTGGAATCCAAAATTTTATGTTTTCTCATGAGATGGAAACCTCAACTTTAGTGAGTCAAGGTTTGTAGCAACAATCTCCTTGACCCTTAACTATGTGCCCATATAGGATCCTAGCTTAATTGATCCACCTAGATAGCTTTGTACAAATGGTTACTCCTTAATCAAGTGTTAGCTCTCTCTTTTAAGAATGGGAGTAGAATACTAGATTCCATGAAGCTCACATAGTCACATGTCAGTTATTGCACTTGTCTCTATAATGTAAAAGTAAATGAACAAGTTAAGTATCTGAAATCTATTAGGGTTGTCTTGAAGGATACTACATAGGTGAGGGAGGGTATGGGACTTCTCTCACTCATTACACATGTGAGATCATAAGGGATGGTTGGAGTGGTGTTCTTTTATGATTATGACTACAGTTATGATTATGTTGATAAGCTATGAGTAGCATTCATGTATTAATCATGTGATCATGAATTTAAGAGAATATGTTGTAAGTATGAAGTGAGTTGCTTAATGTGATACTTAGTGTTGGATAGGATTATGGGTTTCGATCATTGGCATTGCACAAGTATTGATAGAAACATGGTTTTGACTAAATTGTCCTTTTCTAATGCATTGATGATTTTTGTGCATATGAGCCATACTTAGTAAATGTGGTTTGTAATAACCCATATTTTCTCCTTTTTTCCCAAACATTTTAGGTTCGGGCCATTGAGGAGATTCATTACTATTGTAGAAAAAGATTTTGATCTTTCCTAAGTCAATTGGTGAGTCCTAATGAGTTCCGAGGATAAAGTCACTTATCAAGCCTTGTTAGTTGTCTATGTTTTGTAGCTTTATTAGTTTTGTCGTCTATATGGGCATATATTAATAGGATAAGGGATATGCCCAAACTATTGTCATTCACTTTATAGAATTCTAATGTATTATTATGTTGTATAAGAGAGAAGCCTAAGTAAGACTCCTTTGTGAGAGGTCTATGTAAACCTCACTAAGTATATGAGAAAGTCTTACATTTTTCCATATTTTTGACCTATGATATATGCTAAGGGCTTGACTTAGTCCTCTTAGAGGACAACGACACCGGTAACGAATAGGGTGTACTTTGGGTTGTTACACTAGATGACCCACACACTTCTTCAACAAAAAAATGTGGAAATATATTATGCTGGGAACTCGAACTCATAAGACACTTTACCAACTCTTTCAAAAATCCTATATGTCACGACCCAGATTCAGGTTCAGATCGCAACTAGCGTCGTTAACCTCTCAGAGGTTGCTGACAAGACTCTTCTTAGCGTTCATCACAATCATACAGTTATATTTTGCGGAATATTAAAAAAATTTAATATATTAATTTAGTTTACATAGACTTCATACATAAGGTTTATAAAAACATACGATATTCTAAAACTATTGTCTCACATATATATAAACCATCTAAAGAGTGCAAATCTGAACTTAGCCAATAATAGTTAATATGTCATATAGGTCTTATTACAAAATAATACAATGAACATAATGGAAATAGCATATTCTTAAAACTACTAAAAATCTACATAAGTTAGAATATGAAAGATAACATCCCCGAACATGAGGACCTACCAAGACTTGGAGAAAGAGTTCCAAGATTCTTCAAATCGACCTCCTTAACTTCAATTGCGGGAAACTACAAATGTAGTAAAATAAAGTAATGGGGTTAGTAAGCCACATGTACTAAGTATGATTATATGCGAATAACACATAAGGACATGCATGAAAAATGATCATTTATCATATCTTAAGAAAACATGCTAAGTCATATAAAAATTCTCAATGCAGATACCATTGATACGCTCAAACTTACTTCTCAAATAAGAAGTAAAGCGGTCGTGTCAAGTAAATAACCCAACTAGTGAGGTTGGGATCGTTCCCACGAGGAAAATAGTCTAGACTTAACTTCAACCTGTTATTACTATTTATTTGTCAATGACTTCCTTGGAAAGTAAAAACAATAAAGGGGGTTTCTATTTCTAAATGAGTGGAAATAAATAACAAACTTGAAAGAGACACTTAACGGCTTTGACAGTTGAATTTTAATCAATTAATCAAGATAACTAGGGTTTACATGTTCCCCACATGTTCATAACTTGAAAATTCTAACTATAACAATTCTTTCCTAGTATCTTGCATGCAAAAGTGATAAGTTATGTATTTCTAAATCCTTGGTCCGGCATCTAGAAAATCTCACTCTGCACCTTGGTCCGGCTACGTGTGTTGCTATCCTAACCCTTATCCTTACCTCATATTAAGCATCGTATTCGATATTTGACTAAGTTATTACCTCGTAACAATCAATACTAGCCTATTAGATAGTATATACTAAATCTATGTTAATAATTCATTTCCTATTATCTACCTCCTTGGTCCGGCAAGTAGCATTAAGGCGAGTTCTAACGTTGGCCATCCGTTAAAAGGACTTCTAAGCGAAAGAATTATTAATACATGCAAGAAACTATTCTAGAATTGTTATTTTAGTTAGGGTTTATCTCATTATTTGCCCATAGTTCCCACAACCCTAGATATGGAGTTTAGTTACTCATAGCCATAAACACAATATTCAGATATAGTAGATAAGAATTCATGTACTTACTTCAATGATAAAGAGTAAAATCCAAAGTTTGCTTGATTAATCTCCAAAAATCACCAATAAGGAATTTTACAATCTAAGAGTCTAACAATACGGAGTCTAACTATCTGGTGTCTAACCTCAAAAATGAGGTTTTTCAAAATATTTATAAAAAAACAAAAACCTAATTAAACAAGGATTCTAATTACTGGAAATCTGCCAAAATGCGGCTGGGTCGACGGACCTCGCGACGGACCGTCGTGGTCACGACGGACCGTCATGGACTCCGTCGTCCCATACTTAAGCAATTTCTTGTGCTGCTCTCTTCATTCCCCTCGACGGCAAGTATGACGGACCGTTTTAGGCACAACGGTCCGTCGAGGGTCTTCGTTCCAAAACACTTCAACTTTTGGAATCTGGGTACTGGGATCACTTCTCTGAACTTCACGACGAATATGCAGGACGGACCATCATAGCCACGGCGGACCGTCACAAGCTTTGTAACCCCACACTTGGTCAGCCTTCCCAATCTTTCTTCAGCAGCTTTACTACGCTGCCACCTACGGACCGTCACAAGCACGACGGACCGTCATAAGCTCCGTAGGTGGTCTCTTCTGCATTTGTTCGCTCAAAATCTCCGCATTCAACTTTGGACAGATTTCTTGCAAAACAAAGAGAAACTTATATAAACACTAGCACAAAAAAGGCTTTTGGACACATTAAACTTAAGGAAAAAAGTATTAATAATACCGTGAAACCACGGTATATCGACACCCTTAACTTAAATTCGTTATTTGTCCTCAAGCGACACACTATGACTCAATACAAAATCTTTGTACAATAGTATCCATGTTTTTTCCATTGCAATCATTTGGCTATCAATCCCGATTAATCTCATCAAATCTATGCATGCTATCACTATTAGGCTTGAATTATGTGGGATCAGAACATGACACAGACTCACCTTGTACTAACACCTATCCTCTTCAATTTCTCACCGAGGTGCTAACAATTCCGGTATTGCAACTAGTGTCCTCACTTTAAAACAAAATCCTCCTTTTTCACACAATGATTTAAGTTTGAGTATAAGGATTACTTTTAACCACTCACTCTCAGAATAAAGTCACACTCATTCATACCTATTTCCATAAGCTTGCCCTTATTTTCACTGCCTTAAGTTCGCTATACAACCCTTAGGATCATGATAGGATATCTTTTTAGCTAGTAACATAGGCTCGGGGTCAGGTAAGGTATATTTAGATATACTTTAGTGACTTTTTTGCCCTCCTTGACATATCGGCTAAACCTTCAACTTTCTATCATTTTATCTCGCCCAGTTTCTCATATTCTTTCACCTTGCTATTTTCTCTTCTTTCTTCATTTGTGTAAGTGACTCTCTTTTTTTCTTGTTTGTAATTCTTATATATTTTTATTTTTCTTTAATTTTCTTTCAACGAATTCTTGAGTCACTTTACTTTTGTTCTTTCTCTCTCTTTGTTCTTTCAACCCCACTTTGCAGAGCATTCCTCATAATATCCACCCTCAACTCATGGCTTTGACATGAATGTACACAATACCCAATGTTGGGTCAGGGCCATGACGAAGGTTGTTTATGCATTAGCCACCCTCAACATATGCTTTTTGCATAAGCTGAGGTGCACATGTCCAAGGAGGGACCAGGGCCAACACATTGTTCCCAGAAAAGATCAGTTGGGGTGAAAAAGAAAGGTCTAATTTTAAGCTCAGATTATTTGGATCAAAGAAGGATAAATTTCATTTCGTTTCTTTTATTTAGGATAGAAATGGGCTATATTGAATAAGGGCCTATGATCCTTTCGTAATTGTCTATTACAACTTACTTTTAGCAGGACTAACCAGGCAAGTTCTAGCTCAGTACCAATAGTGGACTATTCAAATTTTTCTCACACTCACTTGACATCTCATCACTATACCAGATTATCAGACACCTAGTTCGAAATTAAGACTTAGGGTAATGCAATGGTGTAACTCTATGTCATGCTTAGAGCAACACAATGATCAGTTACTATGCCTAGTCATGCATCATTTTCCTGTTTGTCAGGATATCATTTTAGACATCATGCTTCAGACTTAAACTATGTACAAAAGATATAAACATGCCGGTTCAACAGAAAAAGTAATCAATCTTTTGGGGAAAAAGAACACATGCAAGAAAACCCCAAAAGAGTATAGTGAATTGGGCTACTCAAACTTAACCCTAACACTCACTATCCATTTACCCCACCGCAAACAAAAAAAACATGCAATTGTCCCCAATGCAAAAAAAAAAAGAAATACAAGACTGGTAGGTGAAGCAAACCTGGGGTGCAAAGTGCCGACAATCAGCACGGACCGTTGTGATTTTGACGGTCCGTCGTCGATGTCCGTCCTGGGACACTTAACAAAAAAATGGAGACCCTTAAGAGAGGGGTCTCTGACCGCCATGACGGTTATGCAGGACGAACCGTCGAGAGTATGACGGTCCGTCGTAGATGTGCGTTGGAGGACACTTAGAAAATGTGAGAGACCTTTACGAATAGTGTCTCTGACAACCAGCATGGTTGTGCAGGACAGACTGTTGAGAGAACGACGGTCCGTCGCATGTGTCCGTTGGTGACTGTTTTAGAGTGATCTTCTGCAGAGTTTCCTGGTGATGTGCCTGCACATTCAAAACCCATTAGTAGAGAATGCTACCATTATTAAAAAGACTATAAGTATTGGGTTGCCTCCCAACAAGCGCCTGATTTAATGTCGCGGCACGACTGGGGACCCTTGATTACTCAAACTTCATGAAGATGGTATGCCTCTATCACTTCATTCCCCGATGCTTTATGCCCAAAATAGAGTTTTATTCTATCTCTATTCCTCTTAAATGGCACTCCCTCCTTGGCTTTTAACTCAACTGCTCCAAGAGGGAATACTTGGGTAATCAAGTAAGGGCCAGTCCATTTGGACTTGAGCTTGCCCGGAAGACAAGGCACCCCAGAACTGTCTACAAGCACAAAATCCCCAACCATAAGCTCTTGTTTTGCATTTTTCTGTTCAGTCTCCTTCTTAATCTTTTCTTTGTGGGATATGGCAGATACCGATTGGAGCTCACCACTCTGCATCATGGTCCTAGAAATCTTGAAGGTTGCTTCTTCATTATTCAACCAAAATTTCATCTGTCCCTTCTCCATATCAACTAATGCTCTACCTATAGCAAGGAATGGCCTCCCAAGATTAATAGGCACTTCAAAATCGACCTCACAATAAAGAATAACAAAATCAGCCGGAAATATGAATGACACAACTTTTACTAGCACATCATGGAGTATCCCTATGGGCCGTTTCACTGTCCGATCAGCCATCAGTAGCCGCATCGCAGTGTGTTTTTGGATCCCCCAAACCCAATTTCTTGTAAATTGAAAGGGGCATGAGATTTATGCTTGCCCCTAGATCACATAATGCTTTCGCAAAATGTAATGACCCAAATGTACAAGGAATAGTGAACGCACCAGGATCTTCTTTCTTTTGTACGAGGGATCTTGTAGCAATAGCACTACAATGCTGCATTCTATCATCATTCTCGAAAGTGTCCGATCTTTTCTTGGTGACCAGATCTTTCATAAATTTGGCATAACCGGGCATTTGTTCTAAAGCTTCTACCAAAGGGACATTGATAGAAAACTGCTTCAACATTGTTATGAAGCGCCGGTATTTACCATCCTCGGTCTTTTTCACTAATCTCTGAGGGAAAGGTGGTGGTGGCCTAGGCATGGGGATTACCTTCATAGGTACTTCTTCATGTTTTCCATTACTTTCCTCTGCTTCACCACTAGCCTTCTCCACATTATCATTATCCTTTTTCACATTTTCCTCAGTAGATGGCATATGTGGGTCAATGGTTTGCTTACCACCCCGAGTAGTGATTGCCATAAAGTGCCCATCATTCTTTGGATTTTGGACAGTGTTGCTAGGAAGAGTGCCGGGTTTCCGTGTGTTCACTGTGGCAGATAATTGGGCCATTTGCAATTCAATCTGTTTGATCGAAATTGCATGTGTATCAACTTTTTGCCCAATACTAGATAAGTCACCCCTTAACTCTTTAATGTGCTCATCACTAGCATCGAATCTCCTCATCATTTTGTGCAACATATCCTCAACTCGCGCCATACTATCTCCACCATCCCTAGGAGTAACTTCACGATTTTGGGGAGGGACATAGGGACCATTCCTATAATTTCTCTTATTGTAGTTACCCCTGTCGAAGTTGTTGTCGCGGTTGTAGTTACCATCTCGGACATAATGACCCTCACGGTTGTAATTACCATAGTTCCGACCTTGGTTCCCTTGACCTTGGCGCCAATTATCCTGATTTATGCCTTGGGCGCTTGGTCGGAAACCCCCCATCTGTTCATTTACTGCATAAGTGTCCTCTGCATAATAGCATTCATCATTAGGAGGTGGTGGTTTAGCATGGTAGTTGACTGCATTTATCTTTTCTACACCCCCTAGTTACATGGTTTAGTACCAACCCAAGCTCAGTTCTCATCTTAGCCATTTCTTCACGAATCTCATCTGTGGATGGGTTATGAGTGGACTGTACTGCGAAGGTGTTTCTCCCTGTATCAGACTTCCTAGTACTCCAAGCTTTGTTATTTCGGTAGATTTTCTCTAATTTTTCAGCGATCTCAGCATAAGGACAATCCCCATAAGATCCACACCGCTTTATTGTTATTAGCCTGTCCCCGATAGAAGTATTCCTTCAGTGACTCATCATCTATACGGTGATTTGGAACACTTCTCAAGAATGAGGTGAATCTATCCCAAGAACTACTAACTGACTCTCCTGGTAGTGCCACAAAGTTGTTCACTCTGTCTTTGTGGTTTAGTTTCTTTGAGACCGGCTGGGTCGACGGACCTCGCGACGGACCATCGTGGTCACGACGGACCGTCATGGACTCCGTCGTCCCATACTTAAGCAATTTCTTCTACTGCTCTCTTCATTCCCCTCGACGGCAAGTATGAGGGACCGTGATAGGCACAACGGTCCGTCGAGGGTCTTCGTTCCAAAACACTTTAACTCTTGGAATCTTGGTACTGGGATCACTTCTCTGAACTTTACGACGAACCTGCAGGACGTACCGTCATAGCCACGACGGACCGTTACAAGCTTCGTAACCCCACACTTGGTCAAACTTCCCCATCTTCCTTCAGCAACTTTTCTACGCCGCCACCTATGAACCGTCACAAGAACGACTTACCGTCATAAGCTCCGTAGGTGGTTTCTTCTGCATTTCTTCGCTCAAAATCTCCGCATTAAACTTTGGACAGATTTCCTGCAAAAGAAAGAGAAACTTATATAAAAACTAGCACAAAATAGGCTTTTGGACATACTAAACTTAAGGAAAAAGTATTAATAATACTGTGAAACCACGGTATATCAACCATATAACATACAGAAGCAAAATATTTCATCACTCAAAGCATGATCATAATCAAAGACATCTTCTCATGCATTATGTTAACATTACATATTGCAAAGATCATATAAACATAACATACAAAACACTTAAAAACCATCCCATCCCCAACCTACAAGTGCAATGGTCATGTGAATCCTCATAACTCCACATAACCGAGTATATCAGATAGCATACCGTAAGTAAGGTTTTGCTTCATATAACTTGTAACATAGTTAGTTATCGTTAACATAGCTACAAATCCATATAACTTATTCATCATAATAGCCAATATTCATATAAAATTAACATCATAGGTCATAACATATATCTTTCATATCATCATATTACTTATGAACAATCTCCTAGGATTTCCCTTAGTGTCAACTTGTGCAATGTCTAGGTAGCATCCCATACCACTACCTATACTAAGCCAACTCCTACAGTCACCCTAGTCAACGTTCATTTTCTTGTCTTTCATTTTACATGAGGGAACATAGGGCTAAATATGGAATCCAGTGTCATGAAACCCCATACCGAAAAAAGGTGGTCTACCGGCCAAAGTAGAACCTACATGATATAGCTTTCTAGGTGGATCCACTAGATAGTATTAGAGAAACATAGTTCCATATTACATGGCATCCTCAATCTCATGACAATCATTTTGAACCTACCTTCCCCTAGGGAAGTGACACTTCCCCTACCTAGTTCATCGGTATTTAGCTTAAGTCCATATTCTTTAAATAACCTTTAACTTGTTTTTCATAATAAACTTACCATAGGTTATAGAATATTATCTCCTTGTATAACATGATCATGATAACTTTTAGATTAGATGAGAAATCTCCTTTCATCATAACCCTTCATATGTGATATTTACATGGCATAATCATCTTGTGTAAAGCATACAACAAAGTATCATAACTTGCATATTCATATTCTTATCATAATATCACGATTTAATATTCGTAGACATCATATTCACATCAACATCATACACACTTTCATAACATAGCATCAAGACTTATAGGCTAACAAAAACATCCTAGAGTAATCACAATTTAGAAGACTTACACTTGCTTCCAAGAATCGTATTCATAATGCGATATACATAAATACTTAGTTTATTTCTTAACGTAATGATCAAGAAAAACCCATAAAAGAATGTACAAGATCAATACATAGCATAGAAGAAGGTAAACGGGTCATAAAGAGTTCATTTAAACCATAATTTCTAACCCTAAGGTTTACATGTTATCACGTCATAGAAAGAATCATACGAAACCATCATATAGGTAAGAAAGTGAATCACACTAAATTCAATCATAATTAGTAGCATATACTCAACATTTCATGCGTAATTAGATATAGAAAACATTTACTTTGCATTGAAAAACATAAATCTAGGTTAAGGAAGAAAAGCCATTTTGTAGAGTAAAAACCCAAGAATTGTAGTTCTTGAAATATTATCTTGAAAGGACCTCTTGGGGAAAGGAATCCCAAGAGTGAAAACCCATACCTTATATATGAATAATCCACTAAATCTTGATTGGAAACTTCGAAACCTTTGTCTTCTTCCTTATGCTTTTCTTGTTCTTCAATAAAGTTTGGAAAAAGAGAGCGTTCTTGAGAGACTATGAGAATTTAGTTTGGTTCTGATTTGTAACGTGTAATTGTTGTCTAAAACATACCTAAAACCATTATATAGATGTCCAAAGATTTACCCAAAATACCCTCCACTTAAATTACCATAAACGTTTCTCCTAATTTGACTACAACTAGGAGAACATTTGACTTAATCAAATCTGAAATTTTTCCTAAGGATTTCGTTTGGATTTTTAAATTAATTACATAAATTCCTCATTTAATTAATTAAGGTATCTATTTCAATTACTAAAGTACCCCTATGTCATTCGAACCAGAACTAACCCTTTTGGACAATCCTAGGTTACGTACTAGGATGTTTCTGGAGTTATACTAGGTTAGTGTAAGGATTTCAGTTTGACCCCTTTAATTTAATTAATTAAGTTGATATTTAATGAATTATTTACCTAGAGTAATTAATAAAGTACACTCAACTTGTAGGACCATAACTAATTCTTTGAGCAATCCTAGGTTAGGTACTAGGTTATTTTTTTTTTATCTTAACTGAAATCTTGAAATTGCTTTTGATTTAGGTTTTGTCCTTTTAAATTGATTAATTAAGATGCTAAATTAATTAATTAAGTAACCTAGGGTAATTAATAAAGTATCCCTAAGTGTTAGGACCATAACCCTTTTGGACAATCCTAGGTTAGGTACTATGTTGTCTTTTGCTTGCCTTAACCGAAACCTTGAAATTGCTTTGTGGTTTCGGTTTTGTCCATTTTAATTAATTAATTATTTTTCTAAATTAATAAATTAAATAACCGAGGTTGATTACTAAAGTATCTGTAAGTTGTTAGGACTATAACCAACATTTTGGATCATCCTAGGTTAGGTACTAGGTTGTGTCTTAGTTAATTCATGTCTTAATGTCAACCGGTAAGGTCTTAGGTTGCCGGGTCCCTTAGTGAGTTATTTTTGGTTGGTAATAGTTAGTTAGTTATTTAGGACCTAGAATCAGGCTTACTTACTATAACAGAATGTGAAACTCTTCTATACAGTGCATTGCCAAGTGTGCTTGGCGATGCACACTTTGCATCTTCATCTCTTTTCTTCTGTTTTGTGTCTAACTGTGCATTCTCATAACAAATCCTCAAATACGTGAAAATTAGATGTTTTTATAAGACATCAAGATAAACATGAGTCCAATTTGAGGACTCATGGAAGATCTTCTAGTATCTCTTTTAATTCCTTAAAGCTTTGTTGGATACATTCTGTTAGGAGGAGTAGGATTAGGCTAGGTATCTGGAAGGAGATCAATTCCAAAATCAATTTCCATTTTGGAGGAACTCTGAGAAAATCTTTTGGAAACAATTTTGGGAACTCGTTTACTATTGGGGCTGGCTCAAGAGTTTGGGTTTTAGATATTAAATCCTCAACCCAAACTTAATTATAGATATAACCATTAGAGATCATTTTTTCCTTAAGGTAAGAATGAATTGACCCATAGGAGCTAAACTACTACCCTTCTATTTAATATTCACTTATCTTGAAAGTGAGAACGAACGATCCTTGTTCTACAATCTACTGAGGCATAACAGGAATGTAATTAATCCATGCCTAGAGCGATTCGAAGTTTACCATTTCTAACATTACAGGATATAGTGAGGTGACGCTTTGGGAGAGTGTGACAGGCGCATTGTCAATTTACAAAACTCGACTGGAGTTGAGATTTATCGCACATAGAATTTCTTTCTAGATTATGTTTTACTGTTGCATTTATCCGATTGTTGTCATTATGTCCTAACGAATAAATACAAATAGTTATATTAGGTATGAATGACAAGAAACAATTACTAACACTCAAGATCAAATTTAACAGGCTTGATGCATTATCTACAACGATATATGAGTTTTTCAGTTAATTAAGAGAAACCAGGTTAGTGTTCACTATGATGATAACTATGATTCTAGTATACAATTTGAGTGTCAAGAAATTAGAAGTTAACACATTTTAGCGACTAGGCTTTATCTAATGCTTCTCAGCCCTGTTCGACAATGATCAATTGTATTCTATCAAATTACAAATAGTTCTTACATTAAAAACTTTCTTATATTGACATGAAGTTAAATTTATCTTACCTCGAAATCCAGCTTTAACCTCGATTTCGTAAGTAGATTATAGCTTGTTCCTAACAAATGTTTTCCTCTCGAACAAACACTTAATACAGGCTCATTTAAAGCGAGCACTCGATAGAGTAGATTATGATCGAAGGCTTAAACTTATAGTATGTAAACAAAGATTACTTCGCACACATTTTATAGAATCGGGTCAAAAGTTTCATCATAGATCCCACACACCTGGTCAAATATTTAGTCTCTATAATTTCACGTATATAGCGATTAACAAAAAATGAGAACATAGTTCTAAATACTTATGAAGTCAACTTGTAACTCAAAAATCATGTTGATAACAGAGAACCACACTCCTTTGTTAAAAAATAATTCAAGGCCAAAAACTAAAAAGTACTCGAGTTCTATGTTATCTCCTTCATAAAATTTAAATAATGACTTCGTACCCTAAACAACGACTAAAAAAATCCCAATAAAATGTTAAATATGAAACTTAATTACACTAGGACTATATTGTCAAACTTTTTCACGACCATCGTCGTGGCCTTTAAAAGGATTCAAGGTCTGTGAAGCCTTCCGAGGTCATTCCTCAGAGCGTTAAAGATTTGGTCTTTACGTTAGCTATTGGATTAAGCATGATGGACTAGCTCACAAACCGTAAAAGAGACCTCAACCGGTGATGTGGTTCGTGGTGTTTTCTTGAACTTTCCAAAAACCTGGATTTTAACCTACTCTTTGGAATCTTGTTCACAACATGGACCACATTCATTTTGAAGGGATCATGGTTTATAAATCAGTTCGTGCTTTTCATTTCAACTCTCCCAAAACCTTAGATGTAAAACTACTCTTTTGAATATTGTTCACGAGCTGGACCATGGACCGTCAAAGTTATCACGTTCGTGCATTTGTTCGTGATCTTTACTTCAACTATATCAAAATCTGAAATTTCAACCTACTCTCGAAAATCTTGTTCACGAGCTGGACAGACCGTCAAAGTGATCACGGTCCGTGAAGTTATCAGTAGTCTTCATTTCAACTTTATAAAACATGGGTGTTCAGAATTTATCCATTGGAATCACATTTCACGGTCAACCTTATGGTCCGTGAAGTGGACTAGGGACCGTCAAGATGGCCGTGGTTTTTTCTTCTTTTTTACTTTTTTCAGTATCTGCCTGAGTTTTCCTGCATAATCACCAACACATCAAATCATTACAAGACAAAATTGATTCTAGAATTTGTTCCTTGTTTATATTAAATGAACCAAGATATCATAGTACATCAACACTCTCTACTTAGAAAACATTACTGGTCCTTTATGATGAGACAACAACACACACTCTCAATTTCAAATCTTTTCAGACTTTTGACACTATGCAACAACTATTTTAAGTACATTTTGTATCCCGATTCTCTGAATCTTACATGGAAGGATCTATATATGACATCTCTTCACTTACAGTCAATGATGCCTATGTCAATAAATCATCATCTTACCTAATCTACTCTCAAATGCGACCACAGTGTACTTACACAAAAGAAGTCCCTTGCTCAAAATGGTTGGGACTTATACTACGCTCACTCTGTCAAAGGATTTCTAGCACTGACAACAAACTACCATAGGCTTGCCCTCTTTTTCTATGTTGTATCTTTCAGAAAATTGGAATAGGATCATTGTAGGGCTTTTATTGGCTTGTAACATAGGCTCGAGGCTAGGGAAAGGATATTTGTTTCCTGAGTGACTAATATATTGGTTTCCCAAAGTTTAGTTTTCACATTTCCTCCTCTAACTGAATCCTTCACTTTCTTTCTTTGTTTCATCCCAACATCCACACCATTTTTTATTTATTATTTTTCTTAAACACCACTATGCATTTCAGCTTGCTGGTTGAACCATCGTTTTTATCTTCGGCACTCACCCTCAACTTAGGATTTTAGCCTGAGTTGTGACATCGTACTTTGGTTAAACCAAGGCTGTGAACTCTTTTCGGTGAAACTCAAGTCAAGATTTTAGGCTGAGTTGTGACATCGTACTTTGGTTAAACTAAGGTTGTGAACTCTTTTGGGTGAAATAATGATCTATTCCAGTCTCAAAATGGGTTAGATTGGTAAGCTTTTTATTGGTTTCTTTCTGTTTCGGCTTTTACTGGATTATGATAAAAATAACCTACTGATTCTTTCCTATCTGATTATCCTCAGTTTTAAGGAAGACTACTCAGGCAAGTTATAGTTTCTGCTCATAGTGCTTGAAATCAATCTACACTCACACAAACCTACACATGATTGCATAATCCAATTTCTTAGCTCACCAGTTTCTCATTCAAACTCAACAATCTTAACAAGTTAGAATATAGAATGTCATATAAAGATCCTAACTGCAAACCCATGTTCAAAAGCAGTTGTTAGCTTTCTTTACTGATGGATAGTTGCATAATTCAACCTTCTTGACACAACAAAAAAATATCAATACACGGAGAAAACCACCATTTTCTAACAGCAATTGATGGTTTCTCGACCACCCCTCCCCACAATAAAGGACTTCACCCTCAAAGTCAATATAGAGTGATAACACATAATAGGAGCTGGTCTTTGGCTAAGCAATGCCATCCTTATCAGAAGATGCCCTTTCAGAATTGGGTAGTGTAGTGGGTATATCAGACACCGCAACAATGGGTGCTCCACCATTTCCTTTGGCAGTTTGTCCACTCCCAGACGTGCCATCTAATAAAGCTTCTCGTCATTATTTTTTACGTGCTTCTTGTTCATTCTCCAACTTCGTGGATTCCTCGCAAGCTTTCTTTTATGATCTTTTTACCTCTAATATTGGGTCAAGAGGGGTGTCCCCTTCAAGTGAAGTAGCCTTATGCTTCCTCTTTTTGGACATATTTGGTGGTAATTCTCCAAAACATCATCAATTGATTGCACCAAGGGTACCTGATTCACCATTTGCATGAAAGACATAGGTAACCCAGGAGTGGATAGCAATATCGGCTTCTTAGTTAAATTATCAATTAAGATTTAATTTCAGGCAAATTTTCTTTGAACTCATCGTTTGTTGTCTGACTGGAAGCCTAAAATCATTCTGGCGCTAGATTTTCTATACCATTAAGTCTCCGTTTGATCATAAGCACCTCTTTTCGTACCTTATGGCTGATTTCCTTTTTGGCAGCATACACGTTTTTTTCAATCATTTGAGGCATATGTTGAACTATCTCGTCGTCTAATACCCTAGTCTTGCTGTGATCTACAATCAATTTCTCAGGAAAAATTATAAGGATAGTCACAAAATCACCTAAAGGCAGAGTAGTGGAGGTTGAATGTGGTGGTTGTTTTGAAGTCTGAGAAACTCTCCTTGATTGGGCGCTCTGTTGGCCTGCGACATTTCCAATGGAACCTGCAGAACTATAGCCAGCCTACCAAAAAGATGGTTTGATAAATATTTAATCCTAGACACATGAATAATCCTGGAGCCTCATGCCATCTATCAATCAATCTGTTGGGATGAAAACACATGTTGCCCTCTCATTTAGTGCCATGTCTCTCATTTTTGTCATTGTAATCCTCTCTGTGTTAACTGGGTAACCACTTAAAAAGCAAGATACTAATGAAGCTAGTGAAGGGGAAAGAGTGTTGTCTTTTGTCATTGTCTGCAACTGTGCCCTGACAACAGCCCACCACAACTTTGTCATAAAAGTTAGTGTAGCCTTAGCAATGGTTAATGACATAGTAATGAACCAAATTACATTTTTATTCTATTGCAATATGCTTAGAGATTTTACATAACACCCTTTATCGAGAAGAATGATCTTCCATGTTCGTGCATTGGTAACCTCATGGTGTTTTTCCTTCAAAGTGTCCCATTAAGGTGTGGGGCAATGTTTTGGGCCCATGCACATTTGGCTTATAAAGGTCTCTGAAATGTCAATGCACTTTCCTCTTACTATGATAGACTCAAGGGGACCCAATGTAGTAGCAGAATCCTTTTGACCTCATTTTGTGGTTTCAGTGACTGCAACAAGGTTAATTAGAGTGGCTGCATATGATGTGTTAAATTCCTTGGTCAGGTGACTAGAACAATTACTCGATTCCTTATCTATCCACTCAAATTTATGAAACTAAAAAGTCCAGCAGATATCAAGAAATGCCTTGATGTCAGCGACAACTACTCTAAATTCAGGCAAGATAGCATAATCCTTAAAGTTGTCCGTCTTGTTCACAATTCTTTTATGGAAGAATTCTTTTGTTCAATCTACATTTCACATAGTACGCTAGCATTCAATGAGTTTTTCTCGCTTATCAGGAGGATCCAAAGAATGCACGTATATCTCAATGCTCTCTTCATCTTTGAGTATATCATCAAGATCTCTCTCGGATGAGCAGCCACTTGAGCTTCTGTTTCAGGTTCTCTATGTGTTGACGGAGGCAAGGTGTGAGAGTTCTCCTCAGAAGTTCTTTCAACTGCAGCACTACCTCTTGAGCTGTCATTTACATTTTTGCTGGAGTTATGTTCATTACGGATACTCGCCACCGACTTAGAAAGACATCTAGCATTCACATTATTCTCAGAACCATTGCCTTTTTCAGACTGAAAATGAGTGTTTTGGAGAATTCGTCAGTGGACTTATATTGAGTAGCCCGAGGTGAATGCTACTCCAGTGTATAATCTAGTTCTACCTCAGAAACACTAGCTTAAATTGAAGAATGTTCCTCTAATTGGGATGTCATAGGGGGGCAGGCTTGTTTGAATTCTTCATCCTTAGTCTGGTGCCGTTCTACCCGTAGACATGAACAATGTTTAGGTCGTGTGCTAATAAGTGACACACTATCAGGTACTCAGACTTTCCCTATGCTTAACATCATCATGATGCCTTGCCTTAAGAATGGTGTCACCCAATCTATTATCGTGAAGGCTCATAGATCAACAACACATAAGATTGAAATTGGACATAGAGTACTACAAAACAAAATATATTTCAAGCAATTTCCATAGATTCCTTCACGAGTGTGTATTGAACCACAAACAATAATGTCCTCAGTGAAGGTGGGGGCAGGATCAATGCATAATAAGTTTACTGTAGTTATTTTCCAATGCATGTTCACGGTCTGTGGAGGTCACAACAGTATGTGATCTTGTCCGTGAACTTACTTTTAGAAAATGCTTTATATGCATAGTTCACGACAAGGTTCATGATATGTAGATACTTTTATGATCCGTTAAGTATATCGTGGACTTACCCTTTATCAATTGAAAAACCCACAAACATCCCTATTCCGGTGAAAATCAGCTTCCACACTTTTTAAATCGAGTTTAAAACTAAACAGGTATAACTTTTATCGTCCATTCTTATTATCCGTACACTAAATCGAAACTCTATTTCACTACCCCATAACAATACCTAAGTGGCCTCAACCCCCAAAACACTAAGTTAATTGAATTTAACTTCAATATAACACCACTAATACCATTTTTTACCAACAAATCATGTAAAAGAAATTTGACCAAAAGAAAAAAATTATACAACAGACATCCTACTTACTTGGAGAAATCTCAAAACTTCACACTTGTCAATGAGAAGTTAGGTATCCTTGACACAATCACACGACTTAATTTTATTTTTGTTAGTTGGGTTTGATTTTAAGTGCTTGGGGAAAATTTATAGAAAATAAAAGTGAAAAAAGGAAAAATAAAAGATTTAAGTGCCTAAATGCATTCTGATTTTCATATGGGTCAGGTCGCGTTTAAGTATAGTTGATTCTTAATCGATGGACAGTGGAATCACCCGTAAAATGGTTTACAGTTCAAAAACCCGCCCGTGGAATTTACTTGGTGATAATACTTACCTAGGACAGATGATGAACCATGAAGTGTCCCGTGAAGAGTTTCACATTTCGTGAGACTGCCCGTAAACAATACTTCGAACCATTGAGTCTCACCTAAAATTCACGAGCTGCTAGAGGGTCCTTAAAAATTATGGCGGATTGTGAACCTTTCTATGAACCTTCTTCGTAACTTTCCAGTAGCTTTTTTTGAATGATCCTCAACTTTACAGATCATGAAACTTCACCACTGTCTGTGAGGTTCTCCGTCTTATGTGAGTTGCACCAGCTGTTGTGCACTTTTTCATATGAACCTTCATTAACATTTTAGCACCCAGTAACTCTGTAAACTAGAACAATTTAATATGGAAAGCAAAAATACTTAATTTAAAACATTTTGGGTTTCCTCCAAAGAAGCTCACAATTTAACGTCATGGCGCGACTCAAGTTACTTAATTACTCAGACTTCATCAAGATTGCATTCTTCAACTATCTTAGCCTCCGTATGGACACCTAGATGTGCTTTGATTTTTTGTCCGTTGGCATTAAATTGCTCACATTTTTCATTTTCCAACTCGATAGCTCCATAATGAAATAATTGTGTGACCTTAAAAGGTCTGCAACATTTAGATCTCAGTTCCCAGAAATAGAAAAAGTCTTGAATTAAAGAGCAATACTAAGACCCCTAGAGAGAAACTTCTTTTCTTGATGTGTCTGTCATGATATAACTTCATCCTCTCCTACAATGCGGATCAGTCGTAGGCTCTCAAATAAAATTCATCCATTTCATTTATCTGATCTACTCTTAAATTCTTTGTCTCATTCCAGTTGAGATTCAACTTTTTCAATACCCAGAGTGCTCTATGCTCAAGCTCAACAGGCAAGTGACATGCCTTTCAAAACATCAGTTTATATGCAGACATACCAATAGGTGTATTGAAAGCTTTCTAGTATGCCCATAATGCATCATCTAGCTTTCTTGACTAATCTGTCCGATTAGCATTTACTTTTTGGCCAAAATTTCTTTGAATTCCCCCTTAGACACCACCACTTGTTCGCTGGTCTGTGGATAATATGGTGTTGCGAACTTGTGCTGATTCACACTATACTTGGTCAGGAGCACGCTGAACACTTTGTTGGGAAAATGTGAAATACCATCACTAATAATAGCTCTAGGTGTTCCAAATCTTGTCAAGATGTTTTGCTACTAGAATATGCTTCTGTTTATATGAACTCATAAAGGTACCATGAAATTAATCCCCGACACATAAAAAATCTCTACCCAAAAATGCGTCATATAGGTAACACATTGCGCCTCGATATGACTCCTTGCCTTTGACATACATCACAAATCCTTACAAATTCAACTACATCCCGGTGAATGATTTGCTAGTAATACCCACACTAAAATATCATATGGGCTGTTTGAGCATCACCATGATGCCCACCTATTAGAGATGAATGACAGGATACTAGCATAGCTATTGAATACACCGCCTAATTATGTTATCAACACATATTCTACAGATATGGCTCATCCTAAAATTACTTACCACCATCATGTAAGAAATTTTTCCTTTTCTAATATGTCAGCCCCTCATGTATCAAGTCACTAACTAAGAAATTAGAAAAATGAGCAAACCAATCAAGAGTGTGAGACTTTGGAAAAGTCCTTGATGAAACACCGATAGAATCCGCTTTGTCCATACAAGCTCTGAACGTCTTTCACAAAGATAGGTGGGGGCAATTTTTCAATCACCTCAATTTTCCCCTTGTCAACCTAAATTCTTTTCTGTGACACTTTTTGCCAAATAAATATGCCCTCTTCAACCATGAAATTTCATTTCTCCTAGTTTAGCACCAGGTTAGCTTCTTCACATCTCTACAATGCCTTCCTAAGATACCAAAAAAATCATCAAAATTATTCCCATAAATAGAAAAATAATCCATGAATACTTCTAGAGTATCCTCAATCATGTCTTAAAAAAATGGACATCATACAAATTTGAAATTCAGCCGGTGTATTCAACAATCTAAACGGCATACGTTTAGATGAAAAAGTGTCGTACGGACATGTAAATGTATTTTTTTCCTGATCTTCAAGAGGAATGGGTATTTGATTGTAACTAGAGAATCCATCTAAAAAGCAATATAAACTTTACCTTCTAAGAAATCCAGTATTTTGTCCATGAATGGCATACGAAAATGGTCACTCAAGGTCCATTTGTTTAGCTTCATGTAGTTCATGCATACTCTCCACCTAGTTACTGGTCTCTGCGGAACTAATTCATTCTTGACATTTGCAAACACAATCATGCCCCTTTTTATTGGAACACATTACACTGGACTGACCTAGTAACTATCACAAATCGGTTAGACCACCTTATCATCTAACCATTTGATTATTTCCTTTGTAAAACCTCTTCCTTTGGTGGGTTCAACCTGTGTTGGTTCTGAATACTAGGAATTCAGTCTTCCTCAAGTTGAATTTTGTGTGTGCAAATACCTATAGGTATTCCAATTAAATAGACGATGGTCTAGCCAATGGTTCTTTTAAGCCTTTTAAGTACTTTGATCACCTTTTGTACTTGTTCATCATTTAAATTTCAAGCCAATATCACTCGTAAAGTGTTGTTAGTACCTAAAAATACATACTTGAGGTTATTAGGCAAATGTTTCATCTTCAAAATCGATAATCTTTCAATGGAGATTTTTGCTGGAGCATTTGGTCTATTTCTTAAGTCCAAGTTGTATCACTCCGAAAGTACAAAACCTAATCTAGAGCCTCAGAAGAGTTTCTAAGGTTTGTAACACTTTTTTGAGGTAAAAAATAATGTATATAAGTCATTTAGGAGGTTTTAGAGTCAAAATGTCAAGGAATATCCATGATGTCTCGAGACTAGTGCAAGAAGGGCTAGTTTGTCTTAGCCTATTTGATGGGGTTTTAATAGTCAAATTTGATTAAATTTGGATAAAAGGTGTATAACACATATTAGAGTTTGTATAGGGTCGAAGAGTTTGGGTACGACACCCCAAGTACCACCCTAGGTTTAATTGGAGAGGATTCTTGCATTTGACCCAAACTTGCCAAATGAGGCAGTGTAGGTAGTAACACGTTACGCTTGCCATCAATGGGGAAAATGTGAAATGTCGGGGGTTCAATACCATCGTCGATAGATACTTAGCCTTTTGCTAAAAATGTCCAAAATGCATAGTTTTTGTCACAAACTACACATGTGCAGGATGGTTGGGGCATGGGCGTTGACTAACATACGGACCGTAGGTCGGGGTCTCATAAATCAGTTCTATAATTTTGATGGTGATTTTTAATTGGTACATCTAATTAGTTAAGTAGTTAGGGGTTTAATTAGGGGTTAAGGGGTGCTTAATTAAGTCAGCTATGTCCTTTTATAAACTACCCTAAGCCTAAACCTAACTTAACACCTCCCAATTCCCAAATACAAATTGTTCTTCCTTCTCTCTACTTTATGTCTCCTAAAGAAGAACTCCATTTTAGGACTAGGTCAAGGACATCAGGGCAATGAGATCACTTTTCTTCATCAATTTTAAGAAAATATCAAGGTCTGTGAATTCTTCACCTTTGGGATCTCTTTCCCCAATGGGTGCTTCCCAAATTGGTTTTCAAGATGATGATTTCATATGGGTTTATTCCTAATACGAATTTGATCTTCTAAATTGTGTTGTCTGTAGTTTCCTTGGTTATAATTATTGAATTATGTTGTATTACTGTGCAATTATGCTAGTTCTTGATGGTTTAACCTAGTTTGACGAATAAATAATCAATTAACTACAATTCCCTAACACTAAGTTATGAACTAGAGTAGAATCAACTTGTAATGACACAATTGACTTGGTTATTGTGTTAATTTTTATTTATTGATGTTGTTACACCTATTATTGGATGAAATTGGTTGGTTGATGCTAAGACCATTAATGATGACTTTGGAAGGAGATTTGGTAAGTCTTTGTGATCTCAAACCTTTACTTCAATTATGATGGCTTTTAGTTGGTGATGAAGTTCAACTGAAGTATATCTTGTGATTATATTAACTAGGTGTCGTATGATGATGCAATTTAAATGTCTTGATTATGTAATTGCGAGATTACGCTTAATATGTAAAGATATAAGGTTGTTTATGAATTACATGTGTGCCTTCATATGACATAATAATGAAAATGTGCAAATATCACATATGATGGTTGTATGAAAGGATGTTCTCATGAAATTCATATTAAGATAATGACTATGACTATACAGAGAGTAGACTTCTATGACTTAAACTAAGTTATGATTGTCAAAGAAAGACATTTCAAAACGGACTCCAGCTTAGCACCGAGTGAACTAGTAGTGATGAATCTCCCATCCCAAGTAGAGAAGGTAAGTTCACTATTGTACTCATGATATTGGAAACTATAATGCATGGTTTATAAAGAGGGTCCCACAAACATCTCCTAGTTCTTGAACTATGTTTCCCCCATTAGAATAATAGCTAGTGGATCCACCTAGATGCTATCTTCATGTTTTGGTACTACCTTGGCAAGTAGTACACCTTCTTTAGGTATAGGGTTCCATGACACTAGATTTCACATTATCTCATATGGTCTATGTCGGTTCAGGCAAGATGTTTCCAAAAGTAAAATTAAGTAATAAAGTGAACTCTAAATAGGAGGACTTAAGGGGTTTAACATAGTTTAGGTAGGGGTATGGGACTTTACCTACACACAGTACTAGTTGTCCTTGAGGGAAATCCTTGGCGGTGGATCTTATGTTGTTATGCTCTTATGAAAAGAATTACATGCTTATGTTGATCCTTTATATTATTGGTCTATAACGCAATGTATGATTACGAATTCTCATGATGTTATTTTAAGTGAAGTTAGATATTATTAATGATCCTTTGGTTAGATTACTTCACTTGGTCATTGCACTTGTAACCTTGGTAACGGGTTAGAAGTAATCGTCTTGCATATATTGTAATGTATGAACTCTTTTGCTTTCTTTGTTGATATAACATGATGTTGTAATTGTTTTATCTATGGTACTAATATGCTATATACATATTGACTTGACTTAACTTGATGGTGTTGGTCTTGTGTTGAATATGTCATCATCTTAAGAAATATATGATAATTGTCTTGTATATGTTCTTGGTTGTGCATATGGATTTTCAAAGTAACTGGGCATGTTTTTGAACTAATGTCCCATTTCGCATGATTTCTATGTTATCTGTGCATATGTTTCAGACTTTGTACAAGTGATGTACTAACCCCTATTTCTATCTTTCCCTAAAAATTTTCGTTTTTGGTCTTGAAGTGTTCGTGACGAATTTGCAAGGAAAAATTAGATTATTTCTCAAAGTGTGGGTATGTCTTATAGATTTGAGGATCGTACCTTTTCTCATTTTACCTATGTGAACTTGCTATAGTCTAATGATATTTGTTTCACTCTTATTGTTCAAGACATTATTGTAAGCCCTAAGTGGCAATTATACATTTGTGTAAGGTCTGTGCCCGAATTGTTCTTTTACGTCTTAGATGGTTTTATATGATACATATCTATTAGACTCTATATTGTGTATATTGTATATGTGACATAAAAGTATAAGCCAATGTAATTTTCTTATGTGAGGAGTCTATGTAACGTATATATATTGTGTGTAAGTGAGATGTCTATCTAAACTTCACGAAGTAGATGTAGATTAAATGTTTTTAATTTTCTACACTTTTTAACCTATGCTATGTGATGAATAATGCTAAGAGGCTAGTCTTAGTCCTCTCCTAGGACGCTGCCGCCGGTACATCCATTGGGTGCTTCCCGGATGTGACACAAGTCTAATTTATAGGGAGGATAAAAATGTGATCCCATACCGTGTAAAGCATTTTCCATTTCTACATAGTTAGTCCAAAAATCAGCATCAAAGTTCATCAGCACAGAACCTAACATTTCAACAGCCATTCTCTTTTCTATGGGTACCCTCACGTCATCATTATTGAGTAATGAAGTACAGACACCATATTCATCTGTCGTGGTTGTTTCACTGATTTGCATATATAAAACTTTACCTCTTCTTAGTTGAGTATAAACTTTAACTCACCTCTCTCAACATCAACCAAAGCTCTCCCCGTAGCAAAAAATATTCTTCCTAGAATGATGGGAACTTTGAATTCTACTTCACAATCAAGGATAGCAAAATCTGCTAGAAAGGTGAATGTATCTACCATACCAATACATCACACAAGATTCCCACTGGTCTCTAAACTGACTTGTCAGCCATCATCAATCTCATTCTTCTACGTTTTGGCATTCCCAAACCTAACTTTTCATAAATGGCTAATGGCCTTAGCTTAAATCTACATCCCAGATCACACAAAGCTTTTGCAAACATGATTGACCCAATGGTGCATGAGATTTTAAAAGCACCTGGATTCTCCTTTATCTTATACATAGATCTGGTTGTATGGCATTGCAATGATGCACATCGTTAGATAATCAAGATTTGCAGCTATTTTCTTGGTAACAAAGTCTTTCAAAAACTGGGCAAAACCTGGCATTTGTTCAAGAGCTTCCACCAGTGGGATGGTTACTGAAAGTTGATGAATTTTGTGAACTTCCCATCTTCGGTATTCTTTTTAGGCCTTTGAGGGAAAATATGAGAAGGTCTAGAAATCTGTTGTGATAACAAAATATCCTAGATATCTTTCTCTTTTTCTCTTGCAGGCGTTACTTTGTGTTGAATCTCCTCTAAGTCATCTACAGATGTACTCTCATGTTCCTATGTTCTAGCTTGCTCTTTATCCTGTTAATCCATTGTACCTGCTAATATAGGTTTAGATAACACTTTTTCACTCCTTGTAGTGATGGCCATGCAGTACCCATCCTTTTTGGGAGTTTGAATGGTGTCACTTGGAAGTGAACCATGTTTTCTTTGATTCAGGATTATGAGATTTACCCCAACTATTGCTTCATTTTTATAATAGAGGTGGTGTGAGAGTCTACCAACTGACATTTGATCGATAAATCACCCCTCATTTCTTACTTTGTATATAATGATTCAACCTTTTGAAGCACTTTTGACATCATGTATTCCAGCTTATATATGATAGAACCACGACTTGTTGATTCTCTGCTACTTGGGGGTACATACATATCACTACGATCATTTTTGTACCCATCTCTGTTTTTTCAGTTTTCCTGATCTCTGTTTGGTGTTCTATAATACTAACGATCCCTTGCAAAGTTATGACCTGCATTTCCTGAACTATACCCATGATTTTTCAGAGTTATAATTCCTTAAACCTCCTTGGTTTCCCAAGTAGTTAGCTTCCTTATCAATTTTAATGTGTTGCTCTTCATACCTGTTCTGTTTCCCACAACATTGACTTTTTTAGACTTGGTCAGAATATGCTTCATCAGCAGATCAATATGAGTTCTCATTTGTGCCATGTTTTGATCTCTTTCTTATTCTCTCTTTCTCTGTTCAACTGACATCTCATAGGTACACCCAAACTCCCCTACTTCCGGATCTTTAGGAAACATATCCTCTTTTTCTTGGAAACTTCATCCAAAAGGTGCATGCTCTCTGAAAATTGTTTTCCTCATATATGAACGTCCACAAAATTCATCAACAACATCTCTATTCACATAATTAAGAGTCCTATAAAAGCTTGTTTGAGATATCTTTCAGTAAGATCACGATTGAGGCATTTATTAAGCTTTTGGCTGAATCTCTAGTGAGTATCATGCATTGCTTCTCCTGGTAACTTCTTAAGAGTGGTGATCTCATTACTCATTTGTAGTTCTTTCAATTCTGGGAAGAATCATTCTACAAAAGCTTCTTTTAACTCACCCCAAGTTCGAATGGAGTCATCAGGCATTTCATTTATCTTTTTTGTTGCTTCCCAGTAATAGATAAATGAAATAGACTCTACCTTATCGCAATCTAATCAACTCCAGGAATCTCTTGGGATTTGCAGATACCCACAAAGATCATCTGATGTTGATTCACATCTTTGAAAGCTGCTAATCAAGCTTGCAGTCTTCCACTATCTTAGCCTCTTTTGGGACACCAAGACATTCTTTGATTATTTGTCCATTGGCTTTAAATCTCTCATCTTTTTCATTTTCCATCTCAATAGCTCCATATTGAAATACTTGTATGACTTTTAAAGGTCCAGACCATGTATATCTTGAATTGAACAACAACACTAAGTCCCCCGGAGACATTATCAGAAAGTGAAGATATAACGACATTTTCTAAATGTCGTGTTATGATGTTTAAATATACAAATCTTTTACCGACAATTATTTTACATTTGGACAAAATGTCGTAAATTTTAGTGTTGAGAACTTTTTCGATATTTAGCTAATTGTCGGGAAGAACTTGTGATATTTTTTTGTGAAATTTAGGTAAATGTTGAAAAGAATTTGTGTCATTTACTTTACAACATATATGTAAATGTTGGTAAGATTATAAAGACATTTATTTTTTGATATTTATGTTAATGTCGATAAGAAAAATTGCATTTATTTTGGACATTTAGGTGAATGTCAGTATGTGATATATGAAATTTATTTTTGACATTTAGGTAAATGTCAGTAGGAGATATGTTATATTTACTTTTGATATTAAGGTAAATGTTGGTATGAGATATATATGACATTTATTTTCGATAATTAGGTAAATGTTGGTATGAGATATCATATTTATTTTTGAGATTTATGTAAATGTCGCTATTAAATATATGACATTTATTTTTGACATTTAAGTAAAAGTTTATAAGATATATGAAATTTATTTTTTCCACGTTTATGAAATGTCATTTACACTTTCTGACATTTAGATTAAATGTTGGTAAAACAAATTTCACGACACTTGTGACATTTATAAAATGTCACCTTGAAGTTTCTCACAATTTAGTTAATGTTAACAAATGTAATTATTGAATGTCATAAATGTGACATTATTTTATATTTGCTAAATGTCATATTAATATTCTAATGTCGCTACCAAGTTTGTTAAACATCCCATAGAAATCTATATATTATTTTTATCAAGACACAAATACATAAAAACAATCCGTGCATTCAAAACTATCTTCTTCATGAAATGCAAAAGTTTTATATAAAGAAAATATCTTATAATATTATAATCAAAGAATAAAATAGCAATATAATATGTTTTCTGTAAAAGTTAATGATACAAAACAAATTATCTTTTTTATCTCAAGTATAATTGATGTATAACTAAATGTACTAATCTCAACATAAAATCAACGAATCAACTCCTATTTCAAATGAGATTAATATCTCCCATAAATTTGTAATAAATCTTTATGAAATCATCAATATAAAAGACAAGCATGTTGAAGTCGACACTTAGCCTCGATTTCAATGAGAAATTTGCACAAGAAATGCACATAAGAAAATTTATAACAATATAATAATAGATATTAGATACATATTAACTAGAATAAATTGGAATATCAAAAATGAATAATTGAATTTTGATTAAATATTTTAAAGAAATAGATGCTAAAACAGTAAATTTATATACATGAACATTTTCCTCATTTTGAAAGAAAATAAAGATCTTCTAGTTTTTATCAAACATACACACTTCCTTTATTTGTGCCAAAACAATATTTCGTATCTTCTTGATCATGTTAGCCTGAGAAAAAAACTACAATTATATTATTTTGATACTTTATGAGATACAAATCTTAATTTTTATTAAATACACGAGTGTGTCAATTTTCGAGAAGGAAATAAAAGAAGGAAGATATATGATGCTTCAACAAAACAAACATCTGGTGATGAAAAAAAGACACATATATTATAATGCAACAAGCAATGTGATAGCATTACTATGCATTCAACATCTTATATATCTTCCAATGAGCATCCTATAATCTAAATCTCCTTACATCTACCGATAAGTTTGTTAAAACATAAAAGGTCACTTGATTAATTTTTAAAATCATCGTATGAAGAACCACAAAAAACTTTAAAGACTTCAGCAGAGGGCACTTCTAACAATGTAGGGGATCTTTAAGAGTTGAATCAACACAATACAACAATTTTGGTATCCAGCTTGATACTTCTCCATAGGAAAAAGACATGAGTTTCCTAGTTACGCGGTAGCAGTTGAAACATCAAAAACACAGAACATCAATATAAATTTTTTAAAGATCATAGACCAATGAAATTGTTTATAGTCTGTTTAGTCTTGAATCATTAAGAGAAATCTGAATAAGAGTGAATCCAACGATCAAATAATTCTCTCCTAGGTTAAGTCATTTTAAATATATATTGTACCACTTGTGAGATTTTTGCTTGTGCTTGTTATCAAGAAACGTTAGAGCAACATGTGAAGAAGTTCTATGACAGTTCAAAACTTCCTTTGATACTTCTTTTGAGTTATCCATTTTCACTTCCCAGAAAATCATAAGTTTATCCTACACAATATTCACCTATCATTAGTTCTTGACCCGAAAACTTGCAAAGTTATCCAGTCAACTAGTTCATCCAAATACCTTTAGATACAATCCAACAAACACTGCAAATATAGATTGAAAAAGCAGGAAACACTAGTCTCTGTCAAACCACACAATAAGACACACAACAAAACCATAATGTTACACTAATGAATTAAATGCAACTTAAGATTTTATATAGACAGAACCAGAGAGCTCAAACAGAGTAGAATTGTGCAATTAGCTTATCAAAAGCAACATGATCAAATTCTAAAATTCTAACTCCAAATATTGTCTACTGGTACATCCAAATCCAAATAGATCCACATCTAGCTTTCTTGAAATTTAAAAATAAACCATACAATAAATCAAATCATAAGAATAATTAACTCAATACAACTGAAATAGTACTACATAACTTGTACAACTAGAAAAACTCCATAAATACACAAAACACATTAACATACTAAATTGAACAATTATCTCATCAAAAATTGCAATAATCAATTCTATACTTCAACTCGAAATAAACTAGATCCAAACCTTGATTTGTTCAAAAGAAGCAGAAAACTAATTCATAGCATTAAAAAACTCAGATAGCTCAAAGTAGTAGCCAAAGGATTTCTTCTAATGAGGAGTTATAATATACCATATTATGTTTGGATATGATTCATTGAATTGTCCTTAACCACATAAGATTCATTCATTATTTCTATATTTCACCTTAATGTGAAAAAAGTTCTAATTCAAAAAACATAGGGCAAAATTAAATGCAATGAAGCATAACTATAAGTTAAAATTAGCAAATCATAAAAGCGAGAAGTATTGAAGGAATTATTGATCTCACTGAGGACAACATGATAAAAGGCCAGAGGATAGACATATAATAAAAAATATAGATTTGTCCCTCACATAAGATTATACTTTCCCCGTTTTACATTTAATCTTCTTTCTGTCCATAAGCGTTTTCTCAGGTTTTAATGTACCATCATATTTCCTTCTACTGGATGCATTTTGTAGGTGCCTCATATGAAATGACCATAAATTTTTGGTGAAGTAAGTGATGGTCATTACACTTTGGAGTCTTCTCACGCAGAGCCTAGGACTACCAACAATGCAATTTTGATAAATGTCTTTCTAGTTCAATTTCACATTTCATTTCTTTACTTGTTTTGGTAATGCTTTGGCATGTACGGTTGGGGAATCTTCCTTTTAATGTAATGGAACATATAAATTACATTTTTTTTATCCAGTCATGATTTCTTTCATTGTTTGTCCGCAAGGCAGTCTAGATTACCTTTTACTCTTAGCCATATTAAAACTAAAAGCACTTTTGATCTAATACATGTTGATATTTGGGGTCCTTTTAAGGTACCTACATATAATGATTACAAATATTTTCTTGCAATTACTGTTGATTTTACTAGAGCCACTTGGACATATTTGTTTTCTACAAAGAGCAATTCTTTCATGGTTGATGATGACGCTAGAGAAAATCTTTTAAAGTACTTTATATTTTCTTTTTTGAATCAACCAGACTAAAAGAAAAGGGAAAAAAGAAGCGGGATTGTAGCTGGTATATAGGGCTAATGTTTGGGCTTGTGTACTATCCTATGTTGTAATATCCTTGTAAATGATTACAGTTGTAATTATAATTATGGTTGACTAAAAATTACTTATGTAGTCATAGAGTTGTTATTCTGTGGGTGGTTGTCATGACCTGAGACCACACCCTAGAAGATAGTGCCAATCTCAAATCATGGACCGGCGTACTTGACCTCTCTAAGGTCTTGTAGAAGCCCTTCCGTATCGTTCATCACATATAAACATATGAAAAGTAGTGAGGAATTAAAACTTTTTACACGAATATCATAAAACATATTTTCATATTAAAATCATAGAAATGCTAAGTATCAACATATGTCTTTGTTAGACTCAAGAGTACTTGGGACACGGCCCATACAGTATGAATATAGAAATACTTAGTCTATTACCATACTTTGAAATAAAACACATATTTGCCCTTGATTAAGGCGAGGACATACTTCAAATTTTCTTGAATGTTAGCTTGAATTCAAGCTTTCCTTCACGATCCTTATCACCTTTCACCTACACCTTTACATATATTTATGGAATTAGTACGTGCGCTTGTACTAAGTATGACTTAATGCAAAAAATCATGAAAATGGACATTTATTAGAAACGTGCATCTTTTGATACAAATATCATAATACACGCATAAGAAAAAGATTTAACACCTTACAAAAACAGAAGAAATCAGTTAAGCAATTATTCACATTTTAGGGAATATTACAGTAAGCTTACCAAATTTTACAGTGAACTACCTTAGCCTTACAATGAATTTTTTGTCATGTTACAGTGAAGCTTATAAACTTCACATAGAACACTGTCTAGCATGTAATATTCTCACGAAAAGTTATCATAAGACTCACTTAAGTAAGAGAAAGACAGACCGCCCATATACCCTCTCTAGGAACACTTAACTGATCCTTAGGACCACTTATAATGAGATGCATACCAAGCACATAAACATGTGATCCTCTTACCAAAGGTGATTTTAACTTTCACTTGAGTGAGTTGTGAGGCGACCTCCCATACATCCGTTTCAAACTCACTTAAGAGATCTTTTAGACTACCTGAGGTAGAACCATTCTCACCTTAATACAACAACTACAAAATATGACACTCTCCTCCCAAAGGTTGTCAAAAGATTTAATTAAGTAAATAAAGAAGATCATGTCCACGATTGACCTTTTCAAGATTACCTAAATAATCCTTAAGACTACCTAAGGCTTACATAATGTCTACATAATCAACCAACTTCCCTAACTAGAGTCATTCCTAAGACTTATCTAGGTAAGATAGACAGTGATCATTCCTATGCCCCCTTAACACCATAACTAGACAACCCTTAATTACTCTAGATAAGTACTCATTCATTTAATAGACTTCCGTAACTTAAGTCGTTACATTTATTAGTTCATTTAAAAGACATCCTTCACATAAAAGATATTCAAGTAATGGTCTTGGAAAAGACCTAGGGACTCTCATTAAAATCTTCAAAGCCTATTGTGGAATATCTAGATACCGTCCCATACCACCACCTAAATCTCATAGAACTTCTCCAATGCTAGTAGGTATCCCATATGATGAGAACAGGAAATAACTGACAAATACCGTAATAACTAAACATTGAATCCACAGTTGTAACCTACTCCGATGCGAGTGTTCTACTCTCCAATGGTAGAACTACGACACGTCCCATGTAGGAACATGGTTAAGGAATATGAGGGGATTTTATGTACACTATCTCATTGTAAAGTAGAGATACATTGTGCTATAGTCTCTGTCTCAAGTAGCGATACTTCCCATAACATACTCACTCGGTGCTAGCCTCTGTCTCATAGAGTAATTCACATTGAACGATCACATGAAGAGGCTTCATATCTAGTTCACAACCCAATCACATTCACCTACCATAGAGTTGCACTAGGATACATTTAAATAGCGAAGAGGATAGCTTATTGACTTTTCTATGGATGATATGTTGTGGTTCCAACCAATCATCCTTAAGTCCATCACTCATACAAGAAGGATACACTTACCGCTCTCAACTTGAAGATTCATAACCTTACCACTAGGTTTAAGGTTCTACGTACATGACTTTTTTAACATCATTTAAGATCTCACATATCAATTATTCATACATGACAAGGGTGCACTAAAATTACCTAGTTAAGATATCTCATATTAACATATTATTCATAAATGTATCATGTAAGGGACATAAGTCTACCAAAAAAAGACATAACATACTTTATTTTGTTACATATCGCATATCATTCTTTGAAGCACATAGGAATGACCCTTGTCATCTTTATGGCATCCTATACATTACTATAACCTCATCAATATAACCATCATAGAATTATAGTCAAGTAGGAATAATCATGCATCAACTCTAAGAATACACACATAAGACATAGATAATAGCAACGTGATTACCTAACAAAAATAGAAGAACTCATACTCTAACTTAATCACATTTAGATAGATATGCTCATACTCCACATAAATGAACTAAACAAATCACCACAATACTTTAAGTAGTTCCGACAAGGCCATGATAATCATAATACATAAAGTAAAGCCGAGGAGGCCACATAAATTGCAAGTAAAGCACATAGAACCGCTACCATAAGTTGACCATATCAATCATAACAAAATTCGAGTCGAATTAGCATCATAAAGAGAATTAGGGTAGCGTACCACCAACCCATTCTCACCATTTGAATTCATAGCTAAATCATCCAATTCAATATCATATGGCCCTTACCATGGGCATAACCAATAATTTCAATACATAATGTCACGATCTTAAAGAACCCAATAGAGGTTAGGGAGAACCCTCATTTCGTGCCAGGCGTACATTAACCTTTGGGATCTTGTACAAGCCCTTTATGTATCATTCATTACATAAGACATGAAAAGTAGTGCGGATTTCAACTTTTCATGACAATTAATATAAGAAGGAATTCTTTATAAATATTTAGAAAATCTCATCGTCACAAGACAGACATAAGACACGACATAATATCTTAGGGACACAACGCTTTACATTAAAGTAAAATACATAATAAGTGTTTAACTAATTAAGAAAATGACTATGCCCTCGAATATATGAGGACATACTTTTCCTTGAGAGAAACTTTCCCGAGCTCTTCCTTGTAGCTTTTAACCATCAAAACACTTCCAACCTATACTTATAGTATATGAATTTATGGGGTTTGTACAAATAATTTTTTAAGTATGGCATATGCAAAATCATGTAAAAGAGACATTTTAGTAAAATAAGCTTTCATGCCAAATAATTATAAACATTCTTGAATTTAGAAACAAATTAACATAATAAGCATAATTTTACACTTAGAGAAAGACTCACATAATTTTTAAACCAAAAGTCACTTTAGAGTGAACTTACCACAAATTAACAGTGAACTTAAAAGACCATTACAGTGAACTGTTTGAACAATTATAGTGAAGGCCTTCGCGTGAATGGCACAGTCCAAGTCATATGTACCCGTTTTCCTTTGAAGCTTCCCTAACCCAAGGTTATCCTAAGAATACCTTAGGTGAGCCAAGAAGGGATCATCTATACACCCCCTTCAAGAAACACCAAATCGACCCTTAAGACCACCTAATCTTAGGCTTACCTCATCTGGAATACAAATCCAAACCCACGGCTAACATGTGCAACACACTCATGTAAATATAGGTCGCACTAAGTGCAATGTGAGAGTAGCATCACATACTACCACTCAAACTTAGTGATCCTAATAGATTCCATTAACTCAAACACTTCATAATAATCATCCATAACATCACACCATAACACTTATTCGCACATATTTAATGAAAATTCTCTTCTCCCATAGAAGGTATAGGTAACACTAAGTGCAATGTGAGAACAACATCCCATACTACTACTAACAGTTAGTGCTCCTAATGGTTTTTATTGGATTTAAAATCTCATGATAGTCATTTACAACGTCACAAAATAAACATGATAACTTAGTTCAATCAATTCTTTTTTGGGAGTCAGCTTAATTGACAAAGACCATGAGAGCTAGGCATGGAATCCTGATATTAACTCCTATTGTATGAGGGATATTCACTTTCCTAGAGTAAGGTCATGCTACTTAGCTTTTGCATGGATTTGCCAATAGCTACACCTATGCGGGCACATAGTTAAAGGATAAGGAGATTGCTACTAATTAACTCATTATCTACTAACGAGGAGTATTCATCTAAAGAGGTACATTGGAAGTACGACATATCAACATACGAAGTATAATCCACCTCCCTTTCATATCCTCTCGGTGCTAGGCAGAACTCCACACGGATTCTCAACATTTGAAACTTGAATACCACATCTCAACTCACGAAGGGCATTCATACTCCAAACTATCTTAGATAGATCATTAAGAATAATGGGGTTGCTACTAAACACTTCATCTCAACTCACGACGAGTGTCCACCCCAAGACTCCCCTCTTTACTCAACTTAACTTCATTCATTCAAATTAAGTGTGTTTATGTACACGTGAGCACACCTTTCATATAAGTATCATTTTATTTATATCAATTTTTACACATTCTTTAGACCTTCATTCATCTAAACACACAATCTACAAGCTTCACATAATCATATACTTCATTTAGACATAATGTAGGTCAAACATACAATTAAAGCTTCACAAGGCATAATGTAGGACACATTTTCAATAGCACTTCATTTAAACCATTAGGAATTCAAAACCATATAAGACTTACATACTTAGTTACATCAACTTCATCAAATAAACACCGCCACAAAGAAGGTGGATCATACCACTAAAGAGAAATTTCTAATAAGAACTATACAATATAAGCAACTCACCATTCTATAAAGCCATCATCACTTATAATCAATTTCTTAATATTTCATCATAATAAGGCCTAGGGCTGTAGCTAAACCAAAATAATAACAAATGAAAGGAAAAGTTCATAAATTACCCAAACATGCTCATTTAACCCATTTCTTAAACTAAAAGTTTTAAATATGCATATACATGAGTTCATTAGGTTTTTAAAATCAAAATAATCAATTCATAAAAAATAAACATAGTTGAATAATTAGAAAACTTTTACAAGAAGAACAAAACTTAAAATCAAAGATAGAAGGAATTTGAGTTGGAAAACAGTTTTGAAATCTTTTTGAATGACTCCTTGAAATGCCATGACTTAGGCTAGATCTTAATCCATCAAATAATGTTCAAAGTTATGCTTCCATACCTATATTAATGTAATAAACTCGTTTGGAAAAGGTTAGAGCCAAAACGACTAATAAAGACCATGATGTCCGGAAACTAGCTAATTTGATCTAGTTGACGTCTCTATGTTTGATGAAGATTTTGAGGTGTCAAATAAATCCCAAAACTTTTAATGTGACCTTGGATAGGTATTATATAGTATAAAGGGTCGAAACATCCGGTAATGAAAGCCCAAGGATACACTCTAAGGGTCCTTGGGGAGGACTCAAACATGGGTGGGTAGGATTCCTAGTAGCCAGCGAGCAGGCAGTATTGGAGGCACATCGTGCGACGCCTGCTTGACACGAGGTGTTCTGCATAAAGATTTGAGAGGCAACCTCGCGACGCAAGGATTACATGCACCTCACTGCCTCACCTCAAAATTTAATAAAAATGATGGGATTTAGGCCCGCGACACGTAGCTACTTCCCTGAATTGTTAAAATCGGATTTTTGGTAATTTAACTTATTAAAAATATCTATTTATTTGGAGGGTGTGTTGGGTAATTTATTGGACGACTATATATTGATATTAGGTCAGTTTTAGACCACTTTTACACATCCCTAAGAAGATCAACAGAAATTTGTATCATTGTTTCAAGAACACTCTCTTCTCCAAAATCCATTGAAGAACAAGAAGAGCTTAAGGAAGAACACAAAGACCTCTAGATTTTCATCCAATTTTCATGGATTCTTCATATATAAGGTATAGGTTTTTCACTCTTGGTATTCCTTTCTTCATGAAGTCCTTTTAATGTACGTTTTCAAGAACTTCAAACACTAGGGTTTTTACTCTAAAAAAATGGGTTTTTCTTCCTAACCCCAGGTTTATGATTTTCAATGAAAAGTAAATATTTTCTATGGTCTATATCACACGAAATGAGAAGTATGTGGTTAGTTACGATTGAATTTCGTGTGAATCATTTTGTTATCTAGATGATGGTTTCATATGGTTGTTTTTACTACTTGATGACATGTAAACGTAAGGATTTGAACTAAGACTAGAATGAACTCTTAAATGACCCTTTCCCTTATCCTACATTATGAATTGATCTAGTTCATGAATTGATGATTTGCTCCTTATTATTCAATTGCGTATTTCATTATGTCATGATTATAAATGTTGTAATTTGAACGTAAGTTCGTGGATAAGGTTCTTGCGAGCAAGAGGTATGTTTTAAATTTTATGATTACTCCCCAATGTTTATGTTAGCCTACAAATTATGATGCTATGTTATGAAAAGTATGTACGATATTGCTATGAGAATATGTTGGGTGATGTATAGTAGTTTTACGGTACGTTAAATGCTTTTTCCTTAAGTTTAGAGTGTGTCTAAGTCCTTTTTGAAGTAGTTTTAATGTACTTTTCTTTGTGTTTGTAGGAAAAACTGTCCAGAATGAAAACGCTGAAGATGTGCTAAAAATTATAGAAAAGATGAACTACGGAGCCATCGATGGCTGCCGACCCATCGACGGTCCGTAGGTGGCAACATTCGCTGTGAAGATGTTATGCTGCCAAGGAAAGATCGAGATTTGTGATTAAATGTGGGTCTATGGAAGGTATGACGGTCCGTCATCTCATCGACGGACCATCCTAGTGAATCGTTTGTGTTAATAGAATATAGCCCAGTGCCCGATTTGAAAAGATTCTAACTTTGGAGAAACGAAGGCCATCGATGGATCATTATCCTGTCAAGGGACCGTTGTATTGATCCATCGATGGTAAAAGAGAGTTGGAGAAGAAAGCAGCTGAAAATAGAGTTGAAGTATGGACCGACGGAGGCATCGACGATCCATAGTTGCCTCAACGATCCGTCGGTCAGGTCGTCGACAGGAGACGCATTTTTGGATAATTTTTCGTTATTTAAGTTTCCCTATATGTTGAGGATTGTTTTATTATAAATAGGACCAAAAACCTTGTTTTTGGGGTTAGACTCTTGATTATTTTTCTGATTTGTAATATTGGTTTTTCACTATTGGGTTTTGGAAGATGCTCAATTTTTTTGGAATCGTTTATTGCATTATTTTCTTAAAATCAAGTGATTTTCTGTAATTTCTTCAATTTCCATCAAATTAAGTACATGAATTCTTGTCTAATTAATATGAATCATGTAAGTATGAAAATGGTAAAGTAAATCCACAACTACTGTTATGGTAACCATGGGTAATTAACAATGTAACCTAGCTAAACTAAAATAACAATTCTCGAATAGTTTCTTGCATGTATTGATAATTTTTTTCATTTAGAAGTATTTTTAACGAGTTCATGCGTTAGAACATGCCTTGTTGCTACTTAGCGGACCAAGGAGGTGATAATAGAAAAGAATTATCAATGTAGATTTAGTATATACTATATAATAGGCTAGTGTCAATTGGTGCGATAAGTCATACATTGATTATGATTCATCATGTGAGGTAAAAGGTAAGGTTTAGTAAAGGACACACACGTAGCTGGACCAAGGTGCAGAGTGAAATTCACTAGTTGCCAGATCAAGGAATTAGGGATACATAACTTACCACTTTGCATGCAATATTCTAGGAAACAATTTTTATAGCTATAGTTACTGCGTTATGAACCTATGGGGAACACTTGCACCCTAGTTTCTCTCATCATTTGATAAACATAAAATATTTGAACTAGCTAGTTCTTTATTTAGACTTAATTAATTAATTTTGTTACACAAAATCCCCACTTTAATTGTTTATTTTCGGAAAAGAGTTGACTAAATAGAAGTAATTATAGATTAAATTTAAGTCAAAACCATTTTTCTCGTGGGATCCGACCCCAACCTAACATTTGGGTTCTTTAAATGATATGATCGATTATACTTCTTAGGTAAGTATAGTTTGAGCTTATGAAATTTTGGCGCCGTTGCAAGGGAAAGTGGCTTCTAGATTAACTTTATGCAAATTACCGAATTTTAGTCAACATTTTCGTGATTTTTCTTTTTCATTTTTTTTGTTTTTGTCTCTTGCAGGTCTAGCTTTAGTGTATTCCAAGAATATAGAGTCGAGGAGAACAAATACTTCAACTTGATCCAAAACTAAACCACATAGTTCACAGAATGAATATTCAAAACAATGCTACAGATATCGATGATGAGATCAACCCTCAACTTCCCCCGCCAGCTGATGCTCATAATAAAGTGGTTGTTTATAAACCTAGTGAATGTATTCCGAGGAGGCAACCTCCCGCCCCATTCCGTCAAGAGTACTGTAGGGGAAATTTTAACATCACTGACTCTGATGGGACACTTGTCCTACCTCCTCTAGCTCATGGTCATACTTCATGGTAACTAGTAGCTTGATGCTAACGCTCACCGCTAGAGGTTTGTTTTCGGGGCTACCATCTGAGACTTCACATGCTCACGTCGCCAAACTAAGGTTGGTTTGTCAGAGTCATAAAGGGCAGGAGTAAGTAGACAGATTGGATTGATTAATTGGATTAGGTGTTTCCCTCTCTCACTGATGCGTGAGGCCGCAATTTGGTTTACTGAAATGCCCTACAATTGAATCTATACTTGGGAGAAATTGAGGGATGTATTCCTAGCAACGTATTAACCTGTTTCTAAAAAGCTAAACCACAAAGATAGGGTGAACAACTTTGTGGCATTACCAGGGGAGTCAGTAAGCAGTTCTTGAGATATGTTCACCTTATTCAGGAGAAGTGTTCCAAACCACCGCATATATCATGAGTCACTGAAAGACTACTTCTTACAGGGCAAGATGATAATAATAAAGCAATGGTTGATATGATTGTGGTGGTTCTTATGGGGAGTGTACTTATGCAGAGATCGCTGAGAGTTATAGAAAATCTCCAAAAATAATATAGCTTGGAGAACTAGGAAGTTGGATACTAGGAGAAACACTTTTGTAGTGCAAGCTTCACATAACCCAACAACAGATGAGATTCATGAAAAAAGGTCTCAAATGAGAATGGAGCTAGGGTTGATGTTAAAACATATCAACGAGGGTGCAGAATACGTATATGCGGTGAACTATTTGGCTAAACCACCACAAACGGTTGATGAGTATTACTATGAAGAATATCCTTATGCACTGAATGATTAGAGTGAGAGTTTCCGGCCGAACTCCCAAGGCTCCAATCAAGAAATTTGTGCCAAGGTCATGGAAACCAAGGTCAGAACTATGGGAATCACAATCAAAAGGGTCAGTATGTTTGAGATGGAAACTACAACCGCGACAACAACTTCAACCTGGGTAACTATGGTAACAGAAAGAATCGAAGTGGGACCTATGTTCCACCTAAAAATCAGGAAGTTGCTCGTAGGGATGGTTGACGTAGCATGGCGCGAGTTAAGGATATGTTGCATAAGATGAGGAGGAGGTTTGATACTTGTTATGAGCGCGCCAAAGAGTTGAGAGGTGATTTAGCATATATTGGGCAAAAGGTGGATGCACATGCAATCTTAATCAGGCATTTTAAGTTTAATATGGCCCAATTGTCTTCTACTGTAAGCCCACGCTAACCGGGTACTCTTCATAGCAATATTTTCCTATATCCAAAAAATAGACATTGTATGTCATTCACTACTCAAGGGGGTAAGTAGACCATGGATCCATCTATGTCATATGGCGTCGAAGATGAGAAGAGAAGAGCTGATGAGGTAGAGAAAGTTAGTGGTGACTCGGTTGTTAAATCGTGGAAAGAAGCTGATACACCCAAAATACTGACACCCTTTTTCTAGACCACAACCTCCATTTCCACAAAGATTGGTGAAAAAAAGCGAGGATGGTAAATAGCAATGTTTTATTCCAATATTGAAACAACTTTCCATCAATATGCCTTTGATAGAAGCTCTTGAACAATTGTCCGGTTACGCAAAGTTCATGAAAGATATGTTACTAAGAAGATATTGGTTACTTTTGTGGATGACTATCGGATGCAATATGTAGTGCTATTTCTACAAGGTATCTTGTGTAAAAGAAAGAAAATCCGGGTGCTTTCATTATTCCATTTACAATCGGATTGTTACACTTTGCTAAAGCATTATGTGATCTTGGGGCAGGCATAAATCTCATACCTCTCTTTATTTACAAGAAGTTGGGTTTGGGTGACCCAAAGCCTACTACAATCCGGCTACTGATGGCCGATCGAACAGTGAAGAGTCCTATTTGGATACTCCATGATGCTCTAATAAAAGTGGAGTCATTTATTTTTCTAGCTGATTTTGTTATTCTTGATTATGAGGTGGACTTTGATGTGCCTATTATTATTGCAGATGGTTCCTTGCTACCGGTCATGCCTTAGTTGATTTGGAGAAAGGGCAAATGAAGTTTTGGTTGAACAATAAAAAAGTGACATTCAACATTTGTAGGTCAATGAAGTAGAATGGTGAGCTCCAATCGGTATCTGCGATATCCTACAAGGTTCAGAGTTCGTCCGAGGTACAAATAGAAGAGTGTGTTGGTGTTGAGGCACTAGCGGCACTGATCATGAATTTATACAATGACTATATCAAAGAGTATGAGTCATTGGTTGCAGCACTTGATCGAGGTGATGTTCGGTTCAAATCAAAGTAATTGGATAAAGATATGAAGCCTCGTGATTGTCAACCCGCGAAACCATCTATTGAAGAGGCTCCAAAATTGGAGCTTAATGCTCTACCGCCTCATTTGACGTATATATTCTAGGGAAAGGTTACACTTTGCCGGTAATTATTGCATCAAATTTAAATATGAGACAAGTAGAGTGTTTGGTTGAAGTGTTTAAGAGGTTCAAAAGAGCTATTAATTAGACTATTGCGGATATTATTGGCATCCCTCCCGGTATTTTTTCACGTAAAATCCAACTCATACCCGATCATAAGCATAGTATTGAGCACCAGAGACGTTTAAACACAGCTATGCAAGAGGTAGTGAAGAAGGAAATTATTAGGTTGTTTGATGCCTGAGTCATATATTCGATCGCTGATAGTAGTTGGGTAAGCCCTGTTAAGTGTGTGCCCCAGAAATGCAGAACGATTGTGGTCCCTAATGACAAAAACCAGACTGTTCCAATGAGGTCGTTTACCAGATGGAGAGTGTGTATGGATTATCTAAAATTGAATGCATAGACTAAGAAGGACCATTTTCTAATGCCCTTCATGTGTCAGATGTTGGATAGGCTTAGAGGAAAGGGGTGGTATTTTTCTTGATGGTTATTCGGGTTACAACCAAATCATTATTGCACCAAAAAATCAAGAGAAAACCACTTTTGCTTGTCCTTATGGAACTTTTGCGTTCAAGAGGATGCCCTTTAGGTTGTGTAATGCACCAACTACTTTTCAGTGATGTATGATGTTCATATTCTCCGATATGGTGGAGGAAACCATTAATGTATTTATGGATGATTTTTATGTTGTAGGTGACTCGTTTGATCATTGTTTGAATCACTTATCCAAAGTTATCAAAATATGAAAAGATTGCAACCTTGTGCTAAATTTGAAAAAGTATCACTTTATTGTAAAAAAAAGGTATTGTATTGGGCTAGCGCATCTCAGAGAAGGGAATAGAGGTTGATCGAGCTAAAGTCGAGGTAATAGAGAGACTTCCTTTACCAATCTCTGCGAAAGGTGTGAGGAGTTTCCTTGGGCATGCGGGTTTCTACCGGAGGTTCATCAAAGAATTTTCAAAAAATGCACATCCTCTGTGCAAGTTGATTGAGAAAGAGTGTAAACTTTATTTTGATGAATTTTGTCGTAAGTCATTAGTGTGTTGGAGGAGAAATTGGTGTCTGCGCCCATTATTATTTCCCTAGATTGGAGTAAGTAATTTTAGGTGATGTGTGATGCTACTGGGGTTTCTCTTAGTGTAGTTATGGGTAAAATAAGGGATAAAACTATGCATTATGTCATCCTTAATCTGTGTAACTAATAACTCAATCATCCGAATCAAATTTATAGACCTCATTAATCATTAATAAATCAAAAACATATAAAATCAGTTTGAACCACATACCAAAAAATGTTTAAGATTACATCTAAATACTTAAAGAATCGAAAACAGGATAACTAGGGACATGGACTTTCAACAATATCATTGGGAAACAACCCTAGTTTCGAAATTCATGAGTTTGAAACATTTGAAAATCCTCTAGGAGAAGGAATTCCAAGGGAGAAAACCCATTCATTAAGTAGGACATAATCTACGAACACCACCTTGAACGAACCTTGAAGAAACCTCAAAGAAACCTTCAAAATAATCTAAGAAATTTTCTCTTTTTTTTTTTCTTGCCTTTTGTTCACTGTTTTTCTAACGCTTGTTTTCTGGTTTTAGTCGTTTATTTGTTTGAGTTTGAACATGTTTTTTAGGTTTAGGAACTAACCTTGACTTATTAAACTTAGGGTTCAATAAGTTAATTAAAAAAATTAATTAACTAATTACTAAAAAAACCCTTCTAAGTTGACTAAACATAGGAGAGCATAAAACTTAGTCAAATCTGGAAATTGGTGCTGACTAAGGTTTTGGTAAACATTTTTACTTTATATTAATGAATTAAATCCTTAATTTAATTAATTTAGGTACCTAGGGTATGTACTAAAGTACCCTCAATTCATTGAAACCAAAATTAACCCTTTTTTAAGTACTACGATGTTTCTTTAGTTGTACTAGGTTAGTGTATAAATTTAGATTTGACCCCTTTAATTTAATTAATTAAATGGATAATTTAATTAATTAAGTTACCTAGGGTAATTACTAAAGTACCCTTAATTCTTTATAATTATTACTAATTCTTTGAATTATCGTAGGTTAGGTACCAGATTGTTTTTTCTTGTTTTAACCAAAATCTTTAAATTGTTTTGTGATTTCGGGTTTTCCCTTTTAAATTAATTAATTAATTTTATGACTTAATTAATTAAGTATCCTAGGTTAATTACTAAAGTACCCTTAAGTTGATAGGATCTTAATTAACTCTTTCGACCATCCTAGGATAGGTACTAGGTTGTTCCTTTCTTGTCTTAACAGAAATCTGATAATTTCCTTTTTATTTTCAGTTTTAGACCTTTTAAATTGATTAATTAATTTTATAAATTGTTTTACTAGGTAACCTAGGGGAATTACTAAAGTACCCCTAAGTTGTTAAGACCATATCTAACATTTTTGACCATACTATGTTAGGTACTATGTTTTCTCTTTAACTAGTACTAGGTAAGTGTCATCCTGGTTTGGGTCCTAGGTTGTTTGGTGTACTAATGGGTCTATAATTCGGTTAGTCCTAGATTACGTAGATATTTTGGGCAGTAGTTTAGAGTCTAAAATTGCATAGGAAGTTAGGCCCCACTTGGAGTTGTCCCTTATTCACGTTTTTGTCTCGTTAACTAATCTAACCAAATTCGGTTAGGGTGGTCCCCTCCTTTAGTGTTGCTTCACATGTCTTGAACATGCGCTTGCACATGGTTTGGTTGTAATTTCCTAACTAAGTATTAATTTATGTTTCCTTTGGGAATGTTATCTTATTGTCCCAAGGATCCTCACTATGTCTTTGGGCACGACTTACTCTACATGATCATTTTAATTGATCATGTTACATGGTATCTAGGCTTGAATCTTGGATACCTCATATTTTTTATGAGTTAAAGGAAAAAGCATATTATTTTTAGGGTTATCATTGCAGGTACAATTCCTAAACAAGATCATTAATACTTAGATATATGACTAATACCCTTGAAGCAAATATTTTATAATATGCCCAATATTTTGCTTATTTGGGTATTATATAGAAATTGGTTAACACCCATTAGCCATTTTTCTATACTATGCCCAATATTTTCAATAATGGCATTGGAATGCATATGTATCCCCAATGCGCATTCTTAAAGACCTATTGATCTCTTCACTAGACATAAAATTTTCCAGAATGTTACATTACCCCCCTTAGGAACATTCGTCCCCGAATGACACTACACATTATTTTTAAACTAAAGAAGGTTATTTTCGATAACACTTTAACATGCTTGAATCTTTACTCTTTATGATATCTGAATCACATTTATTTGGATGATGCATAACATTCAAACGTATCTAAAACTTCATACTTAAGATCGAGGAACTTCCTTCTGAATCACACTTAACTTAATGCACATCACAAATCATTCAACACAGAAAACATGCCTATTCTACAATAAAACAACATAAAATGCAACATAACTTCGTTTTAACTTTAGGGTTCTTTTATAAGACATACCATTAGGGACTTACCACAACAAATCCAATAAAGCACTTAAACTTTGAGTTTCTTACAGATAAACAAGAATTAGGAAGAGTATATCTAACCTCTTAAATAACATCTGGTTGGCCTTATGATTTGAACTAATGACACCCAATTAATTCAAAGGGACTTGCAACTATGCCATAAACTTCTATACATTCCCATTCTGCCATAACACTATATCCTATGGGAGTACTAACTAGTAACCGTTCATGTAAGATCTTCGGAAGTAAGTCAAATTGATTAGCCAACAAAGGATTTACCATAGAAAAGGTTGATCCTGGATCTATTAATTCATAAGCATGAAAGGATAAGACGAGCAAGTACATCTTACACTTGGCACATATCAAAAATTATATATTACATAGCGTTGTTCATATCATTAATTCGTATGCTATGAGACCTTGGAATCATGGACTTTACATTAAAACTTCAAAAAGGGATCAACATATGCGACCTCAACTAGGGAGTCTGATTTAGCAAACAGAAGGTCTGCTTCATTCATTCATACGTACTTCATTTCATTTCATTAATGGGCCAGTGTGAACACCAGCTATACCTAGGATTTAATTTAAGACTTTCATCAGGTTCGTTGTACAATGACTAAGAATGACCTAATTTCATTACTTGAATCTAATTCACCGTTTCATTATACTATCCTAACACCTCTGGTATCATTCATTTCATTATGTGCATCATTTGAGGCTGACCTCCTTCATTCGTTGGAAACATTAACTTTAACCGACATAGATCCAATGACAATCATGAAATCCAATGTCTTGAAACCCCACACCAAAATGAGGTGGAATCACTTGCCAAAGTGACCCAAAATATGCTAGCGTACATGTGAATTGAGCCTCGCTAGATTCCTATATTGGTAGTATAGGTTGGAAGACTAGGAGATATAAGGAGATCCATACCCGGAATGCCGGACACTCTCATCTAATGAGAGTTACATGAACCTCTGCCCTTCCCAAAAGAAGTCATCACCGCTCAAAGCTAGTCTATCGGTGCTCAGTATAAAGTTACATTACATTCAAATCACACATCATGGAAGATGGCTTCTAGTATGAGGACATCATAACTCTATATATTATTTATATTCTCATCATTAGTATTAAGTATACATCAGTTTCAATACTTTCACTAGAGTGTACATAGAGAGTGGTCTCTTCATTATCTTTATACTCTTACAGGTGAGTACGTTTATGTAACTTTTACTTAGGCTCATTTGAGATCGCTCTCATCTATTACATTATTCTCTTATCATGTTCTCACCACATTCAATAACATTAGCATATTTGCTTTTCATAATTACTCACCCTTTCACGTGAATGTTTATTTGTTCTTTATCTTCTAGCATTGACTCAAGCATTATGGAGGCTTTCTTCTAGGTTAATATTTACTTACTCTATTTATGACTGGTCATCATTACTTTACATTGAATGACTGGTCATCATTACTTTACATTGATGAAATGTGAATTTTCCTTACATATCATTATTTGTTGTTAATGAGACTGACTCACACCTTGTAACACTTTCATACGTGAGTATGGTTTTAACATAGTAGCTTAGGTGTAAGGATAGTAGTCTCACTTCCTTTAGCAACCAATTAACTTCACTTACTTACTTTAGACCTCTTTAATTATGTTATAACTCACGTTACTTACTTACTTTATTGTAGTAGATTCATATCATCGTTTTTGGATGATTAGCACTTCATTTAGTGAGTTTCATAAGTTCATATGTCATTCTTTTAGAGCATGTTAGGAGTTGTCCCAATGAGTGGCATGCCCTTGATTATGGGTTCATTGAATTAGTATAGAATTACGTATATTATCATTTGATACTCTAACTACACAATATTGGCATATGATTAGTATTGCCTAAACCTTTGATTATTAAACTACATAACCATTTTGTTGGTCTGTGCCCAATCTATGTATGTCCATATTTAAATTTAATATGTATGAACATTGACTATTCTTTTAATTATTTAACATAATATTATATCCATTTACATACATATCTTTTATAAAATGTATTGTTAGCCATTTTATTGGCATGCAATTAGTATTGACATAAGCAATTGGGAATAGATTTCATACCAATTTTTGTTGGCGTAAGCCAATTTTTATGTGCAACATGCTTATGTTTTTATACATTATACATTTGACAATATTTTACATATTTAGATATAACATTATATCCCATTCCCATTTATATTTTGAACAATGTCTTTGTTAACCATTTTATTGACATAAGGAAAACATTCACTCAAATTATGATTTCACAGAGGTCCATTTTAGGTAACCTTATGTAATAACTTTAGGCATAAAGTTTTGTTAAACATTTTGTACATCATCATATTAAAATTTGATGAATATATCATCTTTATAATGTCATAGTAACAGCAAGTTTGCACAACATACCGTAACATATTTGTACATAACATTTTCGGACATATCTTTAACATAACATCATTCTTTTAATTAACATAGTAACACTTAGCATCAAACGAGTCCAATTAATAAATTCATTCAATCATTATTTAATTAAATAAACATTAAGATCATCCGTCACCACATACCAAAAAAATAATTTTTAACCTATTCAACATTGAAATCTAAAGAAGGATACTAGGGAAGGCAGTTCAACAAGAATGACGAGAAACAACCCTATTTTTCAAGATCTTTGAATCGTTCAAAAAAAAGTTTTATTGGAGAAAGAAATCCAGGAGACAAACCCATACCTTAAGTAGAACTGAATCTACGAATACCACCTTCAACGAACCTTTAAGAAACCTTGAAAATGGTCAAAGAAATTTTCTATTTTTTCTTACGTTTTGTTCATTGTTTTTTCACACGCTTGTTTTCTAGTTTTAGTCATGTACTTGTTTGAGTTTTAACGTGGTTTTTAGATTTAGGAACTGATCTTGACTTATTGAACATATGGTTTAATAAATTTAATAAATAAATTAATTAACTAATTACTAAAATAAACCTTCTAAGTTCACTAAACATAGGAGAATGTTGACTTGACCGTAAATCTGAATATTTGGTGTTGATTATGGTTTAGGTAAACATTTTGACTTCAGATTAATTAATTAAATATGTAGTTCAATTAATTTAAGGACCTAAGGTAAGTACTAATGTACCCCTAAGTAATTCGAGCCATAATAACCCTTTAGGATCACCTAGGTTAAGTACTAGGATGTTTTTTTGCATAATACTAAGTCAGCATAAGATTTTTAGTTTGTCCCCTTTAATTAATTATTAAATGTATAATTTAATTAATTAAATGTATAATTTAATTAATTAAATGTATATTTAATTAATTAAGTAACCTAGGGCAATTAATAAAGTACCCCAAAGTCTTTATAACCATAAATAATCCTTTGGACCAACCTAGGTTAAATACTAGATTGTCTTTTTCTTGTCTCAACCAAAATCTTGAAACTTCTTTGTGATTTAGGTTTTTACCCTTTAAATTAAATAATTAATCTGCTTAATTAATTAATAATGCAGTCTAGGGTACTTACTAAAGTATTCCTAAGTTTTTAGGACCTTAACTAACTCTTTGCACCATCCTAGGTTAGGTACTAGGTTGTCCCTTTCTTATCTTAACCAAAATCTAAAAATTTCCTTTGCAGTTTTTGTTTTAGACCGTATAAATCAATTAATTAATTAATTTCCTAAATAAATTAATTAGGTAACCTAGGGGAATTAATGAAGTATCCTTAGTATATAGGACCATAACTAACCTTTTGGATCCTCCTAGGTTAGGTACTATGTTGTCTCTTTAACTAGTACTAGGTTAGTGTCAACCCGATTTTGGTCCTTGGTTGTCAGGTGCACTAGTGGGTCCATTTATGTTTGTCCTAGGTTAGTTAGCTATTTGGGGTAGTAGGTTCGCTTCTAAATTTTTTTAGAAAGTTATGCCCCACATAGATGGTCCCTTATGCACGTTTTCGTCCCTTTAACTACCCTATCCGAATTCGGTTAGGGTGGTCTCCTCCTTTGGTGCTTCTTCACATATCTTGCACATATGCTTGCACATGGGTTGGTTGTACTTTCCTAACTAACTATTATTTATGGTTCTTTTGGGAATGTTTACTTATTGTCCCAAGGATTCTCATATGTCCGTGGGCACTACTTACTCTACATATTCATTTTAATTGATGATGTGACATGGTATCTAGGCTTGACACTTTGATGCCTCATACCTTTTTGTGAGTTAAAGGAAAAAACATTTTAGTTTAGGGTCTTCATTTCAGGCACATTTATTTAACAACAATCTTGGATTGGGGTATGACAATCAAAAAAGTATATTTCTTATCCGTATATAGAAAATTGGCTAATATGTCTTAGCTATTTTTTCTATACTATGCCCAATATTTCTCAATATTGGGTATTGGAATGCCTATGTACCCCTAATAGGCTATCCTAAGGGCATATTGACTCTTCATTAGAATATGATTTTCTGGAAAACTACATCCATATTATAAGATATCGCTTGCAAATTGCATATAGTCGGCAAAAGTCCTATGTCAAACATAGAAGAAGGCATTTCGAGTTTGAAGAAGGTGATAAAGTGTATTTGAAATTTTCTACTAACAAATGGTGGTTACATTAAGCAACAAAGGGAATTCGAATCCTCGTTATGTTGATCCCTATGAAATCTTGCAAAGAATGGTAAGGTTGTCTAGTGAATTAGCTTCGGTTCATCATGTTTTCCATGTTTGTATGCTTAAGAAGTTTATCGGTGATCAGGAGTCTACTATTTCTATTGAGGTCTTTGGTCTTAAATATAACCTCTCAATGAGGAGGTTCCGGTTCAAATCCTTTATAGTCAAGTAAAAAAATTGAGGAATAAAGAGGTGTGTTTTTTAAATGTGTTATCGAAGAATCACCTAGTTGAGGGTGCAACATTGGAGGCCGAGGCTGACAGGAAGTCCCCTTACCCTGATCTATTTGATAACTACGATCAGTAGTTCTTACTTATTGTGAAAATAATGATTAAAAATTAAAGCTTCTTGATTTTTGGTGAAGTTTTGCAAAATGGGCAATATTGGTTATTGTTAAGGTGAAACATTCCTAATTAACTTGAATATTGCTAATTTTATTCTTTGGCCTGTTTTTAGTTATGTTATGCATTTTGATATGGTGAGTCTTTATGAAATGATATGTAGCATGTTGATAAGTTGATCCTTGTCATAACTGACTCATAAATGCTATTTTGAGATCTTATTGTTGTGAGAAGGATTTTTCCACATAATGTAATTTGAGCCTTATGTGCGCTAACAAATGTTTTTAAATACATTTTGGCAAGTGATATGATTGATGTTTTTATGCATTGTTGTTCGCTAGGCTGCTAATATTGACTCTATTCCTTCCTTCTATATATTTTTAGTGTCATTCGGGGATGAATGTTTCTAAAGGGGGGGGGGGATAATGTAATATTTCGAAAATCCAGGACACGTTCTAGATCCTAACATAAGTCTCCTAAAGTTTATACACTGTTTTAAGGTCCATTGAATGAATATTAATCATTTAGGAAGTCTAGAAACGAAAATATCAAGGAACGTCCATGACGTCTGAAAACTAGTTCAAAGAGCTACTAGCGTGCCTTAGCATGTTTGACTAGATTTTAAGAGTTGGAAATTCGTGGAAGGGTGCCTAAAATGTGTTTAATATGATTCATGGTTGAAACGTCCAGGTATGACTCCCCTAAGACAAACCAGGGGCCCTTTAGGAGGACTCTTTCTTTTTTGGGGTTAAAGACTGCCTGGGCAATGTGCATCGACGAAGCCAGTCGACGAGGCATGTGTTAATTGACGGGGCGCAGATGCCACCTATATAAAACACTTATCAATCATGGATAATGGTCCACTTGTACCAGTCTCTAAACTCATCGACGAAGTGCAGCATGGACCGAGGCATGGCTCGTCAACTCATTGATGGACCATCGATCGGGCTCTCATCTGTAAGGTGTCCAATTTTCTGCACCTTTTGGAGTTACTCAAATTACTTAATTAATTAAGGGGTTACTTCATTAGTTGGGTTTAAGGAAAGTATAATTTAGTTAATTAACCCCCCATATAATGAACCCAACCCCATTAGACTAATCACAATCACAAAACAAAACTCTCTTCCTTCTCTCTTCTTTCTCTCTCTAGTGAAGACTCCATTGAAAAACAAGATATGGGAGAGATATACATCTTCAATTACCAATTTTTCTCCATAGATGTTCATAATTAACAAGGTATGGGATCTAGTTAACCTTTGAGACCTCTTTCCTCAAAGGGTTCCATCAAATTGATTTCCAAAATTGAGTTCTCAAGTGGGTTTGATCTACTTTCTAAATTTATGATATGAATTGATTTGATTATGATTTATTTTGGATATTATGAATATATTAACATTTATTCTCACTCGATTATGATGTATAGTGATAATTTGGTGTAGTTTGTAGAAGAGAACCCTAAACCCTTAACTCTAGGTATTAATCTTAATATGTATTAGATTGTATTTGTTCAATTGTCTTGGTTATTGGTTGAATTACTACTAAATCATGTTTTTACAGAATTTATTAATGAATTAGGGTTATTTGTTGTCTTTCATTCTAGTCCTTGAGAAGATGATCGAGGATATGAAGTATGTGTAAATTCACCTAATTATCTTGTCTTAAGCTTTGATCTAGTATTGAATTGTGATATAGTTATTCTTCTAGCCTCGTTATCATGTTGATAATTGACTTATGATGATGTATTCCCAAATTGGGTTGAATTCATTGTTTGTGGTAAGACCTTGATCATGGATTATGAAGGAGACTTGGTAAGTCTTGTAACTATATCTGTTACTTTTAATTGTGGTTAATGGTGATTAGGTCATATTGTGGAATTGGACTATGCCTGGTATTAGGATTGATAGGATTTTATGATGTTAAATTGAAATTTCATTATTATGATTTGTGAGGTGTTAGCTTAAGATGTAAATGTTATAAGGATTGTAAATGACTTACCAATGTGCCTTATCATGATATGGTCTTGTTGATTATGCATAAGTATTTTCAAGGCAAATTGCATACCTTTATGATATGTCACTTTTCTTAGCACTTTTTCAAAGTAATTGTGCATATGCTCTCATACTTAGTACAAGTCGTGTACTAACCCCATTTCTTCCTTTTCCCTAACAATTTAAGTTCCAGTCGTTGAAGTGCTTAGAACATTACTTGAAGAAGCCTTGGATCTCTCATTCATCAAATTAGGGTACGTCCTCACTTTCCGAGGGCGATACCACTATCTATATAATGGACTGTTTTGAGTATAAGAATATTGTATAGCCCATGTGAGGCATTCTTACTTGAGGTATGGGTTATGCAAGTTCTTACACTCAGGTTAGATGGTTATGATATAAGACAACTATTATGACTATGTTATATTTTATTTATCTATGTGCAAAAATTAGAAAACTAAGTAATCTTCCTATATGAAGGGTCTATGAATAACCGATATATATATATATATATATAATATAAATATATATATATTATATACTATTAAATATATATATATATATATATATATATATATATATTATATATATATATAACCTCCGAGTAGATATAATAAAAGGTTTTAATTTCCACATAACTTAACCTATGAATGTAATGATATAAGCTAAGAGGGTTGTCTTAGTCTTCAAAGAGGACGACGATGTTGGTGCGTCTAGGGGCTATTCCCGGATGTGACACCAGAACCCTTAGGTCACCCTAGTGAGAGTTCATTCCTTTAGTTCATTTTACATTTTGGGAACATATTTCTATAACCGACATATACCACATGATCTAACGTTGAATCCGGTGTGATGGAACCTCGAAAGAAGGCGGAATACTTGCCAAGGTAGTACCAAAACATGAACATTGCTACTACGTGAATCCATTATCTAGTCTTCCTATGGGGAAAACATAGTTCAAGAAGTACGAGATATAGTTTGGATCCTCTTTATGCCACTTGCATTGTAGTCTCTAATCTCAAGAGTACATTAGTGATCCTACCTTCCCTATGTAGGAAGCGACAGTCCTCACCCTAGTTCACTCAGTGCTAAGCTAGAGTGCCATTTCGAAATGTATTTAATGACTTTATTATTCACCATAGCTTATTGTAGGTCATAGGGTCTAAAAATTATATAAAAATAATCATCATCATAGCTCAATAAAAATTGCATGAGTATTGTCCTTTCATTACAATTGACATAGGTGGGGTTAGCACATTAACATTTTCACTTCATGACAAAGCATATTGTTAAATCATTCACCATCCTTATAACATTTACATCTTAAGATAAAACCTCACAAATCATAATCAAGACATTTTAATTCAACATCATACCACTCTATCAATCCTAATACAAGGCGTACTCCAATACAACATCATGACTAAATTACAATTAACCATAATTTGAAGTAAAGGATAGGGGTTACAAGACTTACCAAGTCTCCTTCATAATCCATCATCAAGGTCTTACCATGAAACCTCAATTCAACCCCAATTTGGGTGTATATCATCATAAGTCAATAACCGACATGATAACAAGGCTAGAAGAATCACTACATCACTATTCAATACTAGATCATAGCTTAAGAGAAGATACTTAGGTCAATTCACAATATACTTCATAACCTAGATCATATTCTCAATAACTAGCATGAAATACTACAACTAACCCTAATTAATTACATATTAGTGTAACAATAGCATCTAGTATTATTTCAACAAAATTATCAAGTCAATTAAACCAATACAAACTAATTCATATCAAGATCAAAACCTATGAGTTAAGGGTTAAGGGACTTGTTCTACAAACTAGACCACACCATCAAGATATATCATATGTTAGAATATATGTTAATATATTCAACATTTCCTAAATAAATCATAAATAAATCAATTCATAACATCAATGTCGTATTGAATAAAAACCCACTTGAAACTCAACTTTGGAAATAAATTTATTAGAACACTTTGAGAAAAGAGGCCTCAAAGGTGAATTAGATCCCATACCTTGTTAATTGATGAATATTGATGGAGGAAATTTCCCCTATGAAACCCTTTAACCCTCCCATAGCTTGGTCTTCAATGGTGTTCCTCACTAGAGAGAGAAAGAAGAGAGAAGGAAGAGAGTTTTGTTTCGTGAGTTTTGATTAGTCTAATGGTGTTGGGGTCTTTATATCGGGGATTAATTAACTTAATTAGACTTACCTTACATCCGAAATAATTACTAAACCCCTTAAGTAATTAATTTACCTAATCAAAAACGTGCAACAAGTCTGGCCATCACTAACGAGACCTCGACCAACGGTCTGTCTGTGACTCGACAAGCCATGACTTCTTTCGTGCTGCACATCGTCAATGAGTTCAGGGATTGATACGAATAGAAAATTAGACAAAATTTCTCAGTGTTTGTCGATGGATGGAATCGATGTCCCATCCATCAATCTATGCCTCGTCGACTGCCTTTGTCGATGCATACTGCCCAAGCAATCTTTGACTTCAAAAATGAAAGGGTCCTCTTCAAAGGCCCTTGGTTGGTCCTTGAAGAGTCGTACCCGGACCATAAATCAACTAAACACATGTTAGACACACTTACACAAAATTTCATGAATTTTTGAATCCTAAAAGCTAGTCAAATAGGCAGGGCACGCTACTATCTGCTTGAACTAGTTTCCAGATGTCATGAACGTTCTTAGACGTTTTGATTTCTAGACTTCGTAAATGAATTATATTAATTAAAATGGACCTTAAAACAGTGTCTAAACCTTAGGACACTAATGTTAGGATCTCGAACACATCTTTTGATTTTGTAAGTGTTACATTATCCCCCCCACATGAACATTCTTCCACGAATGAGACCAAAAAATCTTTTGAAAGAAGGAATAGACTCAAAACTGCGTCCAACCAACAACAATATATATCAACATAAACCATATCACTTACACAAGGCAATTAAAAACTTCAATTACCACACATAAGTCTCAATACTATATTATGAGGAATATCTTTGTCACAACAACAAGAGCTAAACATAAAATTTATGAGTTAATTACGCCAATGTTCAATTTACCATCATGATCCATGTCCTTTCGTAATGACTCACCATACAAAAATGCACCACATGACTAAAAACAAGCGAAATTGCAAATTTTCAAGTCAAAATGCACATTCACTGTAACTACATAAAAATGCACCTTTTGAGAAACCTCACAAAAAACTAGAGCAAAGTTCAATTTTTAATCATTATTTTTATTATTAGTAAGAACTTCTTACCTTAGTTATGAAATAGATGAGGTTAAAGGGAATTGATGTCGCCTCTGCCTCCCATGTTGCACCCTCAACTAGGTAATTCTTCCATAACACATTTAGAGAAGTCACTTCTTTATTCCTCAATTTCATTACTTGGCGATCAAGGATTTGAACTGGAACTTCCTCATAGGAAAGGTTATCTTTTCACACCAAGACCCTCAATAAGAAGAATATACTCGGGATAAACGGTATACTTCTTTAGCATGGAAACATAGAAAACTAGATGATCCGAAGCAAATTCACTAGGAAGCTTCACTTCGTAGGCAACTTTGCCTACTCTTTGCAAGATTTCATATGGACCCACCTAACGAGGACTTAACTTTCCTTTCTTGTAAAATATAACCACCCTTTTCATAGGCATATTTTTTAAATAACCTTTATCACCTTTTCAAACTCAAAAATCTCTTCTCCTATGATCGGCATAAGGTTTTTACCTACTATAGGATATTTTCAAGCGATTCCTTATACTATGAACTTTCTCTATTGTCTTACAAATAAAACCAATACGAAGAAGCAAAGGCTCACCCTCTTTAAACCATCTAATAGAAGACCTACAACTCCTTGCATACAAGGGTTCATAAGGAGCCATGGTCATGGATGAATGAAAACTATTATTATAAGAAAATTCCACCAAAGGAAAATGATTATCCCAACTTACCTTGAAATCAATAATACAAGGTCTAAGCATATCTTTAAGGGTTTGAATAGTACACTCCGCAAAATCACCCGTTTGGTGATGAAAAGCGATGCTGAGCTTCACATTGGTACCAAACCCTTTTTGAATGACCTACAAAACATAGATATATTGTGCACCCCTGTTAATTATGATGCATAACAGAATACTATGGCTTCACACATCTCATCTATGAAGATCCTTGCATAATCTTCTGCTGAATAAGTCGACTTGACAGGAATAAAGAGAGCGGACTTGGTCAACTATATAGAGTCATATTGGTTTTGAATCAAGGCAAACCTACTACAAATCCATATGATGTCCACCCACTTCAAGGTAGGAACTTTTATTTCTTGTAGTATGATACCCGGCTTTTGGTGTTCAACTTTCACTTTTTTGCAATTTTTACACTTAGCGACAAATTTTGCTATGTCCTTCCTCAAACATTCCCACAAAAATATACTTCCTTAAGATCATGGTACATATTTATTGAAGTTGGATGAATGGAGTAAAAGGACCCATGGTCTTCCTCAAGGATTCGGTTCCTATATTGCGAACACATATTCTTCCTGATACCTCAAGATACCATCCCCCCTAAGAAGAAATCCGTATAAACTTACCAAGAACCGATTCTTTCAACTCAATCAATCATTGATAAAGGTGTTGTTTGGAATTCACCTTAACAATAAAAGATGACTCGAAGTTATGATTGACAATAAAACCACCATTCGCAGAATTTTCCAACTTCACATCCAATCTAGCCAACTAATGAACATTTCTCAGTAGGTATTTCTTGGATTCCTCTATATGAGCAAAAATACCTATAGTCATAAGACTTAGAGCTTCTGCAACCACATTGGCCTTATTGGGGGTGACAGAGAACACTCATGTCAAATTCATTAAAAAATTCCATCCACCTTCTTTATCATAGATTCAATTCCTTTTGGGTAAGCACATATTGGAGACTCTTATGATCGGTATAAACATTAACATGGAGTCCATACAAGTTATGCCTCCATATTATTAAGTAAAATACCACGATCCCTAACTGAAGACCATGAGTTAGACAGTTTCTCTCATGCACTTTATGTTGCCTAATACCATAGGATATTACTTTACCATGTTGCATAAGCACATACCTTATGCCTAATCAGGATTCATCACAATACACAACGAAATACATTGTATCCTCTGTTAAAGTCAACACTGGAGCGGAAGTAAGACTATCTTTGAAGATTTGGAAGATCTTTTCACATGCCTCCTACCACTCAAATTTCATACTCTTTTGGGTCAAAGTAGTCAAGGAAGATGCAATGGACGCAAAAAAATCCACAAACCTTCGATCATAACTCGGTAGTCCCAAGAAACTCCTAATGTCGGTTGGAGCCAATGGTCTAGGAAAATTCTTGACCACCTCGGTTTTCCTTGGATCAACCTTAAGTCCCTGGATAGAGATGCTATGACCAAGAAACGCGACCGACCTCTACAAAAAATCACATTTGCTATACTAGGCAAACAATTGATTATCCTTAAGTACTTGTAACCCCAACCTCAAGTGATTAATGTGATCACCCTCATTTTTTGAATATACCAAGATGTCGTCAATGAAGACAATATAAAAAAATCTGGGTAACTTCGAAACACTTTATTCATGAGATCTGTATATGTTGTCGGGTCATTTGTGAGACCAAAGGACATTACTAAGAACTCATAGTTACCATAACTATATTAAAATGCCGTCTTTGGTATAACCTAACCTTTCACACTAATTTGGTGATACCCCAATCTCAAGTCAATCATAGAAAAGTAGCTGACCCCTTGGAGTTGATCAAACAAGTCCTCAATTAGAAGGAGAGGATACTTATTCTTAAAAGTGACTTTATTGAGTTGGCGAAAATCAATGCACATCCTAATGGACCCATCTTTCTTATTCACAAATAAAATTGAAGCACCCCATGGAGAAATACTAGGTCGAATGAAACCCTTCTCTAGTAAATTCTTGAGTTGAGCCTTCAACTTTTTCAGGGGGAGCCATCCTATAAGGAGGAACTGAAATGGGATTTGTATCCGGTAACTAGTTGATACCGAATTCAATTTCTAGTTCATGAGGAATAATGGGAAGATCATTAGAAAGACCTCCGGAAATTCTCTCACTACGGGGACCGACTTAATGGGAGGAATTCCAGAGTCTAAATTTGGTACTCTTACTATATGATGTAAACACCCAGTAGAGTAATTTTACAAGATTTCAAACAAGAGATGATATAACTTCTAGGAATAGAATTTCCCCCCTTCCACTCCAAAAGAGGCTCATTTGGAAAGTTAAACTCCACCAACCTCGTTTTACATCTATAAAGTCAAAGCAAGCATGGAGCCAATCCATACCCAAAGTGACATAAAAATCAAGCATATAAAGTTCTACTAGCTAGACATATGAAACTTTATTGTGAAGTATTATTCGACAATTTCTATAGACTCTTTTTGAAACAACCGACTACCCATCGGGGTAGACACTATAAAAATTTCATGCAATATATCGACAAAAATATAAAACTTTTTATGTATTAGTGGAGTAACAAATGATAAGGTATTATACGGAACAAGTAAGAAATATACATATATAGATAATACTCTTAACATACCGGTCACCACGTCGAGAGAAGTCTCCTGCTCACCCCTAGAGCGGAGAGCATCAAAGTAGTTCTTCATTGGAACCTAATTTGAACCAATTGCTTGAGCTTGACTACTACCCTTGTCTTGAACTCTCACATTAGGGCAATACGTAACCTTGTTCCCACTTTTACCACAACAAAAAAAATATTTGTTCATAAAGACTATCACAATAGTATTTCTTGCCACACATTCCACAAGTTGCTTCTCGGTTGGTGAACTTGTATCTTTCCCTTCTTAGGATTAGGGTTAGATATCCTATCATCACTAGACTAAGGGATCTTTGAAAGAACTTTATTAGACACCCTCTTCTTTAATATAGGCTTGTCTTGAATGTCAAGACTACTTTTGAAAGAACCACCATCAAAGGATTTTGCCCTCTTATAATCTCTAATCTTACTTTTATCCCTTGCCTCTTCTACATGTTGGACATGGACCATAAGACAGGAATTGTTCATGTTTTTATGTAGCATAGACGAATAACACTCCTCTTGCAAATCATCAGGCCACCCCTTTCACAAAGTGGCTCATTTAATCTCTAGGACCAAAGCCAAAAAAGGAGCATATTTTGACAATTTTGTGAATTTCTAAATATATTCATGAACACTCATATCTCCTTGAAGAAGGTTGATGAATTCCACCACTTTAGCATCCCTCTTCTACCTAGGAAAGAATATATCTAGAAAAGCCTTCTTGAACACTTCCTAAGTCATGCGTCCACCTATTAAAGGCCTATTCTCCCTCCACTGGCCATACCATGCTTGATCCACATCCTTGAGTTGATAGGTGGATAACTCGGTCTGCTCACTAGTAGACAAACCCATAGCATAAAGGATCTTATAGACATTATCTATGAACTCTTGGGGGTCTTCTTCAAGCTTGGACCCACAGAAAGTAGGAGGGTTCATCCTAGTGAAATCCCTTAGATTAGAGGAGATAGTAGCAACTTTTTGATTTTCCCTTGGTATAACCTCCCGATTATCTTGGGTCATCATGGTTTGAGCTTGAGTAGTGGCAGCCTGTTCTTGGGTAGTAACGGCTTGGGCAATTTGGAAGAGAGAGGCACTTATGTTCTCATCCGTCAAAGGAGGAGGATTCACCAGAGATTGGTCATCATTCTCATATTCCTCAAGAGAAGGAACTTGATCAACACGGAGAGCAAAGATCTTACTCCACTCGGGTTCGAACCTAGGTGGGAGCAAAGGTTGAACTTGATTATATATATTGGTAAATTAATTTAATAAATTAATATTTAAATGTTGATTTACGAAAAAGAAAAATCAGCTTATTATTATTTATTAACTAATTAATGGGGCGGTTTGGGTCGGGTCGACCCAGATCCACCCATTTTCGTGATGAGACGTCACAGGTTCGATCCCAGACGGAAGCGACGCGCAAGTGAACTAAAGTGGGGTTTAAAATATGATTTTTGTAAGTGAATAATGGTCCTGTAACGTGTAATGAAATTAAATCACATATTACAATTTAACAAAATCTTGTTTTTGAAAAAGTCTAAAACTAATCTCCTTATCCAAAGGAACCTCTAACTTCTCATGTCTATCTTCTCACTTTCACGACCAAAACTTTTTCTCTTCACGTTCTATCTGCTAACAAAGTGCAAGAACTGAAAACACTACCAAAATTTATTCACACTTGAAGAACTTACGAAAAAAAATATAAACAAACAAGCTAACTAAAAACGTGAAGCAAAGGGTAAGATTTCCGTCGAGTTTTGTTGAATTTGCCGGATTTGGACGTGTGTTTTGAGAGGGTATTGGGAAGCAAGTTTGAATGTTGAACAACACCAAAGTAAGGTAAGGTTTTCTCTCCTGGACTCCTTTCTCCAAAAGAATTTCCTTTCCACAAATTGAGCGAATTTTGGAACTAGGGTATTTCCTGTTCTTGTCGAGCTTCGTGTCCCCAGTATCCTTTTTATTTCAATCTGAAATAGGTTAGAGATAATTTTGTTTGTATGTTTGATGTTATCTTATGTATGAAGAGTGATTTTCGTGATAATGTGTTCATGATTATGTGTTTGGAATTGTAAGCATGTTAATTTATGCCAACCGAAAGTATGTGAAAAGTGATGTTTGTGCAAATGTTTGTGTAAATCATGATGTGGAAAAGTGATGTAATGTTGCTCAATTTAATGGTAATTCTTGGCTAAATAAAAATATGAAAATAATATACTTAAATATGCACCAAATTATTCATGAAATGTCCTAAGATCTAATGTACAAATGATGATAAGAAGGAGGTGAAAATAGTGAACAAATTTCCAAAATTCTGTAGGTTGGGTTCGGCCAATTAAAGTGGTATAAAATTCAATGAAAAATGAGTGTAAAACAATTTAAATCACTAAGTATTGAACCCAAAATATCACTACATTAAAGCTACAAAAAAAAAATCGACAAAACATTGACACAAAAATGTATTGCAGGTCATTGGGAATTGTACCCATGACCTCACCCAAAAAAAATGTAATTTTAAAAAAAATGGATTGGAGGCCAACTTTTGAAAAAATGAACTTCATTTAAAAATATTTTAAAATGTGAGGTCATTGGGGATTGTACCCATGACCTCACCAAATGAAAATTTCATAAATATTTTGTGAGAAAAATTTAAGGAAAAATAGATGTGGTGAGTGGGGATTGAACCCACAACCTTTTGAATGGATGAGGGAGTAAGGAGCAAAATAAAGGAGAAAAATAAATGTCGAGAGTGGGGATTGAACCCACAACCTATTGGATAGGTGAGAAAGTGAAGATATGAATTAAAAGAAAAATAATGAGATTGTAAGGGATTGAACTCACAACCTCTTTGATTTAAACGAAAAATGAGAGAAGAAGATGAAAGGTAATACTATGGGGTTGATGGGGATCGAACTAGGGTCCTCCAAATCTGAAAAATGCAATTTTCAAGTTTCAAATAAAATTAAGTGTTGTCTAACGGATTGAAAATCGGTTTCCCTTGCCCAATTCCATATTGACACATAAGTCATACGTAAATAAATATTTAATGAACGCTTCTTCTAAAGATCGAAATCAATATCTTGGCATATCTAAAAAATGCAAAACTCTTGTACCATATAATCTTGGGTAATTATGAATCACTTAGACAAACTATGAATGAAGCCTCATGTCTTGTATATGTGGACTCATAAATCTAGCATACATTTTAAGCGAATGAAGAGACCAGTCTCTATGAACACTTTAATGGAAGTATTGTAGTTAATGCATACTTAATACTAATGATGAGATGAGAAATCATCTTTTTAGCTATGATGTCCTCATGCTAGAAGTCATCTTCCATGATGTATGAGTTGAATGTAATGGAACCTTATATTGAGTACCGATAGGCTAGATATGAGCGGTGATGCCTTCCTTTGGGAAGGGCGGAGGTTCATGTTACTCTCATGAGATGATACTGTCCGGCATGCCGGGAATGGACTTCTTATATCTCCTAGTCTTTGAACCTATACTGCCAATATAGGGATCTAGCATGATTCAATTCCCTATATACTCTAGCATGTTTTGTTTCACTTAGGCCGGTGATTACATCTCTTTTTGGTGTTGGGATTATACACTCGATTTCATAATGCTCACATGATCTATGTCGGTTAAGGTTAAACTTCCCAAAGAAAGAATGAGACCAGCCTCAATGAATGCACATAATGAAATGAATGATACCAAAGGTGTTAGGATAGGATAATCAGAATGTGAGCTAGACTTAAGTAATGACACTAGGTTATTCTTGGTCATTGCACAACGAAACCGATGTGTGTATTAAACTACATCCTAGGTATAATTGGTTGTTGAACTAGAATATGAAAGAATGAAAATTGAAGTACGTATGAATGAATAAAGCAGACTCTGTGTTTTCTAAAGAAGGCACCCTAGTTGAGGTCCCATGTGTTGAGCCCTCATTTATGGAAGTCCTAATGTTAAGTCCATGATTTGAAGGTCTCATGGCATATGAAATAATAATATGAACTATGTGATATCATATGTGCAATATGTTATGTGGTGTTTGCAAAATGATAAGTATGATGATGCATGTAACTCTCATGGCATGACTTTCCGAATCCAAATTTGGCAAGTCACTGACTTGCTTTCCATGATCCATATTGTTATGAAAGAGCACTTCTTAATCATTTATTTCCTTGGTGTGTTCTTGCATATACCCATACTTAATACAAGTGTGTACTAATCATATACAGCTCTACATTTTAGGTGTAGGCAAAGGAGAAATTAGAGCTTATAGGTCTCTACAGTAAAGCTATCCGGGCATGGAGCGTTCACCGGACTTGGTTGGACCTCATGCTTTTGAAGAAGCTTGCCCATTATATTCTAGATGGCATATAGGTTTGAGTTAGTGCAATACATTCCACTAGCATTTAATTCCCATATTATTTCGGACATTGTGTTGGTGTTGTTTTTGCAAGTTCACGTTTAATGAAGTATTGAACTATTCCTTTCATTTGATTATCTGAATAGTAGATAGTTGATGGTGAAACCCTATGATGTTAAGTAGAATATGTTTCATATGAAATAAATAAATAAAATGTTCAAATTTTCCGCTAAAATTAATTTAGATGAAGTAACGATGACGTAGGTAGGCTTGTCTGCGACCTCTGAGAGGTCAACGACGCTGGTCTCATCTTGTGTCTAGACTCCGGTCGTTACAGTATTCTATTTGCCAATGATAAAACTTAGACATATCCAATGTAGGCACATGGTTAATGAATATGATAGGCATACTTTGTAATCTTGTCAAATTCCTTAGCTAGAACTACTCTCCTTACCATACTCACTAGGTGCTAGCCTTCTTTCGCATAGAGAAATTCACATTAAGCTCATATAAAGGGGTTCCATATAAAATTCATAACCCAATCACATTCACCCTACCAAGGAGGTCTTCTAGTATAACCTTACAATGGTGAGAAGAATCTCATGATGACTTTCCCAAGGATTAATATTATGTCGTTCAAGATAATTAATCTTAACTCCATCGTTACTTTACTTTGAAGGACACCATTACGGCTTTCTACTTCAACATTCATAACGTTACCACTACGTTCAAGGTTTTCACATAAAAGACACTCATAATTCATTGAAGTTTACATTTCATTCATACATTCAAGACTAAGAGAATTTAGCATCCTAAGTAGAAACATCATATATTCACTTTCATGCATTCATCAAGCAAGGGACACAAGTCAACCAAGATAAGACACCGCATACTTCACTTTAACTTGCAATACATGCCATTCTAGAAACACATAGAAATAACTATTATCATCTTCAATTCATCCTATATACTTTAATATCAACATAATTATAACAATCATAGAATCATATATTAAAGTAGGAATAACATTCATTAACCCTAAGGCTATACACACATAGCCACATTCATAGTCTAACTTGATCACCTACACAAAATCAATAGAACAAATATACTTTCACATTACTTATCATGTAGATAGATATCATCATACTTCACATAATGAATTATAAAATTATTCATATTACTTCAAGTATTTTTCCAGCAAGTCCATGATCATCATATTACTTAAAATAACGCTGACAAGGACATATCAATTGCAAGTAAAGCACATAACACCACCACCATAAGTGGACCATACCAATATAACATAATTGAAGTCTAATTATCATCAAAATAAAGGAAATAGGGTAGATTAAAACCACAACATCCTCAACACCTCATTCCAATGTTAAATCATCACATTCGATATCACAAGGCCCTTACCCATGACCATAACCAACAATTCAACATAATTATAGTTATATTCATGAACTAGGTCAAATTACTACATATTCATCAATCCAATACAAACTACATACAATTTATTACAAATATTACATCATTACACAGCCCATAAAAATCTACACCATAATTCATCAACATTAGATAAATATCAAGTAACCCATAATTTAGTCAAAAAGTAGGGTTCATCCAATTCATGGGTTAATAGGTTTTTTAGTTTAAAAAAATCAATTCAAAAACAATTTAATCCATAATAAATGTTTAAAAACAATTGATGCAAGAACCCATGGTAGAATCATTAAATTGGGAGTTAAACTTTGAAAACTTTAGAAAACTTCTAGAGAGTTGTCTCCTTGATGAAGAGAGTTTCAAGGATAAAAATCCATACCTCAATGATGACAATTATTAACATGATGAATAATCCACTTAATTCCAAAATCCAAGATCTTCCTTGACATTGAACTTCAATGGAGTCTTAAGAAATTTCTAAGGGATTTTGGGGTTTTGATTTGGATGAATGAAATATTCCAAGTGTTAAACACTTATATATACATTTAAATTAACCAAAAGGCGCATAAGTAATATCCAATAATCTTATTTGTAAGTAATATGAAATTACAAGTTCAACCCTCAACTTACCGTGAACTTGCGCATAACACAATTTTAGAGATGAAAGGGCCAATGAGGACCCGTCCCTTGACCAATAGACCTTATTGTTGGTCCGTGGTTTGGGAATAAGGAATGTCCTTGGTCTCTCCTTTACCAAAGATATGTCCCAAATGAGGATACCCAACCAACGGGGTGTCGATTGAACAACTAGGCGCCGACTGCCTCCGTGGTTTGGGCTGTCTTTGGTAGCATTTCCACCAACTTTGGCTCTTTCCTCAAGGACCCTTGGATGATACTTGGGGATGTTTGCCCGGACAATTCCAACCCAAACATGAACTTATATGATTTGAGGACCTCTCACATGAAATTTCATCAAATATGAACATGTAAAACTCCACGAAATATGCCTAGACACACAACGTCATTTCAAGACACATATTTCGAACGTCATGGACGTTCTTGGACGTTTGACCTTCAAACGCGATGAAACTTGACACACTGCCTATATACATTATTCTAACTAATACAAGGACCTTATAACCTTATGAATCCCGCATAAGCACATAGAACCACATATTGGACACATAGGTGACTTAGTCGTCGAACGTCTTAGTCGCCCATTGACTTTTTACTTCAAATGCACCTACACTTTTAGAAATTGCCTCAAACTATCTTGTAGACCTATTTTTGACCTTATACCATCACGACAAACATGTTAGGCTTTAGTGTACCTATGTCATTTTTGGGGTATTACCCCTTTACCTTTAACTAACGACCTAACCCCTAATTAATTAATATGAACTAATTAAAAATGTTCAGAAAAAAGTCAGGCCCTCACAGACGAGACCTCGACCAATGGCACATCTATGGGTCGACGACTCCTTCTCCCTTCCGTGTTGCACTTCATCGATGAGTTGAGAGAGTGGTCCAAATGAACCATTACACAAAATTTCTAAGTGTTTTTCAAACTATGGCATGCATGCCCCGTCTATCAAACTACGATCCATCCTTGCTCTTTGTAGGTGAAGACTGCTCAGGCAGCGTTGACCCCAAAATGCAAGGGTCCTCCTCAAGGCACCTTGAATGGTTCTGGAGGATTCGTGAGAGGACGTTTCACCCAGGAATCATCTTAAATACATGTTAGACACCCTCTCACCAATGTTCATCGTTTTACAACTCTTACAAGCTAGTCAAATAGTATAAGACACGCTAGTACCTCATTGAACTAGTTTCCGGACGTCATGAACGTTCTTGCAAGTTTTAGTTTCTAGACTTCCTAAATAACTTATAATCATAAAAATTGACCTAAAAATAGTGTCTACACATTATGACACTTATGTTAGGATCTAGAACACGTCTTGGGTTTTCGAAGTGTTACAAAGAGATTGTCCCATGTTAAATGTTCAAGAAAGAGAGGGAAAAGAAGTCCCACCTAGTGATTTAAATGTCGATGCTCCAAAGAAGAACTACTTCAATTCTCTTTAATCCCGAATTGACCAAGAGATCTTTTCAGATGTTGTGACCGTTATGTTAAAAATCATTCCTAGTGATGTATATTTGTTGTTAGACCCGGTGTATTTTTACACCATTTGTGGCTATGAAATTTACAATACTCCCCGATGTGTTTGAAGAACCTTTATCTGTGTCTACCTTGACCGGTGACTCGGTAGTGGAAAGAAGAGTCTATAGGTTATTTTCTATTTCTTTGACCCATAAATTCCCATGGTTTTATTAGTCGAGTTAGACATATTAAATTTTGATCTGATATTTGTATGGATTGATTACATGTATGCTATGTCTATATCGCAGACAAGCCTACTTACATCATTCTTACTTCGTCTAGGTTAATTTTAGCGGAAAATTTCAAACTCTTTTTTCTAAACATACATTCTAAGCATTCTATTAGATTCATAATTGTTCACCATCAACCATCTATGACTAAGATCATCAAATGAAATAAATAGTTTAATATAGCATTAAATGTATACTTGTAAAAATTGAACAAATACAATGTCTGATCAAAAGCAGAAAGAAACGCTAGTGGAATATACTCCACTAGCTCAATCCTATGACTAAGCTAGCCTACTTACATCATTCTTACTTCGTCTAGGTTAATTTTAGCGGAAAATTTCAAACTCTTTTTTCTAAACATACATTCTAAGCATTCTATTAGATTCATAATTGTTCACCATCAACCATCTATGACTAAGATTATCAAATGAAATAAATAGTTTAATATAGCATTAAATGTATACTTGTAAAAATTGAACAAATACAATGTCTGATCAAAAGCAGAAAGAAACGCTAGTGGAATATACTCCACTAGCTCAATCCTATGACTAAGCTAGAATATAATGGGAAACCATCCACGTCTGGATAGTTTCATCGTCAACCTATAGCTCTAGCGTCCACCTCTGCCTGCACCTAAAATTATAGAGTTTTATAGGGTTAGTGCATACTTATACTAAGTATGGGTATATGAAAGCACACACCAAGGATATGAATGAGTAAGAATATCTCTTTCCTAACAACTTGATTATGGAATGTCAAGTCAGTGGACTTGCCAAATTGGGATGACGAAAGTTAGTGAGATTTCAAAATTTCGATTAGGAAAGTAATTCCATGAGAGTAACATGCATCATCATACTTATTATATTAAATACAACACATAACATCTTGCACATAACATATAACATATTGCATATAGCACGTAACATTTTTCATATAATTCGTTCATATGCCATAAGACCTTGGAATCATGGACATGACATCAAGACTTCACAAAAATGAGGGCTCAACATATGGGACCTCAACTAGGGATCCTTCTTTAGAAAACACAGAGTCTGCTTCATTCATTCATACGTACTTCATTTCATTTCATTCATACTCTTGTATAAATATTAGCTATACCTAGGATGTAGTTTAAGACTTTCATCGGGTTTGCAAAGAAATGATCAAGAATGACCTAGTGTCATTACCTAAAAGTTTATCTCACCTCTTGATTATTCTATCCTATCACCTTTAGTATCATTCATTTTATTATCTTCATCATTTAGGTTGGCCTCATTCATTCATGGGGAACTTTATCTTTAACTAACATAGATCATGTGACCATCATCAATTCCAGTGTCTCCCCCACACCAAAAATAGGTGGAATAACAGGAAAAAGTGATCCAAAACATGCTAGCGTACATGGTAATTTAACCCCGCCAGATCCCTATATTGGAAGTATAGGTTTGAAGACTAGGAGATATAAGGAGACTCCTACCTAGAATGCCGGACAGTCTCATCTCATAGAGTTACGTGGGAAGTCCATCTATTGGTGAAATGGTATGAACAGGATATAGTGGGTTTTGTAAACAAAATTCCAAATTGTCAACAAGTTAAGGCCGATCACCTAAGAGTGGGAGGTTTGTCTCAAAATATAGATATTCAAATTAGTAAGTGGGGGGATGTGAACAGGTACTTTATAGTCGGTTTGCCTCAAACAAGGAGGATACATGATTCTATTTGGGTCATTGTGGATAGAATGATGAAATCCTCCCACTATATTCCCGTCAAAGTTTCATTTTCGATAGACGACTATGCCAAATTGTTGGAGATAGTGAAGTTGCATGGAGTTCCACTATCTACAATTTCAAATTTGGGTACTCAATTTACTTCACATATATGGAAGGAAATCCAAATAAGGGTTGGTACTAATGTCAAGATTATCACGACCTTTAAGATTCGAGGAGGGTCAAGAGGAAAGCACCATTCAAACCCTCAAAATGATGGTGAAGAGGAATGCACTATTCAAACCTTATAGACTTCAAGGGTAATTAGGATGACCACCTTCAATTGATAGAATTTACATACAACAATAATTAGCACTAAAGCATTGTCATGGCCTCTTTTTAAATGATTCTACTGAGTGAGGTGCATCTCTCATTAGTTTGTTTGAAGTAGGTAAAATTTCACTAATCGGTCCAAAACTAGTTATTAGTCCATTGAAGATGTCCATAAGTCAAAAAAAAGTCGTATTCTGATGTTATAGAAGGGATCTAGAATTTGATGTTAATGGTTGTGTCTACTTCAAAATCACACCCATGAAGGGTGTGATCAGGTTTGGTTTAAAGGAGAAGCTTAGTCCCCTGTAAAAGGGACAATATCAAGTCATGAAATTTGTTAAGAAAGTTTCCTATGAGTTAGACTTGTCAAATGAGTTGGATCTAGTTCATATGACGTGTTCTAGAGTCTATCATAAGTATCAAAAGGTTAAGACACTGTTTTAAGGTAATATTTGATGAATATAAGTCATTTATAAAGTCTAGGAATTAAAATGTCAAAGAACGTCCATGACGTTCGAAAACTAGTTCAATGAGGACCTAGTGTGCCTTAGCATATTTTACTAGATTTTTTGAGTTGGAAATTCATGAATTTTCGTGGAAGGGTGTGTCTAACATGTGTTACGTATGATTCGTAGTCAAAACGTTCGGGTGAAACTCTCGAAGAACCAAGCAACGACCCTTGAAGAGGACACTAGCATTTTTTTGTCAAAGCCTGCCCAAGGAAGTGTCCTCCAACGAATGTAACCCACGATCAAATGTTCAATCGACGGGGTGCGGACTTCATCTGTCCATGGACACTTGGTCAATTTTTTGGAACCAAAAAATGGACTGTGTCTGAAATTATCGATGAGTGTGCAACACGGAGGTGAAAACTGCCCATCGATAGACACACGATTCGTCGATCATGGTCTCGTCTGTGGAGCCACTATTTTGCTGTACATTTTATTTAATTCACGTAATTAGTTGTCTTGATTATGAGGTTAATTAGGGTTTATAGAAGGTCTAATAAAATTAATTAACAACATATATAAAGACCGTAGACTAATTAGACTAACCTAAGCTTTCATAATTCCCAAAAACCCAAACTCTCTTCCTTCCCTCTTGTTTCTCTTTGTTAGGTTCAAGAACACCATAGAAGGACAAATTCAAAGAGGTTCTAGGTATGTATTAAAAAAGGGTTTTCAATCAATTTTCATCAAACAATAAGGTATGAGATTCCTTTCACCTTTGGGACTTCATTCGTAGAACGGTTCCAGTAAATTAATTTCAAAATTATTAAATTCAAGTGGATCTTTTCAAATGTCGAAATTGATCTTGTGAATTCCTTGTTTATAATTTATTTTGGATATAATTTATATAATAATTTATTATAACTTAATTATTTTATTTCTTGATAGATTGGTCTAGTTTGTACAAGATGGCCTATTCCCCTTAACCCAAGGTTGTGATCTTTGTATGAATTGTGTAATGTTGGTTAAATTTAATTGGTTTTTGGTTGAATTACTACTATATGATGTTACTTTATCTATTATGAATAGATTAGAAAGAATTATGTTCCTGTCATGCTAGTTCTTATTAATTGATCTAGAGTATGATTTTGACCTAAGTCTCTTATCTTAAGCTATGAACTAGTGATGGACTATGATGTAGTGATTCAATTGTCTTTGTTGTCATGTTGGTTATTGATATGTTATTATATTACACCCTTATTGGTTTGAGTTAAGGGTTGATGGTAAGAACTTGATGATGGATGATGAAGGAGACTTGGTAAGTCTTGTGATCCCTATTCCTTAAACCAATTGTGGTTAATTATGATTTAAGTCATGATGTAAACCTTGTATTAGGATTGATAGAATTTGTATGATGTTGAATTGAAATATCTTGAGTATTGTCTTTGAGGTGTTGGCTTAGATGTACACGACATAGGGATGGTGATAAGTTAACAATGGGATTTATCATGATGTGATTATGTAAATGTGCTAACCTCACTTATATAAATTGTAATGAAAGGACTATACCGATGCAATTCGTATAGAGCTATGATGATGATGATTATACAAGGGAAGAACCCTATGACCTACAATAATAATAATGACACTAAAGACATTTTAAGAGGGACTTTAGTTAGCACAGAGTGAAATTGACAATGGGAGATGTTAACTTTCCATAGAGGAAGATTCACCCTATTGTTCCAGATGAGGTGTTGACAAACGTATGAAGGATACTCATCCTATGGATGACCATTAGATGAAGATCCAATTGCCAAGTTGCATGTATAGGGTTCATACAGATCTCTTAGTTCTAGAACTATGTTTCGCCCATAGGAACACTAGATAGTGTATCCACATAGAAAGCTAAGTTTATGTTTGGTTTTACTGTCCGGTAGACCGCCTTCCATCAGTGTACGATTTTGCAACTTTGAATTCCACACTTAGATCTTGTGGTCTATGTCGGTTAATGCAAATTTTCCGTAAATTAAAATGAAGTAAGGGCGTAAAAATATCTAAGGTTACTTAATAGGTTTGACGTAACTTAGGTAGGGTATGGGACTCTACCTATGCCTTGTACTAGTTTGCCTTGAAGGAAGCTTTAGAAGGTTGTTCTTATATATGTATATGCTTATAATTGTGCATGTTATTTATATGATGATATTGCACATTGATGATTCTACATGATGATTGGTTTCACTTGTCAACATGTGTTGGTCTCTATTTCTAATGTGCGATGATATGTGCTCCTAAATCATAAGTTAGGTGAGGTTGGATATTAGTCATGGTTCTTTTTGGGTTTACTTGATTGAGTAAGGTTATGGGGCTTTGCTTGGTCATTGCACTTTTTGACTTTATCAGGGTTCATAGGTTAATGTCTTGCTTTGGTTATGTTCTAATGAACTCTTATTCATACTTGTGGCTATTATAACATGATGATAGAGTTGCTTTGACTATGTGTTCAATTGTGTGATATGCTTGTTGACTTGACTAGACTTAGCATTGTTTGTCTTGTGATGTACATGATCATGAACTAATGAATATGTGTAATTATTGGTATGGTCTTCTTGAATGTGCATTAGGATTTTCAAAGTAAATTGCATACTTTAATGAATTTTCCCTTTTTAGCATGATTTCATGATATTTGTGCATATTGTCTGATATACCGTGGCTTTACGGTATAACTAATACTTTTTCCTTAAGTTTAGTGTGTCCGAAAGTCTTTTTGTTCTAGTTTTTATATGAGTTTCTCTTTGTTTTGCATGAAATCTGTCCATAGTTGAATGCGGAGATTTTGAGCGAAGATATGCAGGAGAGACCACCTACGGAGCTGATGACGGTCCGTCGTGCTTGTGACGGTCCGTAGGTGGCAGCGTAGAGAAGCTGCTGAAGGAAGATGGGGAAGTCTGACCAAGTGTGGGGTTACGTAGCTTGTGACGGTCCGTCGTGGCTATGACGGTCCATCCTGCAGGTTCGTCATGAAGTTCAGAGAAGCGATCCCAGTACCCAGATTCCAAGCTTTGAAGTGTTTTGAAACGAAGACTCTCGACGGACCGTTGTGCCTATGACGGTCCGTCATACTCGCCGTCGAGGGGAATGAAAAAGCAGCAGAAGAAATTGCTAAATATGGATGACGGAGTCCATGACGGTCCGCCGTGACCACGACGGTCCGTCGCGTGTTCCGTCGACCCAGCCCGTCGTTTTGGCAGATTTCCAGCAATCAGAGTCCTTGTTTAATTAGGTTTTTATTTTTATAAATAGTCGAAAAACCTCATTTTCGAGGTTAGACTCCGTATTGTTAGGCTCCATATTATTAGACTTTTGATTGTTGGATTATTGGAACTTTTGATTGTTGATTAGTGTTAGATTTTGAGATTCTTACAAGTGATTTTTGGTGATTAATCAAGCAAACTCTCGGACTTTATTTTTTCTCAATGAAGTTAGTACATGAATTCTTATTTAATATATTTGAATATTGTGTTTCTGGCTATGAGTAACTAAACTCCATAACTAGGGTTGTGGGAACCATAGGCAAATAATGAGATAAACCCTAATTAAAAGAACAATTCTAGAATAGTGTCTTGCATGTATTAATAATTCTTTCGTTTAGAAGTCTTTTTAATGAATGGTAAACGTTAGAACTCACCTTAATGCTACTTGTCGGAACAAGGAGGTAGATAATAGGAAAAGAATTATTACCATAGATTTAGTGTATACTATCTAATAGGCTAGTATTGATTGGTACGAGGTAATAACTTAGTCAAATATCAAATACGATGCTTAATATGAGGTAAGGATAAGGGTTAGGATAGCAACACACGTAGCCGGACCAAGGTGCGGAGTGAGATTTTCTAGATGCCGGACCAATGATTTTGAAATACATAACTTATCACTTTGCATGCAGATACTATGAAAGAATTGTTTAGTTAGAGTTATCAAGTTATGAATCTGTGAGGAACACGTGAACCCTAGTTACTTTGATTAATTGATTAAAACCCAACATTAAGCTGTAAGTGTCTCTTTCAAGTTCGTTGTTTATTTTTCACTTATTTAGAGATAGAACCCCCCTTTTTATATTTTTACTTTCCAAGGAAGTTATTGACCAAACGATAGTAATAATAGGTTGAAGTTAAGTCTAGACTATTTTCCTCGTGGGAACGATCCCAACCTCAGTAGTTGGGTTATTTACTTGACACGACCGCTTTACTTCTTATTTGAGAAGTAAGTTTGAGCCTATCATTGTCTCATACTTTGTACAATGGGTGTAATAATCCCATTTTCTCCCTTTTCCCCAACATTTATGTTCCGGTATTTTATGGTCTTTGAGACGACTTTAAGATGACTTGGAATTTTTAATCATCAAAGTTTGGTAGGTTTCACTTTCCAAGGGCAACGCCAATCTCAAGCATATAAAGTTGTTCTAGTTTTAATACATCTATGTTCGTTCCTTTTCATTTGAGTACTAAATATTGTATGGACTAAATGTGGCTTTATTACATTGATGTATGGGTTATATCCAAATTTAGAAACTTTGTTAGATGGTTATGAGATGAGACATCTATTCGAGACTATGTTATATTTTATATATCTATGTTCAATAAAAGTGGAAGACTATGTAATCTTTTTATACAAAAGGGTCAATGTATACTTGTTATAAATATTATGTGCATATAAAGGTCTATGTAAACCTCAACGTAGAAGTAATGAAAAGTTTTAAATTTTTCCGTATTTTGGCCTATGAATATAATGATGTAAGCTAAGAGTCTAGTCTGAGTTTTCAAAGAGGACGCCGACGTCCCTGTATGTGAAAAAGTTGTATAAGAGAATGAGGCCGAGTATCTTTGAGTCTATGTCTCTCTCAACAACATCTATGTAGAGTCTTACTCATAATTGTGAACCGCGCCACACTTATGGATAGGAACCGATATGATGCTTAGGAAACTCTCACTTTCTTGGAAGTCCAATATCGTGCCTCTAGTGTTTTGACTGTATTTGCTTTTAGCATCTAATTTTTTTGTTGTGGTTATAGGAAATGAATGCTCAAAGGAATGCCACACGAAATCTTGAAGAATATATTTCCAATGCGGGAGTTCCTCCCGTGGTGATCAAGTTGATCCTCTTGAAGAAGATGTTTAAGATGACCAAGCTCCGGTCAATCCTCCTCCTTTGACGGATGGTGACATAAGTGCTGCTCTTCTCCACATGTCCCAAACCTTTAGTACTCAAGAATAAGTCGTCACTACCCAAGATCAAGCCATTAAGTCCCAACCTAATCAGGAGGTTACATCCCGATCAAACAACATGTCGGTACCATGTCCTCCTGTTTGAGGGATTTCACAAGGATTAATCCCCCTACATTCCATGGCTCCAAGGTTCAACACGAACCCCAAGAGTTCATTGATTAAATCTAAAATATCATCTATAATATGGGGTTGACTACTAGTGAGAAGGTCAAGTTAGCCACTTACCAACTCAAAAATGTGGCTAAAGCCTGGTACGTCTAATAGAGCAATAATAGTCCTTTGAGAGGTTGACCGGTGACTTGGGAGGTGTTCAAAAAGGCTTTTCTTGGCAGATTCTTTCCTAGGGAGAAGCGGGAAGCTAAAATGGTGGAGTTCATCAACCTTCGTCAAAGAGGTATGAGTGTGCTTGAATACTCCTTGAAATTCACTAAATTGTCTAAATATACTCCTTCTTTGGTTTCCGATCGTAGGGATGAAATGAATTACTTTGTGGCGGGAGTGTCGGAGAACTTGCAAGAGGAATGTCATTCGGCTATACTACATGACAAAATGGACATTTATAATCTCATGGTTCACGCTCAACAAGTGAAAGTGGCAAGGGCTAAGAGAAAGAGTAGAGATACCAAGAAGGAAAGATCTTTTGATAGTGGTTCTTTGAAGGGTAGGCTTCATATCCAAACAAGACTAGGTTCAAAAAGAGGTTCTCTAATAAAGTTCCTTCCAAGTTCCCTAAGGCTCATAATGATAGGGTGTGTAACCCTAAGCCCAAGAAAGGAAGGGATACTAGTTCACCAAACTAGATGCCTACTTGTGCCAAGTGTGGAAAAGGTTATTAAGGTGAATGATTAGTAAGAATAGGAAATTTTATTGGTTTTGGCAAGAGTTGCCACAAGATTAGGGATTGATATAATGTGAAGGGTCAAGTCAAGTGTAGAGGTCAAGCTCAAGCAAGTGGTTCTAATGATGCTCCGAAGAAGAATTACTTTTATGCTATCCACTCTAGGGGTGATCAAGAGACTTCCACCGATGTGGTGACCGATATTTTGAAAGTCTTTTCTATTGATGTATATGCTTTACTTTATCCCGTTGATACCTTGTCATTTGTTACTCCTCTAGTAGCTAAAAAGTTTGACATTTTGCCCAATATCCTGAATGAAACTTATATGGTGTTTACCCTAATGGGTGAGTTGATGGTTGCAAAAAGGGTTTATAGAAGTTATCCTATAATGTTTCCCGATAGAGTTACTCATGTTAAACTATTAGAACTTAATAAGATTGATTTTTATGTAATTTTGAGTATGGATTGGTTGCATGCTTGCTTTGCCACTATAGATTGTAGATTAAGGATGGTGAAGTTTAACTTTTCATATGAGCCCGTGTTAGAGTAAAATGGTGGGGAAATTTTACTCATTGAGGTCCTACCATATCTTATTTAAAAGCATGCAAAATAATCTTATAAGGGTGTTGATACCATTAAGTAAGAGTGAAAGATTTTTATTCAAAAAATCCTCCTATTGAGTCAGTCCCCGTAGTGAGGGAATTTCTAGAGGTATTTCCTAATGATCTTTCCGGTATTCCTCATGAACGGGAAATTAATTTTTGTATCGACTTGTTACAGGATGAAAATCTCATCTCAATTCGTCTTTATCGGATGGCTACGGACGAATTTAAAGAGTTTAAGGATCAACTAAAAGATTACTATACAAAGGCTTCGTTTGACCTAGTATTTCTCCATGGGGTGCTCCAGTTTTATTTGTTAATAAGAAGGATGGTTCCCTTAAAATGTGCATTGATTATCCCCAACTCAATAAAGTCACTATTAAGAACAAGTATTCTCTTCCTCGAATTGACGACTTGTTTGATCAACTCAAATGGGAAAACTACTTTTCTAAGATTGACTTGAGGTCGGGGTATCCCGAACGTAGGGTGAGAGGTGAGAATATACCAAGAACGTCATTTCGGACAAGATATGGTCACATTGTGTTCATAGTACTGTACTTTGGTCTCACTACTGCCCCAATGACATTTATAGATCTCATGAATAGGGTGTTTCAAAGTTACCTAGATTCATTTGTCATTGTCTTCATTGACAACATGTTGGTATATTCCAAAAGTGAGGGTGAACATATGTACCATTTGAGGGTGGTGTTACAAGTGCTTAAAGTGAACCAATTATTTGACAAGTATATAAAATGTGAGTTTTGGTTGAGGTCGGTGGAATTTCTTGGTCATATCATCTGTAATGATGGAGTTGGGGTTGATCTAAGGAAAACTAAGGCGGTGACAAATTGTCCGAAACGATTGACTCAAACAGAGTTTTTATCCACTCAATCAAACTTAATTGCTCTGAACAAGTTTTTATACACTCATTATCATCAATTCCAGCCTCCATAACAATTTGTAAAGATGGGATCTCAATCTCAGCAGGTATAACTACCTTAGTCCTGTATATTAGTGAAAATGGGGTAGCGCCCACTGATGTACGGATTGTAGTGCGATAACCCAACAAAGCAAAAGGCAACTTTTCATGCCATTGATGATAACTTTGCACCATCTTACGAAGTATATTTTTTATACTTTTGTTAGCAGCTTTTACAACCCCGTTTACCATTGGGCGATACGGAGTCGAATTTCGATGCTCAATCTTAAATTGGTAGCATACCTCTTGCATTTAATGGTTGTTGAGATTTGCGGCGTTATAAGTTATAATCACCTTCGGAGTACCAAACCGACAGATGATGTTGAAATGGATGAAATCCACCATTACCTTCTTGGTCACTGACTTGAAAGTTACTGCTTCCACCCACTTTGAAAAATAATCAATGGCCACCAAGATGAACCTGTGACCATTAGATTCTTTTGGTTCTATCTGTCCAATAACATCCATTCCCCATGCCACAAAAATCCATGGAGCAGACATTTCCGGCCACTCAGAAGGGGAAAATGTGTCAAATCACCATGTATTTAACATTCATGACATTTACAAACATATCGTATGGAATTCCGCTTCATGTGAGCCAATAATATCCTGATCCAAGTATCTTCTTTGCTAGAACATATCCATTCATATGAGGTCCACAAACTCCAGAGTGTACATCAATCATGATTGTGGAAGCTTCTTTAGCATTTAGAGACCTTAGATGACCTAAATCGGGTGTCTTCTTGTATTGTATGCCTCTTCTTAAGATAAAACCCCTTGCTATTCGTGAAATAGTCCTTTTTTGATTACCAGTCATATCCGACAGAAATTCTCCATACTGAAGATATATTTTGATATCATGAAACCAAGTGTTACTATAAAATTCATTCTCAATTATGTTGCAGTAAGCATGTTGATCACGAATTTGTATGTATAAAGGGTCTAAATGAGCGTCATCAGGGTGTTGTAGCATCAAAGATAAAGTAGAAAATGCATCTGGAATCTCATTGTCCACTCTGGGAATGTGTCTAAACTTTATCGACACGAATCGTTGATAAAGAGCTTGTAAACAATGTTGATATGGTATGAGCTTTGGGTCGAGTTTCCCATTCTCCTTGAATTGATGAACTAGTAAGTCTGAGTCTCCTAACACTAACAATTCTTGATGCCCATGTCAACAGCTAACCTCAGGAACAAAATGCACGCTTCATACTCTGACATATTATTAGTACAATAGAATCTATGTTGGGCTGATATAGAGTAATATTCCTCTATTTCAGACATAAGAACAGCTCCTATTCCAACTCCTTTCTTGTTAGAGGCACCATCAAAGAATAACTTCCAACCTTGATTGTTATCGTGAATAACTTCATTGATACCAGATATCTCTTAGTCTGGAAAATAGGTTTTAAGTGGTCCATATTCTTCATTAATAGTGTTCTCTGTAAAATGATCTGTCAATGATTGAGCTTTCATTGCGGTACGCGTTACATAGATAATGTCAAACTCTATGAGCAATATATGCCATTTCGCGAGCCTGCCTGTGGGCATGGGCTTTTGAAAAATATATTTCAACGGATCCATACGAGAGATGAGATAACTAGTGTAAGATAAAAGATAATGTTTCAACTTTTGTGCTACCCATGTTAGGGCACAACACGTACTTTTAAGAAGGGTGTACTTCGCTTCGTAGAAGGTAAAATTCTTGTTGAGGTAATAAATGGCTCGCTCTTTCTTCCAAGTGTCATCATGCTGAACCAGTACACAACAAAAATAATTATCTAGTGCTGATATATACAATATCAAAGGTCTTTCCAGCTTGGAAGGAACCAACACATGGGGATTCGATAGGTAATTCTTAATTCTTTCAAAAGCTTCTCAACATTCATCGGTCAACTCGACTGTCGCATTCTTTTTCAACAATGTAAAGATAGGATCACAAGTTTTTGTGAGTAGAGCAATGAATCTGCTGATGTAGTTTAACCTTCCTAGAAGTCTCATAACCTCAGTTTTGTTCTTATGAGGTGGAAATTCTTGAATTGCTTTTATTTTTGAAGGATCCAACTCGATACCTCTTCGATTGACTATAAACCCCAAAAGCTTCCCCAATGGTACTCCAAATACACATTTTACAGGATTAAGATTGAGACTATACATGCGGAGACTTTCGATGAATCTTCTTTAGTCTTTCACATGATTTGACTATTTTTTAGATTTAATGATAACATCATCCACATAAACTTCGATTTCTCTTTGCATCATATCGTGAAACATGGTTGTCATCGCTCTCATATAAGTTGCCCCTGCATTTTTTAATCCAAAATAATCGGACGGTAACCTACATAACAATCCACGAAAGATGCAACCTCATGTTTAGCACAATTATCCATTAAAATATGGATGTTAGGCAAAGCAAAATCATCTTTTGGACTTGCGTTATTCAAATCACGATAATCAACACACATTCAAACATTGTCGTCATTCTTAGGGACGGGTACGATATTGGCTAACCAAGAAGGATATTGAGCGACTTGAATGACTTTGGCCTCAAGTCCATTTGTGATCTCTTCTTTAATTACTACACTCATGTTGGTTTCGAGTTTTCTCAACCTCTTATTTATTTGAGGAAAATTAGGATCAATTGGCAACTTGTGAAACCATGTCAGTTTTTTATCGAGGCATGTCATCATAAGATGACGCAAAAACATCTTTGTAATCAAACAGGGCCTGGATTATATTTTCCTTTTGATGTCGAACATGTACACTTATCTTATTCTCCTTAATAATTTCATCATCCCCCAAATTTATCGTCTCGCTTTCACTCATGTTTGGATTTGACTTATTTTCTAAATGATTGAAATCCCTCCTTACTTCTTCAAATACTCCGTCTTCATCATATTTGATTTCATGACTTATTATTTCAATATTCTGTCGAAGATTAGATTGGATATTAAGATCAGGCAAAATTTTTTGCATGCATGTCATATCACTAGAATCTGCATAGAAAGAACTGTATAAAAGAAAACGAACAAATATATTAGACTTAAATAAAGATTCAATTTCATCCTATTGAAAATGGAAATAGAGAGTTCGAAATAAAACAACATAATAAAATCCAAATTACAATCCTTGAATGAATCGGACGACTAAAGAAAAAACAAAACAGACTACCAAGACTCGTCTTTAACGGGGAGAGAGGTGTCCTTCCAATTGGTTAGCTTGACATCAGGACCAATGAATTGCACATCTCTGTCGCTAGTGCCTTCTCTGAGTTCCACCATATAAACCTCGAGAAGTAAATCTTGAAAATAGTTTATCATTTCTTCGCTTACTTTTATCACTGGCTTTGGAAAAGATGATTCATAAGATTTTGTTGCGCGGGCTTTGATGAAAGATTTGTAGATTGGTTGTATAGGCTTGGTAAGTGACCATACATCTCTCTTCTGCTTGTTTGCCTTCATTTTATTCTCGTCTCAAGGTTGGTAGCCTAAGCTAAAAGTACCGATACTCTTTCGAAGACTCACTGCATAACCTCTCCCTTGCAAGAAGATTCCTAAGCCTTTACCTAGCTCAAACCCATGTTTCAGCATTTCATTCACCACCATTACAGACGCGATGGGCATCATTTATTTTGAATGACACTCCCCTCGAGGACATGCTCAACAACCACCACCTCAAAAAAATGATAAACCAGTGCCTCATTCTCATTATTTGCCTTGATAAAAGGAAAGGACGAGTCTTTGTAGATTGACAAATCCCCCTCGCCATGAACAATCACCTCTTGTCGGTCGTATTCAAACTTAATCATTTGATGCAACGTTGAGGGGACTGTTCCAACCCTATGAACCCATGGACTCCCCATCAATAGATTGTAGGACGCGTTGATATCCAACACTTGAAAATTCACAGCGAAATCCACAGGCCCTATGGTTAGTACGAGTTCTATCTAACCAATGACAAATGTTTTTTACCCATCAAAAGATCTAACACAAACATTATGGAGTCGGACCCTTTCATCACTAACATTCAATTTCTGTAGAGTTGATAAAGGACAAATATTTGCTCCAGATCTTCCATCAATTAGAACTCGCGTGACACATTAAAGCTCACACTTTACAATGATATGTAAGCCTTGGTTATGTGGTGTACCTTCTTTGGGTAGTTCATCATCTGAAAAAGGTGATGCGGTTTACCTCAAATACTCTCCCAGCAATCTTCTCTAACTGACTCACTTTAAATTTACTAGGAACATGTGCTTCATTCAAAATTTTCATTACAGCCTTACTATGTTCATTAGAATGTATTAGCAAAGACAACAAAGATATTTGGGCTGGAGTTTTTCTTAATTGTTCCACCACATAGTATTCTGATAGTTTCATTTTCCTTAGGAATTCCTCTACCTCTCCTTTAGTGACCGGACTCTTTATTTGCATCTGGTCATTTTTAGTTTTCCTCAATTCTATTGGGACATAACATCTTCATGAACGGGTTATTCCTCCTACTTCATCTATTTCTTCATCAATTTCCTTTCCCTTGTATATCACGACACTAGGCTCATAATTCCAAGGAACAACTTTGGGGTTAGTCATTGGGAGCTGGTATATTGGCCTGATAATCATACGAGGAATATGGGCCCCTTGCACGACCAAGATAGGGTTGTTTATCCTTTTTGGGACAAACGATCTTGCCTTGATCGGACTTGCCCAAACATCTTCAAGGGCTTTTTCACGGTTAAGATGGGTGTGTTTGATGGCTCAACTTTTCTAACCTAGTTTCCATTTCTAAAGGCATCATTTTTGTTAAATCAACAACATTTGCCGCTTCTTACTACCAATCCAACCTTAAGGATTGGCTTATACGGAGATTCTAACTCTTCGTGACCCTTCATCATTTCTAGCATGTTTGTTTCAGTATGCCTCGGCAATGGATTTTGATTGATGTTGGGTCCACTAGGACATTCAACTATAATTCAATTAGAATCGATCAAATCCTGAATGGCCCTTTTCAAATATCAACATCTCTCTATGTTGTGCCCTGGGGCATTACAACAATATGCTCAATGTTGAGAATAATCCATATTTCTCGGGGGAAGATTCAACATCTTTCTCTCTATAGGACTCTAAACATTCAACGTCCTTAATGTTTGGAACAAGCTAGCATACGACTCCCCAATAAAAGTGAACTCATCTTTAATGACATTTCCCTTCTTGTATTGTGGTCTAGGACGGAAAGGAATTCTACCAGTATTTTGATGAACTTATGGGGGTGGTGGATTATTTTGTGGAGTTGGTGCACGCCATTGTGGATAAGAAGGGGGTGCAATTGGTTGTGCATTAAAAACATGATATGGAGTGTATGGGACAAAATATTATGGAGATTGGAAGGAAAATAGTGTTGTGGGGAATTATCTTGGACATGAGTACTAGGCGCTGATACAATAGTGGCCACATCCTCCCTTCTCTTCTTCCTTCCAATATTTCCAGAACCATTTTGAAGCACTTGTGTTGTGGCTTTTAAAGCAGCTTGACTTACAATCTTTCCATACATAATGCCATTTTCACCATTTCCCCTACCTTAATAACTTCAGCCAATGTGTTCCCAACGGCAGAAAGCAGATAGTTAAACAAATCTGGTTCTTGCGACTGGAGAAAAACGTCTGACTCCTTCATCGGTGGTTTAACCCTAGCAGCTTGTTCCCTCCATCTGATAGCATATTCACGAAATTTTTCCGTGGTCTTTTTCTTCGTGTTGGCTAACGAGGAGTGATCTGGCACAATGTCAATATTATATTGGCAATGCTGTACAAAACATCGAGCCAAATCATCCCATGTGTGCCAGTGAGTGATATCCTGGTCTATCAACTATTAAGATGCAATCCCTACTAAGCTTTCCCCAAAATAGGCCATAAGTAACTCTTCTTTGCCCTCTGCACCCCTCAATTGTTTCCAATATCTCTTAAGATGAGCTATGGGGTCCCCGTGACCATCGTTTTTCTCATACATTGGAGTTTTAAAACCAATAGGAAAATGTACGTGAGGAGACATACACAAGTCACTGAACAAGATGCCTTTGTGGCCTCCTAGTCCTTGCATATCTCTTATACTCTGTTCCAAACTCTTCATTTTTTTAATCATTTCTTCATGTTCTTCACTCTTGACCATATTCTAAATTTCGAGGGGGGAACTATATTGATGAATGTGGAGATGCGATATTGGAATTTCAATGGACAATTCAAGAGTGTAACTGTGACCACGCCGAACTTTGGGCAGAGGATCGCTGTTGGATTTGGGCACCATCGTTGGTTCCAGGATGCTGTTAGTCAGGGCATTGACACAAATAGTGGATTACTTATCACAGGCGTATTCGAAGGGCGCACCATAGAAGTTCCAGCACATTGGATGTGTTAGCATAGGGGCCGAATCAAGGGGGATATATCGGATCGCTTGCCGACACCTTGATAGGGGGAGACATATTTGTATTAAAATATTCCGGGATTGAGGACGTTGGGGGTTTTCCACTCATACAAGCCTCGTACATCTCTGCCATTTGTTGTTTTAATGGTCTTATCTCTTTTGTTTTCCCTGATTCTTCTGAAGTGGTCTAGTTTTGGATCTCATCATTGTCCGATTCATTTCCGTCTTTGGGGGCCATTTTCTATTTCCCTTTTGGTCTTGTATTGTAAGGATGTGATATCAATTTAACCACAAACCAACTACCTTTAAGCTAGTATGTCTCTCTTTATTTCTCTCTCTTTCTCTCTCTATCTCTCTTAATGGAGTAACAAACCGATTAGCGTTAAGAAATTATTCACATTGCATCCAAATACATACTTCTAATATGGAGGACCTTATATTTCATCCCGGCTTACCTATGCATTCCTCTCGTCCTTAGTTTTTTTATTTTATTATTATTATTTATTACTTACTTATTTTATTTTTTTATAATATTATCATTATTATTTTGTTATTTTTTTATATTTTTTTTCAGAGAGAGAAGAAAGGAACAAAATAATTTGGATCGAACCCCCTAGGTTACCTACATATCATGTTTGGCCCATGAATAAGATCTTGCGTAGTTCGAGAAAGATATTACTTTATTTTTTTGCATGACATATGCACATAAGGTGACCAAGAGCAAATCTTTTTCATTTATTTTCAAATATTTTTAAAACAATGATTTTAATGAAAAATTAAAAAAACAAAAGTACGTAATACTTAGATGGACACTAAATGAAATAAAAATAACAAAAACGAAAAAGAAAGAAAGAGAAAAAAATAAACAAATAAAATGAAATAATCACTACTAAGAAAAAAGACTCGAAAAAAACTGAATCCTCGTATCTCAATCATCTCCAAGACCCTTTTAAATCTTTGCCAACACTTTCGGTAGATAGGGGGCAAAATCACGGGCCTGTCTGCCAAACCTCTCATCGCTCTGGCGTAAATATCTAGCATAAGTATTTTTGAGTTCATCCCTGAGTTGTAGTATTCGGTCTTTGGCTTCATCCATATTGTCATAACAATTAGAACTAACCAGTTGTAAAGACCTGTTTAGTCGTTTTGAGCAACAGATTTTAATTCTGGGAAAAACTGGCTGGGGACGACGGATGGAAAGAAGGACGGGACGGACGTGACGGAACGGTCACGAAGGACGTCGAGGAGGTCTCGTCCCATGGCACTTAGAATTTTGAAATTGGGTACTGAAAATCGACTCTCTGTAAATTGTGAGGACTGCAGGACGTGCCGTCACATCCACGACGAAACCGTCGTGAGTTCCGTTGCCAAAACACTTCAACTTTTGAGAATTTGGTGCAAAGAAACGAGTTTCTGACCGTCATGACGGAGGAACAGGACGGACCGTCACGGCTGTGACGGGCCGTCACAGGGCCACTTGAGCGCGAGGGAGCTGCGCGACGACCACACGTGAGGGACGAGAAAGGCGTCAGGAACGACCGGCACGTCACAGGGTGCGCAGAGAGTCCCAGCCAAAATAAGATTCCTCTACACGTTTTAGGGGTCGTTTTGGACTATTCTTTCCTTAATTATAAAGATTGAGGGTTAATATTAATAGGCCTAATTACTTGGGGGTTAAAAGGGGTAACCTTAAGTTAATTAGTGGGTTTGATTGTCCTCCTTTTACACTAATTATACTTTTAATTAGGGTAAAAAGAAGGAGGGTTTGAATAAAACAAAACAAAAGAAAAGAACAGAAAGAGAGGAGAAACGAACGAGTAGAGAGAGAGAGAAACGAGAGGGATAGCAAGGATTTTGAGAAGATAGCTTGTTGATTCAATTCTTCGGTGGAGGTAGGTTATGGTTATTTTACGATACTCGTAGTGAACTCTTAATAGTGAATATATGTGTTGATGATATTGTAAACCTGTCTATATGCTTATTGTATGCTTGTATAAATATGATTATGTGATTTGATAAAACAAGCATGATGAAAACCATTGAATCCCAAATCTTGAAAGAAACTTTAATCTACGATATTAATGACGATGCCTTGGTATAAAAGAAGGCTTGATGAATTAAAGTAATGGGATTGATGATGCCTTAGTATAGAGAAGGCTTGATGAACGGATAGAATGAATTTAGTGGATCGAGTGTCACTACCGACACATAGTAATAGTGGATCGGAGGTGTCACGTTCCGACACATAGTATTAGTGGGACGGGTGCACGAACGACACGTAGATATAGGGGATCGGAGTGTCACGTACCGACACATATAGGGGATCGGAGTGTCACGTTCCGACACATATAGGGGATCGGAGTGTCACGTTCCGACACATATAGGGGATCGGAGTGTCACGTTCCGACACATATAGGGGATCGGAGTGTCACGTTCCGACACATAGTGGTAGGGGATCGGAGTGTCACGTACCGACACAAGAGGAAGAAAGATAATGAATCTTGAAAGATGTTAATATACTCAACATAATGAACTTAATTCCCAAATGAGTATGGTATTGAGGCTTGAGTCCTCATGGATGAACTTGATCGGAGTGTCCTACATGTTGAGTTTATAGTTGATTTATAATATTACTGATATGTATTATCGCCTATTTTTAGTTAACCGATGATATCTACTCAGTACGTGTGGTTGTACTGACCCCCTACTTTTATGTTTTCCTCTTGTTATTGGTGTTATGCAGCAAACGTTCCGTCAACTTCGACTCAGCAGTAGATCAAGCCAGTCTTCACTCCATCGGAAATTCAGGGTGAGCTAATGCGTCTAGCTGGACTGGGTCTCCTTCTTCAAGTCTTGATGCCTTGAACTTCCGGCATGGACTAGCTTTTAGTATTTTGTTCTTAGATAGTTTTAGTTTAGAAATTTGAGATAGATGTTCTTGTGATGATGACTTCCAGATTTTGGGGATAATAATAATAGTTTGAGTTGTTTTATTAATGAGTTTAAGTCTTCCGCATTTCTTTTGTTGATATTGTATTAAAATGTTAAGGTTTAGATTGGTTGGTTCGCTCACATAGGAGGGTGAATGTGGGTGCCAGTCGCGTCCCCGATTTGGGTCGTGACAGACTTGGTATCAGAGCATTAGGTTCATGGTCTCATCACACAAGAACAGGTCTAGTAGAGTCTTAAAGAACGGTAGGGGGACGCCTTTACTTTTCTTTGAGAGGCTATAAGACTTTAGGAAAATTCCATTCTTTCATTCTTTCTTTCGTGCTACTACTTGAGTCCAATTGGTATCTAGGTGATACAAATTGGTATCTGACCATCTTCACTCTATTTCGCAGATGGTTAGAACTAGAGCAACGAACGCACCAGCAGCAACAACGGAAAGACAGGAACGACTGAGCCAGCCACTGGGGCTGTGGCTCGAGGGAGAAACAGCGGCAAGAGGCCGTGGAAGAGGTCGTGGGAGGACGTCCTCTAGAGGGAGAGGACGAGCCCCTAGCCCATCTGATACTAGGGCGGTGACTCCTCCACCGACTGAGGATGTAGTAAGAGAGGGTGAGGAAGGGGAAACTGAACAAGGGCAGAATGAGGAAATGCCACCCCAACCTACCCCAGAGATGATCAACCAGTACTTGCTTATCTTAGCGGGTTGTCTGATCAGGGTCAAGCACCTCCAGTGGTTTCTGCACCAACACCTCCGGTTTCAGAGATACGACATGCGGCTACTATGGCTCCCCCGCATGGATGCAACATTGGGAATAGGCACATTTCCACGTCTTACTACTGAGCCTATTATGACAAACGATCAACACGAACTTTCAGTAAGTTCTTGAAATTGAAACCCCCAGTCTTCAAGGGTGCAGAATCTGAGGATGCTTATGATTTTCTGGTTGATTTTCATGAGCTACTACACAAGATGGGGATAGTAGAGAGGTTTGGTGTCGAGTTCGTGAGCTATCAGCTCCAAGGGAACGCCAAAATGTGGTGGCGTTCACATGTTGAGTGTCAACCAACAGAGGCACCACCTATGACTTGGGAATCATTCTCTACCCTGTTTATGGAGAAGTATATCCCAAGGACTTTGAGAGATAGAAAGAGAGATGAGTTCTTGAGTCTTGAACAAGGAAGGATGACAGTAAACGCGTATGAGGCTTAATTTCGCGCACTATCCAGATATGGCACCCAACTTTGTTTCAGTCCACAAGAACGGATCCGCCGTTTTGTGAAGGGGTTGAGGTCAGAATTGCGGATTTCAGCCTTACAGGTAGCGGCAATGGCAACATCCTTCCAAGAGGTGGTAGACTTTGTGATAGAGGTGGAAGGAGTGAAGCCAGATGACTTCACCACGACATCGACATCAAAGAGGTTTCGAAGAGGAGGCGAGTTTAATGGTTCTTACTCTAGAGGACAGAACTCCGGAGGTCACTCAGTTCGACCAATTCAGTCTTCACTACAGACTGTAGTTGGGGGTCCACCTCAGAACGGTCAACACTACTCCAAGAGACCCATGCCTGACTCCAGAGAGTGCTATGGATGTGGGGAGATTGGACATATTAGGAGGAATTGTCCAAAACAGAGTTACAGAGCCCCACTAGCTAGAGGTAGGGGTGGTCATGGTAGAGGCCGTTTTTCTGGAGGACGTGGTGGTCGAGGTAATGGCGGTCACCCAAACGGCAGAGGTGATGGGCAAAACGGAGCCACTACTACACAACATGGTAGGGGCAACGGACAGACAAATAATGGGGCCCATTGTTATGCTTACCCTGGGAGATCTGAAGCGGAGGCGTCTGATGCAGTTATCACAGGTAACCTTCTGATTTGTGATTGCATGGCTTCCGTATTGTTTGATCCTAGATCCACATTTTCTTATGTATCTTCCTCATTTGCTAATGGTCTAAATTTGCATTGTGAATTACTTGACGTGCCTATTCGTGTTTCTACTCCGGTGGGTAAGTCGGTGATAGTTGAAAAGCTATATAGGTCATGTTTAGTGAATTTTGTGGGGAGCAACACTTATGTAGATTTGGTTATTTTAGAAATGGGTGACTTTGATGTAATTCTGGGTATGACTTGGCTTTCTCCAAACTTTGCGATTTTGGATTGTAATGCTAAAACGGTAACGTTAGCCAAGCCTGGGGCAGATCCGTTAGTGTGGGAGGGTGACTACACTCCCAATCCGGTGCGTATAATCTCCTTTCTTCGTGCTAAGAAAATGGTGAGCAAAGGGTGTTTAGCTTTCTTGGCACATCTCAAGGATGACACTGCTCAAGTACCTTCGATTGAGTCAGTTTCGGTAGTCCGTGGTTTTGGATGTGTTCCCTGCAGATCTTCCTGGTATGCCACCAGATAGGGATATTGATTTCTGTATCGATTTGGAACCGGGCACTCGCCCCATTCTATACCCCTTATAGAATGGCTCCCGCAGAGTTAAGAGAGTTAAAGGCTCAACTTCAAGAATTGTTGAGTAAAGGCTTCATTAGACCAAGTGCATCTCCTTAGGGTGCTCCGGTGCTATTGTGAAGAAGAAGGATGGGAGTTTCCGAATGTGCATAGATTACCGACAGTTGAACAAAGTAACTGTTAGGAACAAGTACCCCATTCCTCGCATTGATGACTTGTTCGATCAGTTACAAGGTGCTTGTGTTCTCAAAATCGACTTGAGGTCCGGTTATCACCAATTGAAAATACGAGCAACGGATGTGCCAAAAGACTACTTTCCGAACTAGGTATGGGCACTATGAATTTGTGGTAATGTCCTTTGGTCTTACTAATGCCCCTGCTGCCTTCATGAGCTTGATGAACGGGATTTTCAAGCCATATTTGGACCTCTTTGTGATCGTGTTTATTGATGATATACTGATATACTCCAAGAGTAAGAAGGAACATGAAGAGCATTTGAGAATGGTGTTAGAGTTGTTGAGAAAGGAGAAGCTCTATGCGAAATTCTCCAAGTGTGAGTTTTGGTTAGATTCAGTGTCCTTCTTGGGGCACGTGGTTTCTAAGGATGGGGTGATGGTGGATCCATCCAAGATTGAGACAGTGAAGAATTGGGTAGGACCTACAAACGTGTCAGAAATAAGGAGTTTTGTGGGTTTAGCTAGCTACTACCGCCGATTCGTCAAGGGATTCTCTTCTATTGCTTCCCAATTGACGAACTTGACTAAGTAGAATGTTCCATTTGTATGGTCAGATGAGTGTGAGGAAAGCTTCCAGAAGCTTAAGACGTTGTTGAATACCGCGCGCCATCCTCACCTTGCCTGTAGAGGGTAAAAACTTCATTGTTTATTGTGATGCATCCTATTCTGGGTTGGGTGCAGTGCTAAGCAAGAGAAGAATGTGATTGCTTATGCTTCGAGGCAATTAAAGGTGCATGAACGTAACTACCCAACTCATGACTTGGAATTGGCCGCGGTAGTATTTGCACTAAAGCAATGGAGACACTACTTGTATGGGGTTAAGTGTGAGGTCTATACGGACCATCGTAGCCTACAGTATGTCTTTACTCAGAAAGATTTGAATTTGAGACAGAGGAGATGGATGGAACTACTGAAGGACTACGACATCACTATCTTGTATCATCCGGGAAAGCAAATGTTGTGGCAGATGCTTTGAGTAGGAAGGCCGGAAGCATGGGAAGTCTAGCTCATTTGCAAGCTTCTAGACACCCATTGGCTAGAGAAGTGCAGATTTTGGCTAATGACCTCATGAGGTTAGAAATAAACGAGAAGGGAGGATTGTTAGCTTGTGTAGAGGCAAAGTCCTCTTTTCTTGATCAGATTAAGGGAAACAGTTTGATGATGAGAACTAAGGCGAATTCGAGATAAAGTGTTGCAAGGAGAGGCTAAGGAAGCAATAATCGATGGGGAAGGTGTTTTGAGGATTAAGGGAAGAGTATGTGTACCCCGCATCGATGATTTGATCACCACTATTCTTACAGAAGCTCATAGTTCCGGATATTCCATACATCCTGGTGCAACCAAGATGTACCGCGACCTAAAGCAACACTTCTGGTGGAGTAGAATGAAGCGAGATATTGTTGAGTTTGTGGCCAAATGTCCAAATTGTCAACAAGTAAAGTATGAACACCAGAGGCCCGAGGAACCTTCAGAGAATGCCCATTCCTGAATGGAAGTGGGAGAGAATCGCGATGGACTTTGTGGTTGGTCTTCCAAAGACATTGGGTAAGTATAACTCTATTGGGTGATTGTTGATAGGTTAACTAAGTCTGCTCACTTCATTCCGGTCAAGGTGACCTACAATGCAGAGAAGTTAGCCAAAATCTACATCTCAGAAATCGTTCGGTTGCATGGAGTTCCACTCTCAATCATATCAGATAGAGGTACGCAGTTTACTTCTAAGTTTTGGAGGACATTACATGCTGAATTAAGTACTAGGTTGGACCTTAGCACTGCATTTCACCCTCAGACCGATGGTCAGTCTGAGCGAACGATTCAAGTGCTGGAGGATATGCTTCGTGCATGTGTGATAGAGTTTGGTGGCCATTGGGATAGCTTTTTACCTTTGGCGGAGTTTTCATACAATAATAGCTATCACTCCAGTATTGATATGGCTCCATTTGAAGCATTGTATGGGAGGAGGTGTAGGTCTCCCATTGGGTGGTTTGATGCATTTGAAGTTAGACCTTGGGGGACTGATCTGTTGAGAGATTCTATGGAGAAGGTGAAAGCTATTCAAGAAAAGCTTTTGGCGGCTCAGAGTAGACAAAAGGAGTATGCAGACCGAAAGGTTAGAGACTTGGAGTTCATGGAAGGTGAACAAGTCTTGTTGAAGGTGTCGCCCATGAAAGGGGTGATGCGGTTTGGAAAAAGAGGTAAGCTAAGTCCAAGGTATATTGGACCATTTGAAGTGCTTAGAGAATAGGGGAGGTGGCTTATGAATTAGCCTTGCCCCCAGGGCTGTCCGGAGTGCATCCGGTGTTTCATGTGTCCATGTTGAAGAGATACCACGGAGATGGAAACTACATTATCCGTTGGGATTCAGTTTTGTTGGATGAAAACTTGACTTATGAAGAGGAACCGGTTGCTATATTAGATAGAGAAGTTCGCAAGTTGAGGTCGAGAGAGATTGCATCCATCAAAGTTCAATGGAAGAATCGACCGGTTGAAGAGGCTACTTGGGAGAAGGAGGCAGATATGCAAGAAAAATACCCACATCTGTTTACAGGATTCAGGTACTCTTTTCGCCATTGTTTTTCCTCTTTTGATCGTTCGGGGACGAACGATGGGTAATTGGTTCTATTGTAACGACCTGTTTAGTCGTTTTGAGCAACAGATTTTAATTCTGGGAAAAACTGGTTGGGACGACGGATGGAACGACGGACCGTCGTGGTCACGACGGCCCGTCGAGGAGGTGTCATCCCATGGCACTTAGAATTTTGAAATTGGGTACTGAAAATCGACTCTCTGTAAATTGTGACGGACCTGCAGGACGTGCCGTCACATCCACGACGAACCGTCGTGAGTTCCGTTGCAAAACACTCAACTTTGAGAATTTGGTGCAAGAAACGAGTTTCTGACCGTCATGACGGAGGAACAGGACGGACCGTCACGGCTGTGACGGGCCGTCACAGGCCACTTGAGCTCGAGGGAGCTGCGACGACCACCGTGACGGACCGTCGCAGGAACGACGGCCCGTCACAGGTTGCGCAGTCCCAGCCAAAATAGGATTCCTCTACACGTTTTAGGGGTCGTTTTGGACTATTCTTTCCTTAATTATAAAGATTGAGGGTTAATATTAATAGGCCTAATTACTTGGGGGTTAAAAGGGGTAACCTTAAGTTAATTAGTGGGTTTTATTGTCCTCCTTTACACTTAATTATACTTTTAATTAGGGTAAAAAGAAGGAGGGTTTGAATAAAACAAAACAAAAGAAAAGAACAGAAAGAGAGGAGAAACGAACGAGTAGAGAGAGAGAAACGAAGAGGATAGCAAGGATTTTGAGAAGATAGCTTGTTGATTCAATTCTTCGGTGGAGGTAGGTTATGGTTATTTTACGATACTCGTAGTTAACTCTTAATAGTGAATAATATGTGTTGATGATATTGTAAACCTGTCTATATGCTTATTGTATGCTTGTATAAATATGATTATGTGATTTTGATAAAACAAGCATGATGAAAACCATTGAATCCCAAATCTTGAAAGAAACTTTAATCTACGATATTAATGACGATGCCTTGGTATAAAAGAAGGCTTGATGAATTAAAGTAATGGGATTGATGATGCCTTAGTATAGAGAAGGCTTGATGAACGGATAGAATGAATTTAGTGGATCGGAGTGTCACGTACCGACACATAGTAATAGTGGATCGGAGTGTCACGTTCCGACACATAGTATTAGTGGGACGGGTGTCACGAACCGACACGTAGAATAGGGATCGGAGTGTCACGTACGACACATATAGGGGATCGGAGTGTCACGTTCCGACACATATAGGGGATCGGAGTGTCACGTTCCGACACATATAGGGGATCGGAGTGTCACGTTCCGACACATATAGGGGATCGGAGTGTCACGTTCTGACACATAGTGGTAGGGGATCGGAGTGTCACGTACCGACACAAGAGGAAGAAAGATAATGAATCTTGAAAGATGTTAATATACTCAACATAATGAACTTAATTCCCAAATGAGTATGTATTGAGGCTTGAGTCCTCATGGATGAACTTGATGGTATTTATTGACGATTATAATACTTGTTGTTGCTACATGTTGAGTTTATAGTTGATTTATAATATTACTTGATATGTATTATCGCCTATTTTGATGTTAACCGATGATATCTACTCAGTACGTGTGGTTGTACTGACCCCCTACTTTTATGTTTTCCTCTTGTTATTTGTGTTATGCAGCAAACGTTCCGTCAACTTCGACTCAGCAGTTAGATCAAGCCAGTCTTCACTCCATCGGAAATTCAGGGTGAGCTAATGCGTCTAGCTTGGACTGGGTCTCCTTCTTCAAGTCTTGATGCCTTGAACTTCCGGCATGGACTAGCTTTTAGTATTTTGTTCTTAGATAGTTTTAGTTTAGAAATTTGAGATAGATGTTCTTGTGATGATGACTTCCAGATTTTGGGGATAATAATAATAGTTTGAGTTGTTTTTATTAATGAGTTTAAGTCTTCCGCATTTCTTTTGTTGATATTGTATTAAAATGTTAAGGTTTAGATTGGTTGGTTCGCTCACATAGGAGGGTGAATGTGGGTGCCAGTCGCGTCCCCGATTTGGGTCGTGAGACCAGTGGTGAGCAGTACTCATGCGTCAAATTTCCCTTAGTTCTTGGAGATCTTCAATTTGGACGTGGAGTGCATATCGCTCGGCTATCATTTGACATCTCTCAATCTCAAAGTTTGCCTGATTAGCACTGAAATGCCTTGCTATTTCTCTTTCCCGTTCTATAGAGGCTTTAACTTGAGTTTTGAGTCTAGACTGTGCGCAGATAAGATGGGCCTTTTCTTTCTTATACTCCTCTTCCTGTTTCTCCATAGCGCATGCGGCAATGTCCAAGTCTTCTTGTAAGGTAAGAATGGTCGAACGGTGTTTTCTAACTATAACTTCAAATATCGCATCATGTTGGGCCAACTCCTCTTTAGCATTTTTCTGGTCATTACTTAGGATATCCGGAGTAGATTTATAGATTCTTTCGACTTTGAGGCGAGCTTGCTTAATCTTAACCTCAATTTCTGCTTCTCGATCTATAGGTTCTTTTATTGACCCTTCTGGCATAACCTTTAGAAGGGGCTGATCATGAACCCACTCTAAGTATGCTTGGTCCACCTCGCCTCTTGTGCGATCATTCACCATATCGTGGGGATTTGAGAGTATGTATCCCTCCTAAATCATAAATATCTCTTATTTCCTTAAAGGTATCTCGTGATGAAACTAATACATGAATTCCCGCATATCTTCATTAGGCGGTAGAAACTGGCGTTGCCCAAGTTGTCGCATAACTCTAAGTGGCATGTAATGTTGGAAACCTCGAAGACCCATTAGGATGATGAATGATCGAAAAGTAAACATGTACATTACCTCGGCTGACGGAAACCAATGATAACTCCACACAATCTTGTCAACAATCAGATTATTGAGGTGTTGCTTCCAAGCTTCAATACCATTCGGAAAACTATGATCTTTGATTCTTTGTTTGGGGCCTCCAATATAATCATTCAATTCTACTTTAAGGTCCATTGCATCAGGGTGATGACGAATGTGTTCAATCATCCATAGTTGTAATAAGATATTGCATCCCTCAAAGTAGTCTTTTCCATCCTTGCAAATGGTTAAAGCACGATAGATGTCTGCCAGAATCATTGGTACGAGGGTGATATTAGGATTTTTCTCAAAAGTTGTAATGACTGCAGCCAAGTTCATGCTAATCTTTCCTGCTTTTTTTGTAAATACCATGATCCCCAAAAAAGCCACCACGAAGGCATTATATTTGTGTGCTTCCCAGGTCAGACGACACCCATTATTACGGAGTTTCTTTCTATACATTTTGAATCCATCACTTTTGCCATATCTTTTTGTACAAAAATTCTAACAGAACCAATCCATTATCGTGACAACCACCTATATCATTCTCATTTATATTTAGTAATTCTAGAAACCTCCTCCCATTAATTTGTTTTGGTATCACAGGCTATCCTTTGTGAAGATGTTTACCCTTTCCAATGAATTCCCCTATCTCCTCAAGGGTGGGGGGGAGCTCACAACCTAAAAAAATGGAATACATTCCTTAATGGGTCCCTAAAATGTACTAGTGCTTCTATCAAATCCCGCCGTGGCTCAACATACAAAAGGCTTCGTAGAAATCTCAAGCGTTTGAACACCATTCCTTGTCCATGGTTTGTCATATTTTGATAGCATGTTTTCAATAGTGTCGGGGCCTTATCCAATATAATGAATCGAGGTGATTGATCCTCCCTTTGTCTCTTATCTCCCTTTCCATATGGATTTATATTTTCCTATATTATGATAGCGACAAATTAGGCTTAGTAAAATATTTTTTAAATAAGAATAACGTAAAAATCATACACACAAAAAAAAGTAATTTTTTATGCTTAGTTTATTTTATATTATTTTATTTTTTAAAAATATGGTTATTAAAGGAAGAATGAGAAAAAATAATATATATAAGTAGCCTTCAATATTTTTCCAAAACTAAAAATATTAGTTTATTCGGTTGTATTTTATTTTTTGTTAATTAAATTTCATATCCTTTTTTGGTTTATATAGAAAAACATTATGGTAATGATAGATTTTTCTATTTGTAAAAGAAAGATAAATTTTGATAGAGAAAACTGTGTTTATTAAAAGAAATACGTCAAAAATTAATTATATATTTTTCGTTATAATTAATTGTTCGTTATAATTCATTCATCTACAGCCAATCAACATTTGTTTAGTCTTACCAATAATGCAACAAGTAACACAAATAATGTACGTGATTGTCTTAAGTACAAATACTTCTCCTAGATAGGCTCGACCCTTGTGTCGAGCTCCCCATTAATTCAACAATATGCATGATACAGAGAAATCAAATCCTATTAGGGATAGTCATAGTTGAGGCTTGTTTTACTAGGTAAACAACATAATAGAGAAGGTGTCTAGACTAACCATAAAACGAGCGGACCACTCTCTGGTATCTCATGGCTCGGGAGAGTAATCAGATCTCCGAATAAAGTATCTTAGAAGACTCAGATGGATGCGCGAGGAAAGACAATTATATTATAATTCACATATTATCAAAAGGTAAATAAGCAAGCAAATAACATATTATGCCACTAAACACAATATCCACAAATCAATAAGTACGTAAATATATAATAAAGTCATGTAGAAGTCAATGTTTACAGGATCGAATTCTAGTTAGTCCCCAGCGAAGTCGCCAGAGATATCACACCCCTTTTTCGCGCAGCGGCGTAAAGGTTTTTCCAATTTAAGTGACGTTATTATTTAAGACATTTTTTTAATTTTTTTCAGAGTCGCCACTTGGATTTGAATGATGGTGTTCCAAGTCACCTTTTTGTTTTTAATCTCTAACCAAACGAAAATGACTTTTTTAGTTTTGGTCTATGAAGCAGTTCGTGTAAGGAATTCTATTGACCGAGGAAAAATGTATTAGGCATCTCTCGAGTCCCTTGGTTCTAGCACGGTCGCTTTATGGACTTCAATGACTTAAACTAATTTTTTGAAAATTTTATTGTTAAAACAAATGTATTTACCCTCATTCTTTGATTTAATTAAATATATTAAAAACTACCTTATTTATTAATCTATGCCCTTTAATTAAAAATATATATATGCATATAAATTATATCAAACAAAGCAGAATAAAATAAGATATTCTTTATTTTACTAATTCTTTTGTTTTTTTTGTTACATTTTTTTCTCTCTTTTTTTCATCATTTACTATTATTATTATTATTTTTAAGGTTTTTTTTTTAAAGTTAATTTTTTTTTGATTGAACAAACAAACTTTTAAAAAAACAATCCTCTTCAATTGTATGTTTTTTGCTTAATATTATTTTTATATTTCTTTTTCGTTTATTTTTTCCTTCTGTTTTCTCTTTTCCCCTATTTTATTACATTCTTTCTCACATTTTATTTATAACTTTTCCTTTTTGTTTTTCTTATTATCATTATTTTTTTTGTTTTTCTTCCATTTTCTTCGATCTTTTTTACGTCACTAACATTAAACGAACATCCTTGACTAAAATTAACATATTTACAAAATAGCTACACATGTTATCATTATAAATCTAAATATGAAAAATTAAAATGACTTGGACAATAATTTTACTTAAATATAAAATAAAATATAGGTTATTTAAATATGAAATAAATCACAGTTTGTTATAAGAATTTCACACTAAATATAACATTATAAAGGATCTAAACATAAAGTTGATACGAAATATTTGAACATACTACATATAATGATATCAATAAATATTAATGTTTTAAACACATGCAAAATTTAACAACTTCAATATATATTGCTATCCATTCTTACATTATCATGACATAAAACTATAACAAAACAATTTTAAGTATTACCTCTTGTAGAAATTATTTCATGAAAAGAAAGAATTTAGTAACCATGAACTTGAAACATCGAACTGCACTATTTTTTATTTGTGTTTTTTTTTGTGTGTTTGTTCTTAAGGAAAAAAAAGTTTTCTTTGTTGTATTTTTCCTTTACAGTATTTCGCAAACCCAAGGACTCAATCGTATGGATATATAAAATGCAGGATTTCCAATCCTAGCAATAAAGGGAGGGAAACGGATACTCAATTTAAAGTGAGTAAACATAATTCCATATTCCTTTTTGTTTTCTTTTTGCTCTTTTGGTTTGCTAATTTTTTTTTTTTCCCTTTCTCCTTCTATTTTTTTTTTATAGAATGTGTAGTGATGTTTATATAGTAGAATTGGGGTGTTTGTATTGTGTTTTGTTTTTGGAAAATAGGGAAGTGGCGTGTGTGCAGGTGGGTAATAGTGGTGTAGGGTTAGTGGTTAAGTGGGGTAATTGGTAGGTTATTATTATTAATTTTTATTGTTAATAAATAATAATAACTAGCTATTTTGGCATTAATAAAAATATTAAATAGCTAAATCAAAAAATATAATTAAGAAAATATTAAAATCAATAATTTATTTGTTAAATTTTGAATAAATTTAAAAAAATTAAAATGTAACTTAAAGGGTAACTCTATTTCTCTTTTTTTTTTTAAATTCTTTAAAATAAACTAACTAAATAAAATATCTACTTTATATTTAAAAAAAAATTAAGCTCTAAAAAGGGTAAAAAAACATAAATTAGGTCAAAATTACGTGTCTACATTATGGAGTCATTCTCCTTAAGGGGGGGGGGGATAGTGTCATGAGATATCAAGGAAGGTTGTATGATCCCAATGTAGATGGTTTGAGGATCCAGTGTCGTGAGGAATCTCATGGGTCCAGTTACTCCATTCATCCGGGTTTGGTAAAGATGTTGCATGACCTTAGGGAAGTGTTTTGGTGGGAAATTTTTAAAATGGACATAGAAGAATTTGTTGCTAAGTGTCCAAATTATCAACAAGTGAAAGCCGACACCAAAAGCCGAGTGGTTTACTTCAATAAATCCAAGTTCCTACTTGGAAGTAGGAAGACATCAATATGGATTTTGTGTAGGTTTGCCTCGGACACAAAAGCAATATGACTCCACATGCGTGGTTGTAGATAGGTTGACAAAATCCGCTCATTCTATTCCTGTCAAGTCTACTTACTCGACGGAGGATTGTGCAACGATATTCATGGATGCGATTGTATGTCACCATGGTATTCCGTTATACATCATATCTGATAGGGGTGGACAATCCACATCTAAGTTTTGGAGGTCATTCGAAGAAGGGTTAGGCCAAGGTGAAGTTAAGCACCATTTTTCATCCCCAACCGGATGGTCAAGATGAGTGTACTCTTAAAACCCTTGATGATATGCTTAGATCTTGTTTCATTGATTTCAATGGAAATTGGGATAAGCATTTTCCTTTGGTGGAGTTTGCTTAGAACAATAACTACCATTTATTTATATCTATGGCTCCTTAGGAAGCCTTGTTTGGTAGGAGATGTATATCTCCAATTGGATGGTTTGAAGTGGGCGAGTCTTTACTTTTGGGTCCCGATTTGATTTATAAGACTTTTGTAAAGGTTCATATCGTAAGGAATCTCTTCAAAATAGCCTTTTGCTGACAATAATTTTATTGCAACCATAGGAGAAGGGAATTAAAGTTTAAAGATGTTGCGACCCAAATTACCCCCTAGGCGTAATCGGAGTAGCCATCCTCTTACCGGACTAAAACAAGCCTCTTAACATCCATCATCACATATCATAGGTCAAAAAGACGGGTAAATTTAATACTTTGCATATATACGTAATTAGAGTTACATAGACCTCTCACATGGGTAGCATATGTAGGATTCTCACTAAGCATTTAACAACAACATAGTTTAATAGTTCGTCTCACATTTATCCATCTAAAGAATGAATCACAATAGTTTGTGCATAGCCCTTTGTATATCACAATATGCCATATAGGCTACAACAATATCCCAACATCAGAATGGAATAATCATCTAAAAGCATACACAAAACTAATAATGCTTGATAAGTGGTTTTATCCTCCTAACACGTGAGGACTCACTATTTGACTTAGGAAAGACCCAAGTCTTCATTTTATTATCTTAATCATTTAGGCTGGCCTCATTCATTCATGGGGAACTTTATCTTTAACTAACATAGATCATGTGACCATCATCAAATCCAGTGTCTCCCCCACACCGAAAATAGGTTGAATAATAGGAAAAAGTGATCCAAAACATGCTAGCATACATGGTAATTTAACCCCGCCAGATCTCTATATTGGCAGTATAGGTTTGAAGACTAGGAGATATAAGGAGACTCCTACCTAGCATGCCGGACAGTCTCATCTCATAGAGTTACGTGGACAGTCCATCTATTGGTGAAATTGTATGAACAAGGATATAGTGGGTTTTTGTAAACAAAATTCAAAATTGTCAACAAGTTAAGGCCGATCACCTAAGAGTGGGAGGTTTCTCTAAAAATATAGATATTCCAATTAGTATGTGGGGGGATGTGAACAAGTACTTTATAGTCGGTTTGCCTCATTCAAGGAGGATACATGATTCTATTTGGGTCATTGTGGATAGAATGATTAAATCCTCCCACTATATTCCCGTCAAAGTTTCATTTTCGATAGAAGACTATGCCAATTTGTTGGAGATAGTGAAGTTGCATGGAGTTCCACTATCTACTATTTCAAATTGGGGTACTCAATTTACTTCACATATATGGAAGGCAATCAAAATAAGGGTTGGTACTAAGGTCAAAATTAGCACGACCTTTAAGCCTCGAGGAGGGTCAAGAGGAAAGCACCATTCAAACCCTCAAAATGATGGTGAAGAGGAATTCACCATTCAAACCTTATAGACTTCAAGGGTAATTAGGATGACCACCTTCAATTGATAGAATTTACATACAACAATAATTAGCACTAAAGCATTGTCATGGCCTCTTTTTAAATGATTCTACTGAGTGAGGTGTATCTCTCATTAGTTTGTTGGAAGTAGGTAAAGTTTCTCTAATCGGTCCAAAACTAGTTATTAGGCCATTGAAGATGTCCATAAGTAAAAAAAAGTCGTATTTCGATGTTATAGAAGGGATCTAGAATTTGAAGTTAATGGTTGTGTCTACTTCAAAATCATACCCATGAAGGGTGTGATGAGGTTTGGTTTAAAGGAGAAGCTTAGTCCCCTGTAAAAGGGACAATATCAAGTCTTGAAATTTGTTAAGAAAGTTTCCTATGAGTTAGACTTGTCAAATGAGTTGGATCTAGTTCATATGACGTGTTCTAGAGTCTAACATAAGTATCAAAAGGTTAAGATACTGTTTTAAGGTCAACTTTTATGAATATAAGTCATTTAGAAAGTCTAGGAATTAAAATGTCAAAGAACGTCCATGATGTTCGAAAACTAGTTCAATGAGGTCCTAGTGTGCCTTAGCATATTTTACAAGATTTTTGGAGTTGGAAATTCATGAATTTTCTTGGAAGGGTGTCTAACATGTATTAGGTATGATTCGTAGTGAAAACGTCTGGGTGAAACTCCCGAAGGACCAAGCAACGACCCTTGAAGAGGACACTATCATTTTAATGTCAAAGCCTGCCCAAGGAAGTGTCCTCCAACGAATGTAACCCACGATCAAATGTTCAATCGACGGGGTGGGGACTTCTTATGTCCATGGACACTTGGTCAATTTTTTGGAACCAAAAAATGGACTGTGTCTGAAATTATCGATGAGTGTGCAACACGGAGGTGAAAAGTGCCCATCGATAGACACACGATTCGTCGATCATGGGCTCGTCTGTGGAGCCACTGTTTTGCTGCACATTTTTATTTAATTCATGTAATTAGTTTTCTTAATTATGAGGTTAATTAGGGTTTATAGGAGGTCTAATTAAATTAATTAACAACCTATATAAAGACCGTAGACTAATTAGACTAACCTAAGCTCTCATAATTCCCAAACACCCAAACTCTCTTCCTTCCCTCTTCTTTCTCTTTGTCAGGTTCAAGAACACCAAAGAAGGACAAATTCAAAGAGGTTCTAGGTATGTATTAACAAAGGGTTTTCAATCAATCTTCATCAAACAATAAGGTATGAGATTCCTTTCACCTTTGGGACTTCATTCCTAGAAGGGTTCAAGTAAATTGATTTCAAAATTATGAAATCAAGTGGATCTTTTGAAATATCGAAATTGATCTTGTGAATTCCTTGTTTATAATTTATTTTGGATATAATTTATATAATAATTTAGTATAACTCAATTATTTTATTTCTTGATAGATGGTCTAGTTTGTACAAGATGGCCTATTCCCCTTAACCCTAGGTTGTGATCTTTGTATGAATTGTGTAATGTTGGTTCAATTTAATTGGTTTTTGGTTGAATTACTACAAGATGATGTTACTGTATCAATTATGAATAGCTTAGAAAGAATTATATTTCTGTCATGCTAGATCTTATTAATTGATCTAGATTATGATTTTGACCTAAGTCTCTTATCTTAAGCTATGAACTAGTGATGAACTATGATGTAGTGATTCAATTTTGTTTGTTGTCATGTTGGTTATTGATATGTTATTATATTACACCCTTATAGGTTTGAGTTAAGGGTTGATGGTAAGAACTTGATGATGGATTATGAAGGAGACTTGGTAAGTCTTGTGATCCCTATTCCTTAAACCAATTGTGGTTAATTATGATTTAAGTCATGATGTAAACCTTGTATTAGGATTGATAGAATTTGTATGATGTTGAATTGAAATATCTTGAGTATTGTTTTTGAGGTGTTGGCTTATATGTACACGATATAGGGATGGTGATAAGTTAACAATGGGATTTATCATGATGTGATTATGTAAATGTGCTAACCTCACTTATATAAATTGTAATGAAAGGACTATATTGATGCAATTCGTATAGAGCTATGATGATGATGATTATACAAGGGAAGAACCCTATGACCTACAATAAGATCTAGTGAATAATAATGACATTAAAGACATTTTAAGAGGGACTTTAGTTAGCACAGAGTGAAATTGACAATGGGAGATGTTAACTTTCCATAGAGAAAGATTCACCCTATTGTTCCAGATGAGGTGTTGACTCCCGTATGAAGGATGCTCATCCTATGGATTACCATTAGATTAGGATCCAATTGCCAAGTGGCATGTAGAGGGTTCATACAGATCTGTTAGTTCTAGAACTATGTTTCGCCCATAGGAAACTAGATAGTGTATCCACATAGAAAGCTAAGTTTATGTTTGGTTTTACTGTCCGGTAGACCGCCTTCCATCAGTGTACGATTTTGCAACTTTGAATTCCACACTTAGATCTTGTGGTCTATGTCGGTTAAGGCAAATTTTCCATAAATTAAAATGAAGTAAGGGAGTAAAAATATCTAAGGTTACTTTATAGGTTTGACGTAACTTAGGTAGGGTATGGGACTCTACCTATGCCTTGTACTAGTTTGCCTTGAAGGAAGCTTTAGAAGGTTGTTCTTATACATGCATATGCTTATAATTGTACATGTTATTTATATGATGATATTGCACATTGATGATTCTACATGACGATTGGTTTCACTTATCAACATGTGTTGGTCTCTATTTCTAATGTGTGATGATATGTGCTCCTAAATCATAAGTTAGGTGAAGTTGGATATTAGTCATGGTTCTTTTTGAGTTTACTTGATTGAGTAAGGTTATGGGACTTTGCTTGGTCATTGCACTTTTTGACTTTATGAGGGTTTATGGGTTAATGTCGTGCTTTGGTTATGTTCTGATGAACTCTTATTCATACTTGTGGCTTTTATAACATGATGATAGAGTTGCTTTGACTATGTGTTCAATTGTGTGATATGCATGTTGACTTGACTAGACTTAGCATTGTTTGTCTTGTGATGTACATGATCATGAATTAATGAATATGTGTAATGATTGGTATGGTCTTTTTGAATGTGCATTAGGCTTTTCAAAGTAAATTGCATACTTTAATGAATTTTCCCTTTTTAGCATGATTTCATGATATTTGTGCATATTGTCTGATATACCTTGGTTTTACGGTATAATTGATACTTTTTCCTTAAGTTTAGTGTGTCCGAAAGTCTTTTGTGCTAGTTTTTATATGAGTTTCTCTTTATTTTTCAGGAAATCTGTCCAAAGTTGAATGCGGAGATTCTGAGCGAAGAAATGCAGAAGAGACCACATACGGAGTTGATGACGGTCCGTCGTTCTTGTGACGGTCCGTAGGTGGCAGCGTAGAGAAGCTGCTGAAGGAAGTTGGGGAAGTCAGACAAGTGTGGGGTTACGTATCTTGTGACGGTCTGTCGTGGCTATGACGGTCCGTCCTACAGGTTCGTCATGAAGTTCAAAGAAGTGATCCCAGTACCCAGATTCCAAGCGTTGAAGTGTTTTGAAACGAAGACTCTCGATGGACCGTTGTGCCTATGACGTTCCGTTATACTTGCCATCGAAGGGAACGAAGAGAGCAGCAGAACAAATTGCTAAGTATGGGATGATGTAGTCCATGACGGTCCGTCGTGACCATGACAGTCCATCGCGTGTTCCGTCGACCCAGCTGCGTTTTGGCAGATTTCCAGCAAACAGAGTCCTTGTTTAATAAGGTTTTTATTTTTTATAAATAATTCGAAAAACCTCATTTTTGAGGTTAGACTCCGTATTGTTAGGCTCCATATTATTAGACTTTTGGATTGTTGGATTATTGGAACTTTCGATTGTTGATTAGTGTTAGATTTTGAGATTTTTTACAAGTGACTTTTGGTGATTAATCAAGCAAACTTTCGTACTTTATTCTTTCTCATTGAAGTAAGTACATGAATTCTTATTTAATATATTCGAATATTGTGTTTATGTCTATGAG
>JAKWJD010001759.1:49147609-49320109 GCA_027705065.1 Solanum peruvianum
ATTTTGGCTAGGTTTTGGTTTTGTCTAAGAGACCTCATGAGGTCTCTAACTTTTTAAATATTCAATTAAATTAAATTATTATTTTTAATTTAACAAGTATAGACCTCATGAGGTCTCTACTTGTTAAATTAAAAATAATAATTTAATTTAAATGAATAGTTAAAAAATAAGACCTCATGAGGTCTCCAATTTTATGAGAATTAGATTAAAATTTAAAATTTTTAAATAAGTTAGGTAAAAAAAAAAATTCTTCATTAAATTGACCTCACGAGGTCTCTCCTACATTAAAAAAAAATTAAAAGATATTAATTTAAATAGCGACCTCATGAGGTCTCTTATTATTGACCTATTTTTGAGATCTCCATTTTTAGGTCTCTTTTTGGTCTTTTTTTAGTAGTGTGAGTTGTCTAGGCAAATCTAACCTGATATATGAAAGACTAGATAGATTTTTCGCAAACGACAAATGGATCCTTAAATTCCCTGACGCCCAAGTACGATACTTACCATGTACTTACTCTGATCATTGCCCTCTACTTCTCTCACTATTCCCGATAGAGGAGAACAAAAGGGATAAAATCTTTAGATCTGAAACCATGTGGGCCTTCCGTCCAGACTACAAAATATTATTAAAAGTTCATGCGAAGGATAATTCAGTATCTTAAATGCTATCCCAAAATTCCGAAAAAGGTAACAACGTGGAACTATATTTCTTTTGGAAACATTAATTTTTACAGAAAACGTAAAATAATTAGGAGGAATATTATCAACATATATATATATAATATATATATATATATATATATATATATAATATATATATATATATATATATACATACTTATATATATATCCATCTATATATCCGTATATATATATATATATATATATATATATATTAGAGGCGAACCCATCATTGAAGACGAGATGCGACAGGTGCACCACAACGATAATGTGCTTAGTTAAAGTATGTAGCCAATATTGGTTTATACGAAATACAAAAGTACGATATTCATGTATAAATAATTAGATGATACTTATAGATAATGTGTCTTAGGTGAAGTTGTGGTTTTAAATTTCACTTTGCACTGTGAGGTTGTAAGTCTGAAACCAGCCATCATCCTATGTTATTCGATATTTTAAAACTTCATAGCTAAACGGAAAAAAAAAACAAGAAATGAGCATATGGCAATATGAACGTAGTCCCTCCTCAATGAAGATAATGTTTAAAAAATGTTTATAGGGTTCAAACGTCCAGTAACGACTCCCCAAGGACCACCCGAAGGGTCCTTAAGGAGGACCCAAACAATGACAAGGAGGTTGCCAAAGCAACCACGAACAGCCAAGATGTGAAGGTCCTTGGGCGTCGCGCAACCATCAGTTTGTTGGAAAATTTTGGTAGTTTAGGGGTGACTCTATATTGATTTAGGGTTAGTTTTAAGTCATTATTAACCATCGAAATCAATTCTCTAAATCACTCTCACTTCTCTCTCAATTCTCTCTCTACTCAACCACCATTGAAGGGCATTGGAAGCTTCGCGAAGAAGGTCAAATTCTCAAATTTTCTTCTCAAATTTCATGGATTGAGTCTTCATTAAGGTATGAGTTCTTCACTCTTGGGATTCCTTTCCCCAGGAGGTCCATTGAAAGATGATTTCTAAATCACCAAATTTTAAGGTTATTTCTCTACAAATGGGTTTTCTTCTAAACTTTAAATTGATGATTAATTATGATGAATTGTGATTATCAAAGGCTAATTTAGTGTATATTGTTGAGTAATTGATGTTTATTTATTTGAATTTCATGTGATTAATGTCCTTTCCCCAATCTCCCCAAATCTAAGATCTTGGTTGATAAAGTACTTGAAAATGATGAGGTTATGGGTTAATTGATGTAGTTGTTAGTCTTTGATCTAGTTCATGGAAGAAATCATAATTGAACCCTTTTCCCCAAACCCTAGGTTATGAATTGAGGTTTTTGACTAGTGATGATGCAATTGACTTAGTTATTGTATAGATTACTAATGTATGATGTTATTAAGTAAATTGATGGATGAATACGGTTGGATTGATTGTAATATCTTGGAGGAAGATTATGAAGTCTATGGTAAGACTTTATGATCTTGAATCCTTTACTTCAATTATGATGGCGTATACTTGATGATGATGTTCAATTGAAGTATTATGTGTAATTAGATTAACATGATGATGTGATCAATGTGATGAATTGTTATTACTATGTGAATTTTGAGATCATGTTAAGGGTATGAATTTAGAAGATTGAATATGAATCACTTGTGTGCGTTACTATGCTATGATTATGCTATGTTGATGTCACAAATGAAGAGTTGTTATGAAAGGAAATTCTCATACAATACCGATGAGCTAATGAATATGAATATACAAGGGGTTAGTCTCCTATGACCTATACTGATATATGATGATTAAGAAAGATTTAGAGACATTTCAAAAAGGAACTTTAGCTTAGAATCGAGTGAACTTGACAATGAGAGGTGTTGACTCCCCAATGGAAGAGATATTCACGAATGGTCTCATGAGATGCGGAATACATTGCTAATGGTCATGTAGAGGGTTAAAGACATATCTCATAGTTTCTTAACTATGTAGCCCCCATAGGAAGACTAGATAGTGGATCCACCTAGAAAGCTATGTTCATGTTTTAGTTCTCTCTTGGAAAGTTGAACACCTTCTTTTGGTGTAGGGTTCCTCACACCGAATTCCATGTTTAGGTTACATTCTCTATGTAGGTTGAGGCAATTGTTCCCGAAAGTAAAATGAATGAATAAAGTAATGAAGTTGAACACTAACTAGGATGACTTGAGGGTTTTTTCTTAGTTGGAAAGAGTCCTAGTTTCCAAGATTTGCTTCAACATTCCTCTTACCTTCCAAGTACAATTGTAGATATAAATAAAATTTATGGAATTAGTACATTTCATGTACCAAGTATGGTCTTTGAGAAGACCTAGGGAACTCACACACTAACATTTTCAAAGCCTAATCGTACAATGTCTAGATAGCGTCTCATTCCACTAACTAAACTTCATAGAACATATCCAACACTAGCATGTATCCCATATGATGAAAATATGCAATAACAGACATAAACCATACTAGCTATGCATGTAATCCGGAGTCATAAAACTACTCTAATGGAGAGTATTATACTTGCAATGGTAGAACTAGGACACATCCCATGTAGGAACATGGTTAAGGAAAATCAAGGGTTTCTTTTTTCTCTAATGTCATATTACTTAGAGAAACTTCCCAAGCATAGTCACATGGTTCTAGCCTTTGTTATCAAAGAGTATTTCAATTAAGGAGTATATGAAGACGCACCATAAATTATTCATAACCTAATCACATTACACCTTACCAAAGAGGATCCACTAAGGCTACCTACAATGGTTAAGACTATAGCTTAATGACTTTCCAATTGATGTTTTCATGCCGTTCCAACCAACCAATCTTAAGTCCACCATTCACACGAAAGGTATACCATTACGTCTTTCAACTTTAAGGATATCATAACCTTCCATCTAGGTTGAAGGTTTCACATAAAGGACCTTCTTAACTATGTTTAAGGTCACATGTCCATCCCACTTACAAGACTAAGAAGCTTTAACATACTAAGTCGAACTCATATTCACATTTTACACATATCAAGTAAGGGACACAAGCCTATCAAAACAAAAGACACTCATACTCCACTATACCACATATATTATTCGTTCAGAAAGCACATGGGAATAACCAATGTCAACTATAGGTCACCTTATTCAGTACTAGAGTATCATTAAGATAGTTATGACAAGTCTCATATAATTCATCATGAAGCATCATAATTTAACATCAAGTAATACACACAACAACTTCACTATAGCCTACTAGAGACACATATCATCATCTAGAATAACTCATACTTTGACTTCACATGAACACATAAATCATCAAGACCTTCACAATACTCACATATTCAAGTTATAACATGATAAAGCCTTAATTCATGAAGTAATGTTGACGAGGCCACATCGATTCACAATTAGTACAGTAATGCCGACGAGGCGACATAATTCATAAGTACAACACATAAGCACCCACATCATAAGTGGACCATAACAAATATCATCATCATCTAAGACCTACACTACACTATATAGAGAAGTTTAGGTCAACATACCACCAATTCAATCGCAACAACTCCAACCCATAGCCAATTCAACCAATACAATATACGAAGGCTCTTACCAATAGTCATATTAACCAATTCAATCCAATAATCACAATATACAATGATCCAAGATAATACAATATGAATTTTATCAATTTAGGACAACCTAGATATAATTCTAACACGATTCTTTCATAATTCTATAGCCCATTATCAGCTACACAAGAATTCAATAGTATATAAGCATGATCAAATCACCCATACTATAGTCAAAATAAGGAGTTATTATTTGCGTGGGTCATAAGTAAGTTTTATAAAATCATTCAATTAAAATCAATCATATCGTCAAAACATTGTTTAAAATTATGTCATGCAAGAACACATGGCTAGAAGTTGAAATAAAATAATTCATGGTTTGATCACCTATGAAAATCATTGGAATTGGATCCTTTAATAAAAGAGATTCAAGGATGAAACATACCTTAATTTTTATGAAAGCCCATAAAATTAATGGAGAAAAACTTGGAATTTTTCTTCTTCCTTGGAGCTTCAAAGCTTCATCAATAGAGGGTTTTGGAGAGAAGAGATGTAGACGTTTTATTTTGAGTTGAGGGTTAAGCTTTGATTGGTGAGTTTAGGGGGCTTAAAAAGACTCAATGACCGTCAATAAGTCATCACCAAATTACCCAAATGAACCCTGCACTTAATGGACATTTATCAAATTCAAATTTGACATAAAAATGACGTGACCAAATCTGGGAGTTTACTGCGCATAGCGGAGGCATTTTCAATTCTTGATTATGGAAAATTTAGATATACAATGGTTTGTGATATCCCCGCATTGCAGGGCAAACTTCATCCCATTTTAGTGCCAGCTGAGTGACGCGCAGCCACTACCATTTCTTGGTTGGTGCGACAACTTGCCTGGCTATGTTTTGGTCAACCTTGGGGACCCTTAGACCAGTCCTCGGGGTGACGTTCTAGGATATTTCGACCCTTTACATGTAATTATATGTATAGTAACTATATATAATCAATTTCACGTTAAACCATCCCCAAAACTCCAATATTAAACAACATGACACACTAGTTCAACTCCGATTAGTTTCCGAGCGTCTTGGACGTTCTCGAACGTTTGACCTCCAATAACTTCCAAACTTTATATACTTCTTATAAACACTATTATAAACTATTTTAGAACTTTCAAACATCATGACACACATATTAGGATCTAGTTTCACCTACTTCATTTTTAGGGGCGCAACACGTTTGTGCTTCATGAGAGAACTAGACATTTGCATTATGATTATGTGGGAGATGCATCCATGTATGATTTCTAATGATAATTGTTGTTATATGTATTGCTATTTGTTACTACTTTATGGTAAATTATTTACATTAATATATTGAATGACTGTGTAATCCTACCAGTACATTATGGTGTATGTACTGCTATTGTACCTGTTCTTTTCTTCTCTGTATGGAGCTTCCAACGACTGAACTAGACCCTAGTTAAGGTAGATGATATACTCTTATAGTCTTCCATGGATTCTTCCGCATATTTTGTCCTTCCTTTCGGATGCTTACACTCTAGACTTTTGGTCTACATTTTAGTTTTTGAAGGTGCATCAAAATCTTCACTATTTTGAGTCATAGTATGTTCAATTTCAGTTTTTAAGGGTTATTTTTATGCGAAATGTTTTTGGATAATGATTGATTTTATGGGGAATCAATTCGTATTTGTTTTAAGTTTTGTTTTGTATTTTATGATGAACTTTGTTATATTAATGGTGTAATGATGTTTGGGACTCTTTGGGTTAGTAGTTGGTCCTCCTCTCTGGTGGTTTAGTCTAGTTTCCCTAGGAAAGCCTAGATCATGAAAAACATGGTATTAGAAGCCTATCTTTTTGGTCTCATCGTACTAAAATGAGTCTAGTAGAGTCATAGTGAATTGTATGGAGATATTTGTACTTTTTACAAGGGGTTAGTCGAATTTAGGAATTTATCTTTCTTTATTCTTTTGTGTTATAACTTGATTTACATTGGTTTGGTGATCCAATTTTGTATCTAAATCTTTCACTTTTTCCTTCCCATGTTGTTTATACTTAACGTAATGACATAAGGATAGTAGCTCTAGTAGCAGAGCCAACAACTGAGCTCATAACAAGAGGATGTGGCATAAGTAGGAAAAGAGGTAGGGGCATGGGAAAGGGCATATCGATAGAAATTCCTACCAGAGGTGGAGCACAGGATAAGAATGTACCAAAAGGATAAACCTCACCTCTGACCCATGATTTTGTCGAGGAAGAGGTTGAGATACAAGTTGAGGATGATCTTGAAATAAAGTTGAGAATAAATGGAGGATTTTTAGTTCTTATCTATAAGTATGAGGGGAAGATCCATCGGTAGTAGATTTTTTGAGTAGGTTAGAAGGCACTTAATCAATCTCCAAGGCTCAAACTACTCAGATTCCAATTACTCAGACTTTTGCTGGTATTTTCCTAATGTTAATTGGAGTTTGGAATTAAAGCTTTGTTATGTTCATTACTTGCTTTGTGATGACTGGTGCTAAACATGAGATCTTGGCCATATTTTTGAACCTTAAGATTCTAGTGTTTCAAGGTTTTAGGGGGAGGATGCATTTTAGTTCATCTTGGGTTCTATGAGAGGCTACATAAGTTAGGCATTGCTAAAAATATGGTTTGAGATTATGACTTCTTATATTCAAGATGAGGCAAAGTAGTGATCGATAGATTTTCTTGAATGTCAATCATTGATTTTGACATCACTGAGTTGGGCGTAGTTTTATGCTTTAATCTTGGGGAAGTTTCTTCCTAGAACCATGGGATACAAGAAGAAGGATGAGTTCATGGATCTTGAGCAGGGCATAAATGTAGGTTCTTATGATTCTAAGTTCAATGCCTTTTCCCATTATTCTACATAATTAGTGAGTTCAGAAAATGAGAGGATTCTCTTGTTCGTAAAAAGATTATGAGTTAAAAGTTTTGTATGTGCAAATAACCTCTATAGGTAGGAGTTTCAATGAGGTGACTAATTCCGAGAAGAAGGTAGAAAGAGTTCAACATGCTGAAAATGAAAATATAATGGTTAAGAAGTATAGTAATCGGGTAAATACCTTGATTCATAGTCGAAGGGGCCAGTAAATAAGTATTTTCAAGTCATCTGATTCAGTCGGTTATGCCCATTTCTAGTAAAGGCCAATAAGATTCTTATGCGTCAGTCATCAAATCTTTACTTGACCCTTAAGTTTTTATAGTGGTGAGTTTGGGAAAATTAAGAGGGAATGCCCTTGATGAAAGGCAGTTGGCTAGGATTTTGAAGACTAGAGCACTAGTTCCAACATGTGGGGGGAATCATAGTAGACGACGTCCACAAGGAGGGTTAGTAGGTAATAAAGGAGTCCATGTAGGCCAAGCTAATAATAATGAGGGGAGAGGATAAACGCAACCCAAAAAAGGTATTTCCTATAATAATGAGAGTACTTAGTGTTACACAGTCCTGGGCAAACTAGAGGTAGAGACATCATACAATGTGATAGTAGGTCCTATTTTTTTCTGTGACTTAAAGGCTATTGTTTGTTTGATATTGGTTATACTTATTCCCATGTGTCTGTGAATTTTTGTCTAGGACTTGATTTTATTTGTGATACCCTTTATGCCCCTAACTATGTTTCTACCCTTGTTGAATATTTGGTAGCAGTAAACCATATATATCGTGATTGTTCTATGTTGTTTATGTGGCTATAAAAATGGGTACATTTAGTCATATTAAATATTCTAGACTTTGATGCGATATAGGGTATGACTTGGTTGCTCCACATATTGTGTTGTGTTAAATTGTAATGCAAGAATAGTTAATCCACATATCCGTAGAAGGGAAGGTTAGAGTGGAAAGGGTTGTACATCCCTGAGGCATTAAATATAATATTTTACCTTCACGATCGAAAACTAGTAGATCAGGGTGGTATTACCCAGTTGGTGAATATACGAAATGTTAGTCCGGAGTCTCTTTGCATTTAGCCTATTCTTCTGGTTATAGAATTTCTGACGGTGTTTCCTAATGATCTTCCTATTATGCCTACAAATAGGGACATAGAATTCTGTATTGATTTGGAGCGTGAAACTCACCCAATTTCTGTTCCTTCCTATTGCATGTCTTCAACAAAGTTGAGAGAGGGAAAAAATTAGCTTCACAAACTTCTTGATAAGGGATTTTTTCATCCCTAGTGTTTGTCCTTGGGGTGCTTCTGTTTTGTTTGAATATATTACCAATAATTAAATATGATTATATTCCGGAACAAGTATCCCCTGAGTTTGTATAGATTTTTTTGACTAGTTTTTGGGTGTTTCTTTATTTCATTAGATTGATTTTAGGTAGGGGTACCATCAGTTAAAGATTAGACATGAATAGATACCTATGACAACTTGTACGACTTGATAATGACATTATGAGTTCTCGGTGATGTCATTTGGGTTGAGTTATCCAGTTGTGACACTTATGAGTTTGATGAATAAGGTATTTAATTCATTGTTGGATTGTTTTATGTTTGTATATGATAGCTAGATTTATTCCAAGTGTAAGGAGGATCGTGTAGAATATCTAGTTTGTGTTTTGGGTATCTAAGGGAAACATAAATTGTATGTTAAATTTTGTAAGTGTGAATTTTGGATACCCTTAGTTTCGTGTTTTGGGCATGTATTTTCGAAAGAAGGGGTGTTGGTAGACCCCCAAAAGATAGAGACAATTAAGGATTCGATTCTTCCTAGATCCATGACGAGGCTAGAAGTTTTATAAGACATGCTAGCTACTGATTTTATGTTTCATCAATAAGGGACTTTCACATAATCAAGCCCACAACCCTTGTAAACAAAATCAAACCACACACATATTAATTTAACTCAGACCTATATGACCCTTACTATCGGGGTACTTAGACATCCCTCGACTTGGCCAAAATTAGTCATTTGACGACTTTTCCCTTAAAATGACGTCAAAAGCTCCATCATTGGGGAAATACATCATTTAACACAATTGGGGTTACTGAGACTTCACCTGTATAAACCCAACAACAATGTAATGCAATCCAATAATTTATAATCAATTATAATGCATGAATCTCAGGAAATGATCAATTTAGGGAATTTAGCACATTTACGAAATTAGGATATGCAAACTTGCACAAAATTACAATTTTAGGGCAGGCCCAACCCACATGAATAATATTTGAACAATTGCATTCGATTTCAACTATTATTTAAGAGTTTGGGGTTTGAAAAACCAACCTTTAAGATGAAATATGAGTTTGTAAAGCTAGGAGGCAATGTATTCCAACTTTGAGAATGAGATCAACAAGCAAGAACCAATAAAAAATCAAAAACAAAGAAAATCTAGAGTGCGGGTGTTTCTGTATAAGTCTAAAATGAGGGAATATGAAAGTGCTTGAAATTTTGAACTTTTGTCCATTTAAAAAATTTTTAGCTCGTGCTTTGGCCATATTAGTCCTCCTAGACAAACCACTCGGTGACACACGGAGTGTTTACTTGCCTCACAAGGTTTTATAGAAACTCCAGGTTATTTAGGGGTCCAAACAAGGGACAAAGTCAGGCTCGCCGACTCACCCATGGGCACACTGAGTTTTATCGACTCCAACCTGATATTTTCCTTAGTCCAACGAAAGTCCAATTTGGGCTCCCTGTTCTCTTCTATGAGTCACTGATCGGACTTTTGACTCGCCAACTGTAATTTTCAAACACAACACTTTTCACCTATTCAATTGACACCACTTATTCAAAATAAAAAAAGCATAAAAAACTTGAGTTGCCTCTCAAGAAGCGCCTTATTTAACATTCTGGCATGACATAATTACCCACTCAACCTTCATTCTTGGGGTTTACCATAGTATCACTAGGAAACTCTCCTTGTTGTCTTTAGTTGAGAAAAGACAAAATATTTTCCATTTGGGTCTTCTATAGTTTAATAGATATGTAATGATAAGTAATCATGTGATTTAACATTGAGTTGTTCGCGTTTATTTCTTTCAACATTCTGTCGTATTCTTCCACTTTTTGGAGAATGGGTGAGAGTATCTATTTTATCTTTCCACCATAATAACCCATGGTATTTTTATGCTTATTAGGAGGAATGTACCTATCTTTCTTTTTACGCAATACTTCAAATTCAACTAGGTAAACATTTTGGCTAAATTCTAGAACTCTCTTGCTCTTTGTAGGTGTTAGTCATGTGATTGAGGAGTTGGGATACTATTACATAGGGTTGTCGCATTAGACGACCCGGAGTAAGTTGGTCAGCTACTTCTCTGTTCTAAGGATCAGACCTCTACAGAAAGAATCCAGTAGCACATAATCTAGGATTCCGTAAGTTGAGCACTGGAACAACAGTGTCTTCAATCATAACCACAAATCATGGATCGTCTAACCCTAAGAGTTCTTGAAATTTAGGATGTCATACCTAAGAATCATCATATTTGAAGGTGGGTGGTCTGCTTGGTTACCCTTGCTACCATATAACTCTATTCCTTTGTTTTAAACAGTAACACAAAATCAAAACTAAACGTAAGTATATTCAACTATGACTAATAATAATACAATTAAAATTTACCATACAAATTTCAAACAAGAACATTCCCGAAAGCGGCACCATTTTGTTTTTTCATTTCTAATACACCTCATACAATTCTAGGTTTTCAACGATCGTAAATCAGTATAAATCTCAACTAAATGAGTTGGGGTCGAATTCTACATGGAGCGATACATGTTTCAGATTCAATTGGGAAGTATACATGCGGTCAAAGCAGTCATACAAATAAGAATTATCGAATAAAGATATCATTCAAACCTAGGGGTGACACAAATGTCAAATGGGAGGTTTTGGTTTTGATTATCAACTCCAAAAATCAGTCACAAAAAATAAGAATTAACAATAATGGGATCTATTATTGGGAAATGACCGATTATAGGCGTATATATACATATAAGAATTGCAACAATTAGTAGATAGCTAAATAGTAGTGAATAGGCTAGTCTAGAAGGGACATAATTTTCTCTCGAACAATTATCCCGAATAAAGTTATTTCTCTCGAACATCAACAAACATGCAAATTAATAGCAATCCACACCTTAATACATTAACTCTTGATATATAAAAGTGTGGGATTAGATTTAGAATTTGACCTCTAGAGTCAAACCCAAATCAACCCAATACCCACAAACCATCAATCAAAAAACTTAGTTCTAAAACCTTTCTCTCAAGCAGGCTAATACGATAAACATATAACTGCACTTGAAACTACAATTCTTAAGTTAAACCACAACTAATGATTCAAATCACTTTCAAATAGCATTTAAACTAACAATTAACAATACCCATAAGCTAAATAAGCCCATAATTACATAACCACACCCCAAGAAATGGGGTTTTAGCTTGACATCATACAAAGGTTAAAATTGTTACTAAATTGATTATCGATCAACTTGGTAAGAGTGATTTTGTAATTAAAATGCTTAAATTTGATGAATCTCAAAGACTAACTTCAAATTTTTGAAAATTGAATTTCGTCAATTGCCCTAAGGTAATGAAGAACTCTCCACAAAATTGTCTCAAAAATCTAAAAATTATTTTCTAGGTTCAAATATACTGAACTGAAGGTTAAAAAAGCGTATTTATAGTCACCAATAATAAGCTACTAAAGATCATTCAAAAAATTAAGTTGGGCTCCTTAAAAAACTCGTCGACCCGACCTTTGGTCTCTTCCAACGCCTTTTTGCCTTGACATTCAACATCCTCAAGGTTTGTAACATTGGGCAAGCTATCTTAGCTTTGAAAAATAAACTTGTTGATCTGCAGAGTGATCCCTTTCTTCATCAACTTGGTTCTTTCCTTCAGATCTTGGCACACTGAAACTTTAAGCGATTTGATGAGCCACTCGGCGACACACCGAGTACTTTATGCAATCCTCAGGCTCGGCCATCTTGACTTCTTCATCAAATTTTATTCCATTTTTCTTGTTGGTCTCCTAGCTTTATTTATTAATCCACATTCCGGAAAATCAATGATTTAACATCCACTATTGGCACAAAATAAGCATTTGAGGACACTAAATCTATACAAACAAAGCCTTGAATGAGTGAAAATCCAGAATCATCAACTACTATCATAGGTTTGAGAATAACTTTTCTTCTACAGTTACACACTTGACCAAGTTGACTCAAAATAAGGTAACATTTGAGTGGTGAGATATATTTGAATAGAATATCCAAAAACTCAACGATCTTGACAATAACACATATCTTGACCTTGTTGGTGGAAGGAAAGAATTTCATTGTTAATTGTGATGATTCACATTTGGGGTTTGGTGTTGCGTTGATGGAGCAAAGAAATGTTATAGTTTATGCTTCTAGATCTTTTAAGTTTCATTAAAAAAACCATCCCATCTATGATTGGAGTTGGCAGTACTTTGTTTACTCTAAGAATTTTGCGGCATTATATATATGGGGTTTAGTGTGACGTGTTCACTGATCATCGCAGTCTTTAGCATTGTTCACTCAAAAGGATCTAAACTTGAGGAAAAAAGATGAATAGAGTTTCTAAATGATTATGATGTGATTATTATGTTACATTCGGGTAAGGCTAATATGGTGGCAGATGCATTGAGCCAAAATATGGTTAGCTTGTGATGTTTTTGTGCTCTATAGAGGGTGTGAAAGTGTGTCACGCCCAAAATGAGTTAGGGTGTCTAGATCCTCACTTATGAATATAACCTTGTGAGCCAAAATATGGTTAGCTTGTGAAGTTTTTTTGCTCTATAAAGGGTGTCTAAGTGTGAGACCCCCAAAATGAGTTAGGGTGTCTAGATCCTCACTTGTGAATATAAGATTTTAAACATGTTAATAAAGTTTTTTAAAGTGTTCTTGCGTTATTTGAAGTCATTTGGAAGTCAAACAATAAGGACGACCAAAACGTTTGACGATTAGTCACATAAGGGGACTTTTGTGCTTTTATGTTCTTAAATGAGTATGATGATCTTATAAGGTCCTTAAATGATTATAATGATGTTTATAGGCATTTTATTTTGTTACATAAGGTTTTGATGTCAAACGTCCAAGACATTCAAAAATTAGCCTTGAGACATGCATGTGTGTGTCTTGTTGATGCCTAGCATGTTTGGACGTGTTTTGTGTAATGGTTTTGGGTGAAACTGATGTGGAAGGTCTTAAAAATATGGATTATATTTATATTGGAAAAGTCCGGTTATGAATTCCTAAGGGCCCCACAAAAATGACCCAAGGGCTTTCGAGACACTGCCTTGCCAGTGTAAATTGACTTAACAAAAAAATGCCCCGTTTGTTGAAAAACGGCTTTAAATTGTGGATTCATAGATGTAAACATATCCCACATAAGTCTTATGAAAATGACAGCACAAGTACCCAATCGATGAATCCACAGACAGTCCATCAATGGACCTACTGGGCGTCGATTGTGGTCGTTGGTGAAGGCTGTTGGAAGGTGCCTGGAGATTATTTGATTAAAGGGGTGAATGGAAAATTAACTCCACGTCCTAACCTGACCGTAATGGGTTTATTTGCTTATTTTTGAGTGTATTTATCTGATAAAAAATGTGATCAACCCATTCCCCATCCAATTCACATAAATTAGACTTTCCCTCCAAAAATATTCTCTCTAGAACCTCCATTGAAGGTGAAGCTTAAGAACAACTTGGAGTTGTATTCCCATGGATTATTCATCAGTTTTTAGAGGATTTAATCTAGATAACGATATGGTAATCCTTCATTTCTAGTTATCCTTCCATCTTGAGAGTTAATCTCAAAGTTTTCAAAGAGATTCACGATCAAACTTTCAGTCTTTCAAACTAACCATGGGTTCTTTCTCAAAACGTTTTCAAAGTCATAATTATGATGAATTGATTATAATATATTGGTTTTAACGTGAAATTCAATCCAATTGCATTGTGAACCCATGTCCTTTCCCAAACTCGATTTAGCCCTTGCATAAGCATTGTGATCGTGCTTGTTATTGGTGGATTTGTGATTCTATTACGTTGAATTGCTTATGGATACTTTTTATTATGTATATTAATGGTGAATTATTTATGAATGATCCATGTGGATCGATATATGAAGATTTGAATAAGTTTAGATTATGTCTCTATGTGTTCACTATAATATATGCCTTTTAATGAATGGATGAGGAATTTGATGATGTTAAGAATATTGTAGCTACTTCGTCAGGTTAATATCATGGATGAATTATGGATATGAATCTCGTATGATCAAAGTAAAGAAGTATTGACATGAATTGATCTAGGCTCTTCTAGTCTATCGATATATAATACTATGTCTGTGTTTTGATCTCGATTTTAGATTAGATGAAGCATGATTCCTTTTGAGTAATGATATCTTTAGCTACTGCCTAGCATGTATATTATTGTCAAAATATGATTTATGATCAACGCTTTAGGGAATTAGTAGCATTGTCTATTTCCTCTACTCTCTATTGAATGGATTGATTAGTGCCTATGTTGGTATCTTGATCTTGTAGGGATTTAAGAATGATTTAGTTATGTTAAGTGTACATTTAGCTACGAGGTGCTGGCTTCCATTTGGGGAAGGTTCGCCCATGATTTCTCATGAGATGAGTCTCCAATGCCAATGAGCATGTAGAGGGTTATGTATATCCCTTGGTTCCATAAACAATGCTTGCCACGTAGGCTCTAATCATGAAAATATTTTGCTTTTTTAAGAATAATTTAACTTAACTAATGTAGTTATCTTAAAATCCATATAATTTTTAAAACCTACTATAGAAAATATGCAAAAACACTCAACCTTCAGACTGACGGAAAAACTTATTGAGTTTATTTTTTGGTAAGTTTGGCATGAATTTATAATAAATATTTAATTTTGAGACAAATTTTAGGTTGAATTTGTCATATATTTAATCAGTTTAAAAATAAAATTATAAAATACTCCATGTGGCTAACAATATTTGTCCACTATTGATTTGACACAAACCTTTGGAAATACTAAATAATAGGGGTAATTATCTTTCAAAACATCGCTGAGTTTACTCAGTTTTGATTTTGTATGAGGGACATATCTACAGTCGAAGTTGGTATATCTAGATAAGAAAAGTCAATGGATTTAGAAAGGTATTATGGTCTTTTCGCTATCATGTTAAATATATTCATTTATAGTAATTAAGATGGGGACAAAACTGATTGGATTCATTTTACACTTCATAAAAATAAGTTAGGGTTTTGATAAAGAGAAGAGAAGAGGACAAAATAGGAGAAAAAAAAAGAGAGGATCAAGGCGTTCATTGAGGTTCTTGAGTTTGCCAAAGATTTTTGCCATGTGTTTGATCCCTAAGAGGTACTTAAGTTTCATAGTGTTGGTTTAGTTCACCCACACGCCAAACATGATTTTCATATTCGAATTTGTTTATAAAGATTGAAAGATTTAAGTTCTTGATAAAAGTGTTCTTAAGGTTTCATTCTAAAAGTTATTTTATATGCGGTTCTGATGATCTCTTGAGATGAAAGTGAGTGTTTTTAGGTTCTTATTTTACTATGTTAGTATATACTCATGTTAACATAAGATCAAAGTTATTGGGAAAGAAATCGTTCGAATCTAGGCAAACTAGGGTGAGAAAACGAGCATAGAAAGTCATCGCCTTTTCAGGGTGGTGCCTAGGCGACACGCCACCATCACACAAGGGGTGGATGGAGTGACACACCACTAAGTGCACCCAGAATAATTATCCAAAGTTTAGAAGTTGGCGCCTCATGCCACTCAGTGTGCCAGGGTCGCTTGCCCCTACCAGTTGTTTATCGTTTCATCCGTTTGAGTTCTTTCAAAGGGTACCTTTACTCTTCTTTGATTTTAAGCACTCTACAATACTTCTAAAATATATAAATAAATAATATAATGAATCATAACCTTGATTTCATAATTTAAAGTCAATGTAGAGTTAGGATTTAAGTCTTGAGAGTTCTTCTGAATATTTTAAGAAAGTCCCTTTGAGTATTTTTGAGGAGTCTTCTACAATTTCTAATAACATGTTTCTAGACTCAAGCAAGTTAGTATGATAATGAGGATAAGGTATTCACTATTCTACGTTATCATTACATGATTTTTCATATCATGAACCATAACTCTTGAATTCAGAATTCACATTCAAGAGAGACTTAAGACTAGAGTTCAAGAATGTCATTGAGTTAGATTGTGAATCCTTTGAAACCATTTATTGATTTAAGATACGTTTTAAGGATGTAAGAATGAGAATTGGAAGATTCATATAAATGACTTACATATTTTTATGTAGACCCTCGAGTTGGTTCGTTCATGCTCATAGATTCCGCATGAACTTTATAAATTTAGTACATTTGAGATTAGTAGCATATTTAAGTTCTAAGTCTTGAGTATCGAGTTCCTAATTTTTTAGTGATTATATTCTTAATCATGGGACTATAACATGTTACCTATGAAGTCCTTGATTTGAGTAGTTCATGATCATAATTTTGCATTAACTGTATAACTCGAGCAGTCTTTACATGGGAAGTATCTTTGAGTCTTGAGTTTAGTAGTCCATGCTCATAATTTTGCATGAACCCTATATGTCAAGAATTCTTCAAACGAGTATTATTAGTGAACTTCTTAAATTCTGAGTTGTTGAGTTCCCAGTATTGAGTTCTTTGTATGGTAATTGAAAACATGTATTGAGTTGTTCATGTCTATCGCTGGGGATGAACCCTTTTCTGAGAAGTCTTTAAGAAAATATCTATAAACTTGTTTTAAGACTTTATCACTTGAGTTGAGAAAAATAGCGTCGAGTTCATTTTCTTAAAAATGATATATAACAACTAGCTATTCCCAAGACTAAATGTTTTCACATTGGAAGAGGAGGAAACTGAGATTTCAAAAAGAGATTTGAGCAGTTGAGTAACATCTCTGTTTATAGAAAGAGTTTGAGTAATAACCTCAAACCAATGAAAGAGTTATGTTTTCAAACATATGAACTTAGCATATTTTGGGAGTAGTATTGAGCACCGATATGGAAAATAGTTCAAATTACTAAAGTCTACATAAACCCTGTAGCCGACATGGGTTTGAAAGAGTCAAATTTTATATGATTTTGTAATGTTTTTTATAATAATTAGAGGATCCACTTAGTTGCGAGGTCTTATATTGTGGTAAAGTATAGGACACTTCATGCAACTAGACAAGACGTTGTATCATACATAGCTCATAGTGATGGTTTTCAATTGAAAAAACTCCCATAGATTTATATTTAATTATATTTTATATAAATTGAATTGTTATTGTATTCTTAAATACATTGAGTTGTTTCTATTGTTTTAAAAGTTTTCCATAAATTGCATATTATATTGTTGCTTATTATTGAGTACCTTGGATTAGGTACCTTGTGTTGAAATGTGTTTCATTGAGTCGAGTACCTTATTGTTGAGTTGACCTTTATTTCACTTAGCTTAGAAACTTATAACTGAGTGGAGTATCTTAGCCTTAAGTATTTTGAGTTGAGTAAGTTTGAGCAATTTTGAGTATCCTTGATTATTCCTTGAGTTGAGTATGTTTGAGAAGAGGTATGTTTCTTTACTAATAGTTCAAGCTTATGTTTATACTTTAGATTTCCCCCTTACATGATCGTACATTCCACGTACTGATCCATTTGACCTTCATCATTTCATGATGCAGATACATGTATTAAAGGTAATTAACAGGAGCTTCTTTGATACAACAATTGAGTTTGAGTTATCTATGGTGAGCCCTCTTGCTTCAAGAGGGTTCCACCTTTACTTTTTGTTATATAAATTTTTATGAGGTCTGGGTCTTGTCCCGACTTCCATCTTTGTCATTTAGAGTTTTAATAGATAGATTGTAGAGTTTCAAAAGTGTGTTGATTTATTTTATTAAATGTTTCTGTTTTATGGCGATTGAATAATTTATTTTTATTAAGAGTGTTTCATTTGAGTTAAATCTTTGTAATTGAGATTCATGATTTTTTTAATCTAGTTTTTAAGCTTTGTATGCTTGAGTTAGTCTTCCGCCTGTAGTCAACAAAGATGAGGATTTACTTGGGGACCGCAATGTTTCTTGAGTGTCGGCCGCGTCCAGGATGTAGGATCGGGTTGTGACATATCATATCTTAGTCACAAAACTAATTTCAGTTATCAAGTTATTGGATAACAAGGTTAATTGTATTAGTCAAGTCTTTCAAAATCTAATAAATTACTCCAATTACTTGTCTTAACTACATTGTTTAACGGGGATAGACGGGTCTAATTGGCAAGCATTTATAATGAATCCTTTTCCGTACTAAAATAAGTTATTCGCCTGACCATCTCTCTTGAAAACACATCAACTCAATGGATGATTGAGCTCTCTATATTCTCTGGTATGTCTATCCTCCCTCTCTTGATTTTGATAATAAACAACATATGTATCTCTAGATGGAAAATCAAGAAATAATAAAACAAGAATATAAAAATAACATAAATGATAACTGATGAGTTAGAGATTGTGACATTTAAGGATTTCTTTTTATAATTTTAGTGTCTTAAAATGTCTAATTTATGCTAGAAAGTGATGTTAAACCCTTTATGTTTACGCAAGGGAGCAAATCAAGGAAGCTAACAAGCAAAAAAGAACAAATCAAGCTTAAGAACTAGATAAAAACAATCTGACGATCTCCACGATGAGTGTCTCTTCAGACATCCCAAAGTTTCTACGTGCCAACCTTAAGGGAAGAAACCAAAAAAGCGACAGCTGTGGTCAATCGGTGAATCGCATATTAGTTCCGCGTCAATAACTTAATCACCCAAAGTTACTTGATCTAAGATGTTGAAGGCCAACATAAATGGCAATGGAATAGGACACTCGGGTATCACCGTCGTCTTAGCGAGGCACAACTTATTTCGCCGACTCTATTTTCAGGCTCTGTTTTGGGAAAATATAAATTGGATCTAAAACTAATTTAGAGGAGTTCTTTCCTAGATATTACAATTCCATTCTGGACTTAGAGTTTTCTCTAGATTTTATAGTTTGAAATGTTTGAGAATTCAGAAAGTAAGTTTTTGAGTTTCATTCTTTGAAATCATCGTAAAAGCTATGAGACTCCTACCCACACGATTGATAATGCATTTGGTAAATGTTTGTCTGTTTTTATGATGTGTAGCTAAAACCCCATTTCTTGGGGTGTGGTTATGTGATAATTGTTTGAATTAGATTTATAATTATTAATTATTAGTAATTTAAATGCTTTATTGAAGTTAGATTAATCATTATCTATGTATTAATCTATGAAATGCAGTTGCAAATGTAATTCTAATTTTGTGTTCTTAGCTTGTTCAAGAGAGGTGTTGGAACAAAGGTTTTCAATTAATGGTTTGGAGGTATTAGGTTGTTATGGGTTCAGCTCGAGAGACTGATTCTCAAGCTTAATCATACCCATCTAGCTCGAGAGTCTAGATGAATTAAGGTGTGGGTTGTTCCCAATTGTGATGCTTGTTGATGTCCGATTGAAATAATTTTAATTGGGATAGTTGTTTAATAAAAAGCTATTTCACTCAAAGGGTATCCTACCTACAAATATATTGTTATTTATTTGTAGATTCAATTACCCATATAATGATATTTTCCTATAATTTGTCATATCCCAAGATTTCCTCTTTATATTGTTGTTTCATTATTAATTGATTCCATCGTAGGTGCTAATTGCAAAGTAAAACCCCCATCTGACATTTGGTTTCATCCCTTTTGACTTCTTTACATGTCTTTTTTGATAACTTCTATTCCTAAAACTATTTAGATCAAAGTTTTTTTTTATAACTGAACTTGAAAATGTATTGCTCCTAGTGGTTTCGACCCAAACTCTTCGTTGGGTTTCTTACTACTTAACAATCGTTTGTACTAGAACTGGATTAGGTGTGATTGATATACGTCGAGCATGCCAAGTGGTTTGTCTGTTCGCCAATGTCCCCTAGAATTCACCTTTAATTTTAAATTTTGATTAAGTTTGTTATTTAAGTTTCGGCAAGATCCCTAAGCTCACTGAGTTCACTCGGCGACTCACTGAAAGGTCTTCTTGATTTTTGTTTCTACGTCTGTAACCCCTAAAATACAGTGTAACTTTTAGTGATCTTCTTCTTGATTGTTGATTGGTGTAGGTGATTCACTGAACTACCCTAAACCTTGCAGACTTGTCCTGAGTTTTGAAAATATTTGCATTGGTACTTTTGACGAGCCAGATCTGGCTCATCTAAGTCTTCTTGCTGAATTGATGAATTTATTGAACTTTTCTACTATTTTCTATGTGGTTTGCAGGATTGGCTAGAAAAATCTTGAAATATAGAGGCATGTCACCCGAAAGCAGGCGTGAGGGATCTTAATAACTGAGGAAGCATTGCTTCTAGTGCCATTGGCAAGAATTTACCTCAGATGTGAGGCAATGGAAAGGGAAATGTGCACATAGTTGAGACACCAGTGTATAACTTCGGCAGTTAGGAAGAATTATGTGATTCGGAGGTATCGTTTTTTAGCCTTAGGATGACCAATTTTTAGAGGCTGCGCAAGCAAATTTACATTCTAACTCACCATGATCCGTCTAGCATTGCGGATCAAACCCCTCTAGGTTAAGATGTAGTTCCTCCTCCGGCACAAACACTGTTACAATAATATCAATACATGTTCCTCCTTCCCCGTCTACTCAACCGCTTCAAGACCAAGGGATCGAGGACATCTTGGAAGAGAATAGATTGTCCAGGGATGGTGTAGTGGACAAACATTCAAATGTGTGGGAAACTCTCTGGTTCCAAAATTTGATATCTTCATCAATCCCCATGGCCCATACATTCCCACCTAAATCCGAGAATTCAATGAATCCTACATTGATCTAGTATCTTAAGGGAACAAGAAAGCTAGTGCCTTCAGGCAAATGGAGTTTGTGATGGTCCGAGGGAGGAAGGTTAAATGCAACAATTATGGTATGAACACTATATTTGAGAGGGTTATAGATTTCATACACAAGTACCTTAGTATTAAGGGTTGACTAGCCCACCTATTTTTCTCACACCACCCCGAGGTATATTGACACTTAAGCTCTATATAGAAGAAGGACTTAAAGATATCAAATCGTTAGTTGTTTGAATCATCAGCAACACAGTCTTGCCAATGCAGAATGAGCCCATTATCCACCATCCAAAGGCATCATGTATTTGGTCTATCTTATAAAGGAAGCGGATGAATTTAGGATTTATTATCGAACAGAGGATGACCATCTGGGCCACGCAACCCCTGACATCCCTTCCTTTTTTAGCAGGTATCACAAAGTTGTGTCATTGGGCCAATGTTCAACGTGATGAGAAGAAGGATATAAAAGTTACATCCACATATTCTACCAACATCTGATGCATAAATGTCGAGTACACATGAGATGAGGCTTATAAGAGTAGTGAAGCTCCACTGGACACATCTCGGGAGGTTGATATCAATACATAAGAAGCAGTGATAGATTATCATACTCCATCCACAAGGACTTCAGGTACTTCTAGATCCACTCCTTCTAAGGCCTCGAGTTCTTCTACTACTCTCTCTCCCCTTTCAATTGTTGCTAGTACTACTGCCTCCAAGTCTCCAGTAACTCTGGCCATGTTTCTTAATATAGGGCACCTAGCCCATTATGTCGATGTGTGTACTTCCCAGCTAGGGGTAAAGGTTCCTTTGATGATTGTGGCAACTATTACTGTTGCAATGACACCTCTTATGGCTTCTATTGATGCCCTCACAATGAGAGTATATGTTTGAGTGAGAAGGAAGAGTGTTCTTGATGCAGTGAAATCTTTGAAAGCCAATGTTTCTCAGTTATGGAAGGATGTGAAACATTTGAAGTCCACAAATTTTACTTTATTATTTTGGATGATGGAGATCCCAGATAATTAGAGTATTGATATTCCATCATGTGTTGAGGGTCTTCTAGCTAATACAGGAGAAAATTCTAGGACGGATGTTGCTGCTGTTGAGTCCAAGGCAGATGTGGATCAACTTGAGGTGCGAGAAGAGGTTGTTTTTGAGAACATGACATACATAGAGGATACCATGTTCGAGAAAACTAGACATACCTACTTGAGAGATTCTTATATTTAAGGCAACAATGGATCAATATTAATGAGAGTGTGACCCGAGACACTGATGTCCAGACAGATGGAGTGAAAAAGATGCAAGGTTTGCCCAATCTTAGCATTACATGATGATTCTCTTTACCTCCATCTCTGTTGTTTTATTGACTATTCTATTTTTAGTTGCTTTTTGAGAACACATTCTTACTTTTGTTAGGTTAGGTAAGGTATTCCCGTACCTACCTCTTCTGATTGTTTTGTGAATATTGGGCTTATTGATATGCATATTGGTTTTTGAAATATGTTGCGGATGTTGTAGATTTTGGCCCATTGTTTTGAATGAAAATGTTTTATTAATATCATATAAACAAAATTCACTTATTTTGGGTATGATTGGGATTGTTCTTGTGAAAATCTTAGTGTCGGTTGTGGTTTATATCGATGAATTAAATAGTGATTCTAATTGAACAAAATGAATATACAACTAGATGAGGTTAACGAAGTTACATAGAAATATGTGAATCTTTAGAATCTCGTTGTGACTCGCGTATTATAGTATAAGACTCATGTGATGAACATTGCGCACCAGCTAGAAAGTGTGGAGTCTTGTTTGATATTGGTGCAAATGCCTTGTGTGATGAGATTACTTTGAACATTGTGTGTGATTACATCTAGAATTATCCACATTTGTCTATTTAATTGAATGATCCAAGCACTTGAAATGACATTCGGCAAGAATTTTGAACAGTGAACCAACTTGAGTGTATACCAGTTTAGTGGCCAACCTTGTGAGATGTATGAACCATTCTTGTAGCCTTTTGAGACTTACCCTTTTTCTTGGAAGAAATTGATAAATTGTGATCTCTCTTTGTCTATTCACCCATAAAATTCATGAAGTATTGTTTGCTTGAATAGCCAACTTAGGCCAGAAGCCTAAGTTGGGGTTTGGTGAAAAGAGAAGGAAAGTCAAGAAGTGTGAGAAATCTCCCTTCATGTGATTAATTTGACAAATCTTTAACTCTTCTATTATAAAAGGAGAGAAAAGAAAAAAGGAATTAAGGAAGAAGAAAGATAAGAAAAAGACCATAATGTCCTAAAAAAAAGTAGTGCAAAAATGCAAAAGAAATGGGGTATATTGTTGTTCATATAAATTTTAATAATGGGGTGAATTATGAGTATGTTTCATATGCTTAAGAAAAAGAAGGAAAGATTTGTTCAAACCATATTTGATGACGGTAGAATGTAGTTAGCCTAAATAACCATATCTTTAAACTCATCCCTGTTACAAGCCTTGGAAACACCGCTGTTATCCTGAGTGAGCTAAAAAGAATGTTGATTGGAAAATAAGGTCAAACCTATGGGTGAAATCATGCATATCTACATCTTTGCCAGTGTGAGAGTTTTATGTGATGCTGGGACTTTAATTTTGAGAAATTTAGTGTGAATATTGAATCATCTTTGTTGTGAGGGCATTTGAGTACCTTTGTTGAGCTTGAACTCGCATTTGAAGCAAGAATTGTGAACTTGAGCTTCTTTGATAATGGTGAGTCACAATTTGAATTTTGATGCTCAATTGATCATTGTATGAGTAATTGTATGCATTTATGTTGATCCTTATACAACATTATTTGTAGTCATCCTTATAGAACCGCTAATCTTGAGGTTTATTTGAGGACAAGAAAAAGTTTAAGTTGAGTTGTTGATGAGTCCAAGATTTGAATTTATGGCCTTATTTCAATAGTTTTAGTGTCCTCAAATGCCTAATTTGTACTAGAAACTGATGTTAATGCTTTGATTTTCTGTCATGTGCGCTAGGGAGAAAAGCTAGGACAATAATAGGCAAAAAAGAAAAGTTTGAGAAATGGAGAAAAGGATTCATGGTGATCACCAAGACTACTTTGATAAGCGCCGAATGGCTCTTCAGACCCCCAAAAGTTCCATTTTAAAGCCTTGAAGGAAGAAACCATATCGGCAGCAGATATGGGCAGTCAGCGAATCGCCAATTGGTTCTGAACTAAATTGGATCGCCCAAACGTTATGTTACTTGAGATACTGAGATGCAATAGTAAACTCAGTGTATCACCCCAATTAGTTCGGCGAGGCACAACTTAATCCTCAGAGTTGACGTTCAGGCTTAATTTAGGGAAACTATAAACTGGATTTTAGAAGTCAATTTTATTCTTTCGTAGACAATACAGTTCCTACTTTAGACTTATAGTTTTCTCTGGATTTTTAAGTTTGAATTGCACAATTGTGGATGATTTTGAAAGTTTGTTTTTGGGTTTTATACTTGGGAATCATTGCAAACTTGGAGCCTCTTACCCATATCATGGCTAATGCATTTTGTAACAATATCTCTATTCTTATGATGTGGGGATAAACCCTAATTCTTGGGGGTGTGATTATGTTATTATGAGTGAATTACATTATGGATAAATATTTTTACTAATTTAAATGTTATATTTAATTAGGTTGGGTCATTACTATATTTTAATCTATGAATCGCAGTTGCAAATGCAATTCTAGTGTTCTATTCTTAGATTGCTCAAGAGAGAGTTTTTGGAACCAAGGTTTTTGATTAATGGTTTGTAGGTATCAGGTTCATCTCAAAAGAGTGAACCATAAACCCAATCTTACCGATTTGGCTTGAGAGAGTATATGAATGAATGTGTGGGTTGTTCTGGATTGTTATGCTTGTTGATGTTTGAGAGAAATCACTTGAATCTAGATAGTTGTTCGATAGAAAGATATTTCACTAATAGTTTAGCCTACAACCTAATGTTTAGCTATGCAATATTGCAAATTTTTCCTATAGTCGATCACATATCAAGAATTCCTCTTTATAATGTTGTTTCATTGTTGTTTGACTGCATCATTGTTGGTAATCGCAAACCAAAACCCCCAGTTGACATTTGTTTTCACTCCCTTCAACTTGTTTACATGTATTTTTCGATAATATAAATTTCTATAACTATTTAGACCACATTTGTACTTTTACAACTGAATTTGAACATGTACACTCCTTGTGGGTTCGACCCCAGCTCTTCGTTCGGTTTTATACTACTTAATGATCGTTTGCTCCTAGAATTAAATGTGGTGTGCTTGAAAAAATAATCAATAACCAAGAATTAACGTAAATAAGAAGAACTAGGAAATTATAAGGCGTTTAGCCACTCATAACATTCAAAAACCACAAAATACACTTGATCATGCGAATAACGTAAATAAGAAGAACTAGGAAATTGAAACCTATTAGAAATGATAGAACTTTCTCTAGCACACACAAATAATATTGAAACTTTATAAAATAACCCTAGGGTCATATGTATAGAGTTTAGGGAAAGTATTTCCAAAGATATCCCAAAAAGGAATTTTATTTTAACCCAACTTTCTCCCAACAGTCCGCATCTCCTTAGGGCATCCCTCCCATATCGCGCTTTCCAGGATAAGGTGCCACGCTGCCAATGCATTAAAATTCAGCACCAAATACTTCTTCTCCTGGAATTATCGCACCCTTGCTGTGCCTTGGATGATGTGGCTCCATGCCATCCTTTTCTCCTTGTGTCACTTGATGTCTTCAATTTTTTTTCATTTACGATTCCAATTCTTCTCTTAGGAAAACTGCACAATAGCTAATCATGTATATTAGTATGCAATTATCGCAATCCTATGAAAAAACATGTTAGTTATATTAGTGAATGTCCTTATACATACGTTAAAAGATGGGTAATTGATAGTAATTGGCCATATAAATATTCCCAAGATCAACCAAACAATTAAACATTTGTTAGTCCTCGAAAAAACTCTATCTTATAAAATCACACTCTTAACCCTCTATCTCCTCACCTTGCTTTACAATAGGCCAAACATATTTAATCATGATCTTGTGGTACAACATTACATGAAATAATTTGCACTCCTAATTATAGTCTACCAATCAACACTTCACAACCTCGATGAATGACTTTTTTTCGGTAATTTCGTGCTAATGCAATATCATAGAGACACAACCAACAAGAGTCTGCACCTAACGTGTGAGATGAATGCCCTAGCTAAGTAAAGACTTTCTTTCACACACAAATTACAATCATAATGCTATATTGTGTGAACTTCACTCTCACACTCACAAATAAAGTTTTCATATATCCTAACATGTCATAAGCTTTCCCTTTTATGTACTCTAATTTTCACAAAGTTTTACTCATAGAATCGAGAGCAATTCCATTCGGTTGTAATGTTAGCTTTAGGCAAGGAAGAACACATTTGGGCAAAATATAGTGACTCATCCTCCTTAATGCACATGTTTTGATTTTTCTTTCTAATATTAACGATTTTTTCTTTTCCCTTTGATCCCCCTTCATACATATTTTTCCAATTGAACTTAAACTCTTGCACTCTTTTTCACTAAAGCTCTTATTTTATTCACACCCCTTTGTATATTTTTTTTTTCAATCTTATTTGTAACAGCCCTCAACTTATGGGTTTCTCTTCAGCTAAGCTCCACATTGTCATTGTAAGGACAAGGGTCATTATTAAAATATTTTGAAACTATCAAATTTAAATATAGGATTTGAACCTTAGTCGAATTGTACAATGTCCAAAGGACTAGGGACAATCACATATTTATGAACGTCTGGGCATCATTCATCTACATATTTTCTTTATTTACCACAAAACTAAGAATTTTAACCATATTCACATTTACCATTGTTCGCCTTTTTATCTTAAAATAGTGCATTAGGGATTACATAGCGATCAAAACTAGTGGTATCAATAAAAGGGTCTATACTAAGGATATTTCATTAGGAGGAATACAAAAAGATTTAAACTGGTCCATTGAAAGAAACGCCTCAATCATATTCCACAAATTACATAAATTACCCATTAGGCACAATTGAGGAAATTTCTAGACGTTGTTCAATGCAATAACTAATCAAGTACACATTACATCACAACACACATAAGGACATAACACTCATAGCATGCTTACATAAAATTCATTATGGTATTCTCCACACAATTAAGCCCATAGTCTTTATTTATTTCATTAGAGTCAAGATAAAGAGATTATATATTTTATTCAAGGTTACCATTTCAATATTGCAAGAAAAGTGTTACCAATGATGACGTCTATCAAACTATCAAGACAAGGTTTTAAAATGACAAAAAGGCCGGTTTCATACTTCTCTACTCGTAGTAATTAATTTTTCCTTAGTACGGTCGTCATCCATCAATCATTAGTAATTTTAACTCCTATAACAACTCTAATACTCAACACTAAAAAGTAACTATTCCTAGTCGGTTCAATGGGACTATCCTCCGTAAAAGAAAAAAAAGCCAAGGAACCCTCCTAAAAATAAAAAAGACTCGATAAAGCAGTAAGCTATGTACAAAGAAGTTCAACTTCCACCAATCACTTAAAACAAAACAATGTTCTAAGTATGAAAAGTAAAATAAAGTTAAAAGGCAAAAGAGAACTCTTTGTTGACCTATAGGTTGCATTCTTCAAATTAGCAGGTTGCCACATTAGTGTCCAAATACATAACCACCGAGACTGAAACACCATCTCTACCACCAACATCAATTTCATCATCTTCGGGGCCATTATCGTCCGTATCATCCTCCTCTACACAATCCTTATCATCAGCAGTGGCATCATCATCATCAATGGGTTCTTAGAAAGCCGAGCCCATGTAACATACGTACATTGCGCTATCCGTCAAAGGGTAAAGCTCCTCTAGTGTTCCATTTTATCCTGAGTCACCGAACAAACAACCATCTGCATTTGTAGCTCATCCATTCCAAATATGCGACCCATACAATTATTATCACGGTCTTGCCTATAAACAATAGCCAACACGAGCCCTTGGGATGGATCGTACGCTGTAGTTCCTGTTAAATCAACCAAGTGGCACACTAGATGAGGGGCATGAAGGGGGGGGGGGGGGGACACTCATGAACTTCATTTTGACTTTGTGAAGCCCCAAAGTTCCTAGTAATGATACTTCCATAACATAACTTTACCTAACTTAAGCATGTTTTTCTTGAAAACAGCTCCACACTCACCAACAGCCCCTTCATCAAACAATTATTTGAAGCAGAATATTGGTGGCTTCCTGACTACAACTTCCGACAACCACTCCTTTCCTACTACAATCAGTACTCGGACAACTAGAAAAATTTGTCTCCTAAGGAGCCACCTTCACTTTCAACAATAGAAGAACGAGAAAAGAGCAAAAAATATTTGTTAAAAGGTGTTCGGGGGGTTGGGAGATGACACGCTTTACCGAACTGTACGTGAAAGGGAGAAGTCCCTATTGGTGTCTTATATGTTGTCCTATATATGTTGTCCTATATGCCCACAACTCATAATCAATCTTCTCAGACCAACTGTTTCTTTTTGCATTCACCATTCTCTAAAACATTTGCTTCACGTCTCTATTTGAAACTTCCTGTTGCCCGCTTGTTTGCGGATGCTAAGTTGTAGCAACCTTATGATGAATACCATACTTACTAAAAAATAAATTTCACTAGATGGTTAATTAATTGCTTACCTTCATCATTTATTATTGTCCTTGGAGTTCCAAACCGAGTAAAAATATTCTTTTTGATGAACATAATCACAATGTCTGAATCATTCGACGAGGGGCCACCGCTTCAACCCATGCACTCGCATAATCAACAACCACATTGGTTTCCATGGAATTGCGGGTAGGGACCATTAAGTCAATAACTCACACATAAATATTCCACCTCAAGAATCTTAGTTAGTGAATTCTCATGTTTTCTCGATATCATACCCAACCTGTGAAATTTATCACAACCCTTCACAAAGGCAATAGACTCTTAAAATAAAGAGGGCTAAAGGAAACCATATTGTAGTACCCTAGACAAAGTGCTCTCTCCTCTGTGATTTCCTCAATATGGTCTAGCATGACAACTTTCAAGCACTTTTTGAACCTCATACCCCGGAATACATATTCTTACAACCCGAACAATTCCTAGCTTGAATACGAATGATTCATCAAAGATATAGAAACTAACATCATGATTAAGCTTTATCTTTTGTTGGGTGGTTGCATCTTGAGGGTACTCTACACACTATGGGATTTGCTATGTATGCATAATAAGGTACATGAGAGATACCTAGCACCATTAATAGTTCATCTAGAAACTCTTCCAGAATTTGTTACCCTTCATTGTACATAGGAAAATCTTCCAACCTACACAAATGACTAACAATTTGATTTTCCATACTCTTTCTATCTTTGATCTTTAGGTCCAATTCGTTTAGAAACAATATCCACCTACTCAACCTTGGCATAGAATTCTTCTAGTTAAATAAGTACCTAATAGCTGGATGGTCAGTATAAACAATCACCTTGCTACCTACAAATAAGATATCAACTTGTCCAAGGAGAAAGGTAGAGCGAGCATCTTCTTCTAAGTCAGAATATAATTATCTTCTGCAGAATCCAAAAGGTCTTGATTGCATAGTATATTGAATGGAACACATTTGTTTGTCCCAATACCACACCCACTGCAACATTGCTTGCATCAGACATGAGTTTAAATTGTAAATCCAATTAGCAGCAATTAAGATGGGAGCCTCAATCAAGTTTCTCTTTAACATCTCAAAAGTTTTGTAAAAAACTCTCATCAAATTCAAATCTCACCTCCTTCTTTGAAAGACAGCACATAGGTCTTGCAAACTTGGAAAAACCTTTCATGAATTTGCGGTAAAAACCTGCACGCTAAGGAAAGTTCCGACTCCTTTTAATGATATAGGAGGGAGCAATTTTTCAATAACTTCCACATTGGGTTTATCTACCTCTAATCATGCTTTTGACACCTTATGAACTAAGACTATACCATCTCAAGCTAAGACGTGACACTTTCTTTTCCCAGTTTCGTACTAAATTATTGTCTTCACATCTCGAAAGTACTTTATCAAGATTTCTTAGACATACCTACGAACACTACCAAAAAGCATAAAAACCATTTATGAACACCTTTATAAATTCCTCCACAATATCAATAAGAATGACCATCATACACCTCTAAAAAGTCAGTGCATTATAAGTCACAATGACATGCATTTGAAAGAATATGTACTATCAGGACACGTGAACTTTGACGTTTGTAATCCTCTCGAGCAATCAAAATCTAATTATATCGGGCATACCCATCTAAGAAACAATACTACACTTACCATGCTAGTCGGTGCAACATTTGATAAATGAAAGAACTGGGTAATAATCTTTCTCATTGGCCTCATTTAGTTTTTGGTAATCCATGCAGTTATTGTTCTAGTGGGAATCAACTCATTTTTCTTGTTACTTACAACTTTCATACCTTATTTCATGGAACGCACTGTACATGACTTACCTACTTACTATCATAAATAAGGTACACAATTCAAGCATCTATCCCCTTTGTTACTTTATTTCTCACCACTTTTTTTATCAAATGATTTAGTCTATGTTGATGTTATGCACTCGGTTTGTGATCCTATTACATATCGATTTATTGCAATCATAATGTCTGACTAATCCCATGAATATTAGCAATATTCCATCCAATTGCTTTCTTTTTCCACTTTAGTATTATATATGTCACAACCATGTATTTTAGACAAGTCTACGGAAAGTATTACGGGTAAAGTTCAATTAGTACCCAAATACAAATACCTTTGGTGAGAAGTCTTAGTTTTCCACTCAAACTTAGGTGCTTCTTCAATTGATGTTTTGGGTTGAGTCCATCACTCACGATCCAATGGCTCTACTCTACGTTTGTGTATTTTTAGGACTGCCAGATTTAAACAAGACGCTATTTCTTGAGCCTCAGTATCTGCGTCTATATCATTCCCTACTAACTCTATTTCTAATTGACCCTTGGATGCAACGAGGTGCGATTCTAGTATGAGATGGACAACCATAACGGTGGATAAATCTTCATAAACAGATGGTCATTTCAAGGCGCGATCGACATCGAACACTTCAACGTTATCATGTGACCTAATAGTTGACTGGCCAGATGCTACATCAATCAATTCCCTTCCCATAGCAAATAATAGACGCCCAAAAATGTATGGAACTTCAGGATCAGGATCAATGATTAAGACAACAAAATACACCGGAAAGATCAAGGAACCTACATGTACTAACACATCCTTTACTACCCGCTCTAGCGTAGCAATGTACCTATCAGCGAGTTGGAGAATAACAGTTTTTTGTTTTGGACTACCTAACTATAGTTTCTTATACAATGATGAATGCATTAGATTAATGCTAACACCTAAATAATAAAAACCCCAGGCATGAACACTTTGCCAAATTATAATCTGCACATTAAAAATACTCGGATTCGTTACGTTCTTGGGAAATCTATTATGAATTCTGGAGTTTACCTCCTAAGTATGTCGCATGATCACCTTCACGTACTTATCACACTTGGGATTTTCCTGCAAAATGTCAACCAAAGGAAGTTTAATGTGAACCTTTTTAAAGAGTGAAAGAAACTTACTGAAGCATTAGTCTTCACTCTACTTTTCAAGATTTTGTTTAAACAAAGGGGATGGTCTCTTTGGCAGAACGGGCTGCTCAACAATGGAGTACTTTACCACCTCTTCTGCTTTCTTTTCATTTTTTTTGACTACCTTATTATCTCTATTCTCTGTATGTCATATAGATGTAACCCACTTCTAGTACACACCACATTTAGTTGATTAGCATTTGGTTCGGTATCACTAGGCAAACCTCTTTGATGGCGCAAGTTGAGTGCATTATTTACTTTCACAACTTGCTTTTATAAACTTATTTGGGACATTTAGATGTTTCTTATGTTCTCATATTTCTTATCTATCCTAGAATTTACCTTTGTACCAATTTATACCATAAGATTTTGGATTAACTCTTCATTAGTCATTCCCCCTAGGTGCACTTGTGTTTACGTAGTGGCTAGGATTTTGGTATTGCTGCCATGTTCCTTGTAAGCAATATTTGTAAGACCCTTGAGCTTGGTTTTTGTTTTTCTTCCCACCCCATGAGAAGTTAGATGTTTTCTCCAACTAGAATATTAGGTGTTACCGTAGTTTTTCTAACCTCCACCCCTTTGTGAATTTTCCCACATAGTTTATGGAATCTGTATTTGACTAAGAAAGTTCATTTTATGTTCTCCATTACCACACACTCTACATCGACTTGGTTCTTATTTATTAATTCACCGGTTCTTGACATAGGATCATTTCTTGACGTGCATGGTCATGTTTTATTGCATAGCATCCAGTTTTGTATTTATTACGATGGCTTGATCAACATTTAAGATTCCTATGGCCGTTTGTGGCTTGGTTCTTGATATTTCTCCTTCATAACCAGGGTTTCCTTTGGAGAGTTTATATAGGAGATCAAAAATCTCTTCACACCTTTTCATTAACGTTTTTCCACTTGCTGCACTTTTAAGGAGTACATTTGTATTATAATCCAATCCCTTACAGAAAGTGTAAGAAAGTATTTGAAAGTGATTTGGCCCCCCTATCATAACCGCTTCAACCTTCAGTTGTTTGGAGAGCTTCTAAATAATGATGTTCAACATTTGCTTGAGAAGGAAGAAGAAGAGTTGAATCCGCTGTTAAAGAAGATGTTTCACGGGGAGAGTCCAAAGTATGAGTTTTTTTCATCTTATAGCATTAGCCGCACTTAGAGGAATACATTAACACACCTAAAATACTAGACCAACATTCTCATGTCGATACATCATTGCCTAATTACTATAATATGTTTTATTCTCATTTTTGGGGACTTGAAATTTTGCAATACTTACAACCTTGTTTAACATAAGTGTTAGAGTAAATTAATGTATTGTATGGGTTTGTTTGCGTAATTTTAAAATTATATTTGCATATACATTGGAAGTGTGAGCATAAGGTATATTAATATAGGTATATATGTATGCATTTTGGGCAGCAAACGATTTGTTTGGGCAGCCCCATTTGGTGACATATTTCCATGTGATGAGGATCATTTGTGTAGCTATATATTTCACACCTCCTCTTGTGATTTTAGTCTCACTTGAAGAATAGGAACCTTAGGATCATTATATAAGAACTTGTTCTTCAAAATCAAGAGAAAAAAAGGTCTTTTTGGCTGGAATTCTAGACACACAATTCATTTTGGTAAGTGATGAAAAATATATTTCTTAGCTGGGTAGAGTTTTGTATTTTAAGCACATCTTGTCTTATAGAACTTCATTTACAGTGAATAAGTATGATTTGGAAAGATAATTTGTAATTCAAAACTCTTATATTTATGGAATACTCTCATCTCGCTGCTATGGATTTGAAATATGGGACTCAGCATAGGACAAGTTCTATCCTGCTTCTGGAATTATAAATCATGTATGTTCAACTGTTAGTGTGTTATTACATCTTTTTGTACAAAATGTATTTTGTGGTGATTCTTGATTATTTTCAAGATTAAGAGATGTACCTACATATTTCATAAAGATTATAAAGCGTGGTTGAGCATTTTAAATTTTCAAATCTAAGTTGTGAAATAAAATATTAGGCTGGCAAAAATCACCGTACTAAGAGAAAAGTCGTATTTGTAAGGCGAAGCATACTTATGATGATTAAATAAGTTTTTAAATTGTATTTTTAAGTTCGTATATACTCGTGAATAAGTTGAGGACCTTCATACGTTGGTTGGTCTATGGTTTGAACTCTTGAAGCGGTCTTGAACAGCTTCTTGTCTAAAGAACTGAGGTTTGCGCATACACTTGTACTTCTACTACTTTTACCTGCTTGTATATTTGAATGTTTATCTTGGTACCTTTGTTACCTCTTGTCACTTTGCATTATCGTGTTATTGTTTTTCAAGATGTTAAAGACTCTTGTGTAACTCGCCCCACTTGTTCAAATTGTTTGATCACTTGGCACTCTTGGTGGGACCTTGTACTTCTTGTGGGTTTGACTTTGTAACTATTGTCATGCCTCTTGATTCGGATCATTTTCCATCTTGACTATGTTTTTAGTTCGTCTTAAGTATTTGAGTTGTCCATTTAATGTACGAACTAGAAAACCACTTTTAATATGGTTCTTGGTTCTGTTGACTATTGGTCTTTGACACATTTTGATGCAGGGAATCAACCCTTCTTGATACGTTCTTTTTCTTGGTGTGAAGATATGATGTATATATTGGGAGAGTCTTGTTGTTGAACCTCTTGGGAAATGGTGCTGTGAGCGTTATTAACATATGGAGCTTTAAATATCCAACTTGATACTCTTTGTATATTGTGTACTTGATTAATTGCTTCTGTTTCAATTGTGTTGCCCTTGACTTGAGAATGATAAGACGGTGAATCAGAGGGCTCTGGATCTTATTGTTGCACCACTAAGCTATTGCTTACGATAGGTGTTTTACTATCATAGGGAATGTTCGAGAGGGTGCATAAAAGTTGGCATTGGATATGGATATTTTTAGAGCCTTAAGGAAGATCACATTTTCATAAAGGCATCTATATTTTGTATAATCCTTGGGACTTGTACATAATCTATGTGTTTCATATTTACATGAAATTTTGAGGTCTGATTTGGTTATGTCAGCATGGTTTGTAACATAAGTATGCCTACACATTTTTATCTTTTGGAGTGTGTAAACTCAAGTCTTGTAATATACTGATTTACAGTAAGTTTTGAAAGTTTTTTTGGAGCATCAGCCAATTTCGCTACACAGAAGTTTGTATCATCCCTGTTATTCGTCCTTATATTTGAGGATAATATATGCATGAAAACGTTGTCGATGTTTTGCTTACAAAATTTGGAAGGGTTTTTGGTCATAAGTTAAAAAATTTTGTGCCATATTAATTTGACCACAAATAAATGTTTAAATGAGAAAGATGCGCATCCTTAACGCAATTATTCATATGAACCTAATCCTAACTACCTACAAAACAGTACGCCTTTGTTTAATCTCTTTTAAATGTCGCAAGCATTAAATTAGGTTTCTTGTCAAGTTGTAGTATGTCTCGGAAAGGACCGCTACAAGTGTTAGCATCACAGTCTAAGTCTGTGGTTCTATCTTTTTTTGTGTGAATTACTTGTATACTTGTTTTCTTTCGAAAAGGTTCTATTTAGAGTCCATGTCGACTTACATGGTTTTCCATTTTCTTATTGCATGTAGAGTGCACATGCATCATGTACATGTCCCTAATGAAATTTGATCTTCCCTTTTCAAGGAATTAAGTTATGACCACTTCTTGTGACCGACCTATGGAAATTGCTTTTGAAGATTCGGGTGCCTCTATTTCCCAACCTTATGCACTATAAGGGGTTGGAGAACATATCTCGAATAAGTATGTTCCCCACACTAGCGGGTCTGAAGTGGGAAATCATCAGCGTGGAATTGTGGGTTCACATCCTCATATGAGTCATAGTACTCAAGCAATAAATTCTCTTTTTCAACAAATGGTTTTTACTTCCCCACATGGCTGAATCATTGCATGATCCCAATGGGATGAACTTTGTGAAAATGAGGAAAATGGATGGAGTAGAGTTTTAAAGGCACTATTGATCCCATAATGATGTTGAACAATGGCTAGATCGAATGGAGAGGATTTTTCAGCAGTTGGAGTTTTCAGATGTTGCAGAGTTTATGTATGCTATTTCAATATTACAAAAGGATGCTTATGATTGGTGGGTAAGTTTTCCGAATGCCAAGGTAAAAGCTCCCTTCTCACTTGGGTGATTTTCTTAAGGAATCTAAGGAAGCGAAGCATGTCTATTGCTGAATATAAACAAAAGCTTCTTAGGCTTTGTTGTTATGTTGGAGGTATTAGTAAAGAGGAAAAAGACAAGTGTAGTAAATTTAAAGATGGTTTAAATGATTCCATTAGTATGAACATGTAGATCTTGCAACATGAGAACTTTTTTAAGTTAGTGTCTGCTGCTTTTACTTGGTAACGACTTGATAAAGAAGAAGCTAGTAAAAATGAAAACATATCCTGAAAGCCTAGACCAGATTTTGGAAGTAAATCTAAAAGGGGAAGGTTTGATAATTCTAAACCTAGTAGTGATAAAAGACCTGCTAAACAAAAGCAAAGAAAATCAGATATTTCTACAACTAGCACTCTAAATTATGGCCAAGGGAAGCCTCGCGTTCCCAGTTGTCCGCAATGTGGAAAGAATCATTATTGTACTAGTAAGAGAGCCTCTTGTTCATGTTTTAATGGTGGGAGATTTGATCATAAAGTGAAGGAATTTACTAATCCAAATAATTCTCCTTCCTTTAAAACTGAAGGTTCAGTTCATGACCATTCTTTTAGTACTCCCCAAACTAATAAAGGTGCAAGACCTAAAAACACTCAAGCAGTAGGCACAAGTAGAGTTAGTCAAGATAGTGTACAAAGGGGTACGACACACGCTTATGCTATGAGGCAGAGGGATGATCAAGATGGACAAGACGTGGTTGTAGGTAAATTTTACTTATTTGGCTTTTGCGTGTTTACATTATTTGATCCTGGTTCTACACATTCCTATAATTCTTCATCACTTGTTCTTCCTCAAAATGTTAAATCTATGAAACTTAATTATGATGTGCTGGTTGAAAGTCCTTAGGGTTATCAGGTTGTGCGTAGTCGAATTTATTGATATTGTCCCTTCCTGATTCAAAAGCTAGTCTTTCCTGCTAATTTGACTTAAATACCATTCAAGGATTGATCTTATTATAGGGATGGACTGGATTTATAAATATCATGTACTTGCCGCTTGAATGTCAAAGCATGTGTCTTTTAAAGATCCTACATATTCATACATCACCGTACAAGGTGAAAGATTATTGAGTTCTAGTATTTTTTTTTGTTGCCTTGGCAAGAATGTTGATGTGTCAAGGTTGTACGACATACCTTGATCACATAGTTGGTACACAGACGAAGAGTCCTTGTATAATGGACATGCATGTTGTATGTGATTTTCTATAAGTCTTCCCAGAAAACCTTCCTAGATTGCCCCCGGAAAGAGAGGTTGAATTTCCGGTTGAGCTTATTCATGGATCTACCCCTATTACCATCACTCCTTACAGAATGGATACAAAATAATAAAGAGAATTAAAATCTCAATAGCAAGAATTTCTTGAGAAAGGTTTTATTTGACCTCCTGTTTCTCCTTGGGGAGCCCATATTTTATTCGTAATGAAGAAATATGGCACTCTTAGGCTGTATTGACTATAGAAATTGAATAACAATAAAGAATAGATATCTACTACAAAGGGTTGATGATTTATTCGATTAAATTAAGGGCGCTAAAGTATTCTAAAAGATCGATTTAAAGTCTGGATATCACAAACAGCGTGTTAGGGAGAATTATGTACCTAAAAATGTTTTTAGAACTTGGTATGGTCATTACGAATTTTTAGTGATGCCATTCGGAATGACAAATCTTCGTATGGCATTCATGGATCTAATGAATCGAGTATTCAAGACTTATTTATCAGTTTGTGGTTGTTTTTATAGATAATATTTTAATATTTTCAAAAAGTAGTGAAAACCATGATAAACACCTCCAGATTATTTTGCACATTTTTAAGGGGAAAGAACTTTATGCTAAACTTTCTAAGTATAACTTTTTGCTTGGTGAAGTGTCTTTCTGGGACATGTTGTATCAAGTGAAGGTGTGAAGGTGGATCCTAGTAAGATACAAGCAGTTGTTGAATGGAGACCTCCAAAAAGTCGACTGAGGTAAGAAGTTTCTTGGGCTTAGAAGGATACTGTAAAAGATTTGTGAAATACTTCCCCATTATTGCCTCCCCTTTAACTAAATTCTTGCAGAAGAAAGTAAAGTTTATTTGGGATGAATAATGTCAAAAGAGCATAGAAACTCACAAATCCTTGCTTACTCAAGAGCTTATACTTACTCAACCAATTGAAAGGAAAGAATATGTAGTGTACAATAATGCTTCTCGTAATTGTCTGAGATGCGTTTTGATGCAAGAAGGGAAGGTAATATCTTATGCCTCTCCGAAATTAAAACCGCATGGAACTGAATAATCCTACTCATGATCTTGAACTTCCTTCTACAGTGTTTGCTTTAAAAATTTGGAGACATTATTTATACGGAGATAAATGTCATATATTCAGTGATCACAAGAGCTTAAAGTATTTGGGTACCTAGAAAGAATTAACCCTAAGACAATGTAGGTGGCTTTAACTCATCAAGGATTATGACTGCACGATTGATTATCTTCCTGGTAAAGCTAATGTGGTTGCCTATGCCTTAAGCCGAAAATCCTTTGCAAGCATTTCTTTGAGTCCTTTATAATTGCTCCTTGAGTTAAGATCCATAAATTTTTGTTCTACACCGGATTCAAATGGTTCATCTATTGTTAATTTTCATGTAAAGCCGATATTACTTGAACAAATGAAATAAACACAAAAGTTAGATGAGAAACTTGTAAAATTGACTAGAGAAGTCCAAAATGTTGGTAATCTTGATTTTACATTAACAAAGGATGGTGCCAAACTTTATCAAAACAGGTTATGTATCCCTAGTGATGACAAATTGAGGAGAAAAATATTAAGAGAAATACATACTTCACCATATGCAATGCATCCTGGAGGTACAAAAATGTACCAGACTATCAAAAAAATATTTGTTGAATGGTATGAAGAGAGACATTGTGAAGTTCATTTCAAAAATGTTTTCTTTGCCAATTAGAAGAGGAAGAACATCAAGTCCCAGTTGATTTACTACAACCCTTGTTGATGCAGGGATTGAAATGGGAGAGAATAATTATGGACTTTGTTTCTGGACTTCGTCGCACTCAAAGAAACCATGATACAATATGGGTGATTGTATATAGGCTAACCAAGAGTGTTCACTTCTTAGCAATTAGAATGGATTAATCACTTTAGCGTTTACAAGAGTTGTACATTAATGAGATTATAAGACTACATGGGTTCCTTGTGTCTATTATATCTGACCGAGACCCAAGGCTTACATCTAGATTGTCTGGCATCTTGCAGAAAGCTTTGTTACTAAGTTGAAATTTCGCACTTTGTTCCATCCTCAGACAGATGGCCAGTCGAAAAGAGTGATAAATTTTTTGGAGGATATGCTTCGAGCTTGCATTATGGAGTTTGAGGGTACTTTGGTAAATAACTTAGCTTTGATAGATTTTTCTTACAATAATATCTACCAATGAAGTATTTGAATGCCTCCTTAGGAAGCCTTATATGTAAGAAAATATCAGACCCCTCTTTGTTAGAGTGAAATTGGTGAAAGAAAGCTTATTGGTCCTGAAATGGCTCAGCAAACAGAGGACAAGTTAAAAATTTTAAAGGGTCATTTAAAGATTTCTTTAAATAGACAAAAGTCCGACGTTGATCTAAAAATGTGTGATATTGAATATCAAGTTGTAGATCAAGTATTCTTAAATGTGTCTAGATGGAAAAAGATTTTGAGATTTGGCCAAAAAGGAAAACTTAGTCCCCGATTTTTTGGACCTTATGAGATACTTTAAATGGTTGGACCAGTTGCATATAAATTTGCTTTACCATCTGAGTTTGCCAACAATCCATAATTTCTTCCCTGTTTGTATGATCAGAAGATACCGTTCTAATCAATCTCATGTTCTTCAAGTTGAATCTATTGAGGTTAATCATTACTTGACGTATAATAAAAAACTTATCCTAATTCAAGCTCAGGAAGTAAACAAGCTTAGGAACAAGAGAATCCCCTATGTAAAAGTACTTTGAATGAACCACTCTGGAAAAGAAGATACCTGGGAGAGAGAAGAAGACATGAGGACCCAATATCCGCACTTGTTTCGGTACAAATCTAAGGTAAATTTCGAGACAAAATTTCATTAAGTGGGAGAGACTTGTAACACCCCTAAAATACTAGACCAATATTCACATGTCGTACACCATTGCTCCATTACCATAAAATGTATTATTTCATTTTGGGGACGTGAAATTTTACGATACATACAACCTTGCTTAACATAAGTGTAGCGTAAATTAAGGTACTTAATGGGGTATTTGCTAATTTCTAATTATATTTACATATACATTGGAAGTGTGAGTATAGTTATTATAAAATATAGGTATATATAATATATATATATATATATATATATATATATATATATATATATATATATATATATATATATATATATATATATGCTTTTGGGCAGCCAACTATTTATTTGAGCAGCCCCTTTTTGTGACATATGTCCATGTGATAAGGATCATTTGTGTAGTATATATTTCATACCTCCTCCTGTAATTTTCGTCTCACTTGAAGAATAGGAACCTTAAGACATTATCAAACAAATTTTTCTCCAAATTCAAGAGAAAAACTAGGTCCTTTTTCTCAAATTGAGAAGAAACACACTTATTTTTCGTAAGTGATGAAAAATCTTTTTTTTTAGTTGGGTAGTGTTTTGTAGTTTAATCATATATTGTCTTATAGAACTTATTTTACAGTAAATAAGTATGATGTAGAAAGAAAATTCATAATTCTAAAACTCTTATGTTTATGGAAAAATATAATTTTTCAGTCAAGGATTCGAAATATGGGACGCAACATAGGACAAGTTCTGTCCAGCTTCTTGAATTAGAAATCCTATGTGTTCAACGGTTAGTGTTATTTTTAGATCTTTTTGTACAAAACATATTTTGCGGTGATTCTTGATTATTTTCAAGCTTAAGATATGTATATATATCTTTCATGTAGTTTATAAAGTCCAGTTATGAGATTTTCCTTTTCGAATCTAAGTTGTAAAATGAAATATTAGGCAAGTTAGAATCACTGTTCTTGGAGCATAGTTGTATTTGTAAAGTCTAAGCATACTTGTGATGATTATCCTGTTATAATTAGACATTATTGAGATACTAGGAATAAAATAAGTTATTTAATTTTTTTTTAAAGTTGTATATACTCGTGAACAAGTTGAGGACCTTCATACGTTGGTTTGTCTACGGTTTGAACTCTTGAAATGGTGTTGAAATGTTTCTTGTCTAGAGAATTGAGGTTGGGCATAAACTTGTACTTATATTATTTTTATCTACTGGTATATCTTAAAGTTGGTCTTGGTACCTTGGTTACCTCTAATAACTTTGCATTGTTGTGTTGTTGTCGTTCAAGACGTTAATGACGTTAAAGATTCTTGTATAACTCGCCCACTTGTATGGATTGTTTGATCACTTGGAACTCTTTGTGGGACCTTATCCTTCTTGTGGTGGTGACTTTGTCACTATTGTCATGCCTATTGATTCGGATCATTTTCCATCTTGACTCTAGATTTTTAGTTCGTCTTAAGTATGGGAACTGTCAATTTTAAGTAAGAACTAGAAATCAACTTTTAATATGGCTCTTGGTTCTCATGATTCTTGGGATTTTACCCTTCTTGATACAGGGCGTCGACCCTTCTTTATACCTTCTCGTTCTTTGTGTGACGACATGATGTATATATTGGGCGATTCTTGTTATTGAACCTCTTTGAAAATGGTTCTATAAGCGTTATATACATATGGAGGTTTTTTAAATATAAAACTTGATACTCTTTGTATATTGTTTACTTGATTTGCTTATTCTCTTTCAATTGTGTTTCCCTTGCCTTGAGAATGATAACATGGTGAATCCGAGGTCTCTAGACTTAGTTTTTGCACCACTAAGATCTATACTTAACGATACTTGTTTCTATCGTAGGGAATGTTTGAGAGGATGCATGAAGCTGGCCAGTGGAGATGGAGATTTTGAGAGTCTTAAGAAGATCACATTTGCATATAGGCCTTTTTATTTTATATAAACTTTGGGACTTGTACATAATCTATGTGTTGCATATTTACATTGAATTTTAAGGGCTGATTTTTTCATGTCAACATGGGTTGTAACATAAGTATGACTATACATTTTTATATTTTGGGGTGTGTAAACCCAAGTCTTGCAATATAGTAATTTACTATATGTTTTGAAAGTTTGTGTGAAATATGAACCGACTGATTTCGCTACAGGTCAGTTGGTATTATCTTTCTTATTCGACCTTAAGTGTGAGGATAATATATGAATGAAAAGCTCGTCAATCATTTGCTTAACAGATTCTAGAAGGGTTTTTTGTCATAAGTTAAAAATTTGTGTCTTATCAATTTTGACCTCAAATAAATGTTTAAATGGGCAAGATACACATCTGTAACTATGTAATTAATTATGAACCTAATACCTCAACTAGATTAAAATAAGTATTCCTTCGTTAATATCTTTTAAATGTCGAAAATATTAAATTAGGTTTCTTTTCAAGCTGTATTATCTCTTAGAAAGGATCGCTACAAAAACGAACTAAAAGAAAGTCCTTTTTAGCATAATAATCCGATACATATACAGTTAGCATCATGTTTTGATATTAAGGAAAAGGTAGTGATTAGCGATTAGTGGAGTATATCTATGCAACAACGGATATGCGACATAGAATATATATCTTCTATGAAAGCAAGAGGTGGAAAATTTTGTTAGAAATCTGCCTTACTCCATGAGATCTAGATGCACTTCTGCAACTTCCTCTCTTCCCTAGCGCTTTTTTTTGACTTTTTTCAAAGGGCAATGAAGGCCTTCCGTATAAGTACTCGCTCAATTGAAAGGATATAACACATACGAAACCTTAGCTTCGCTGAGTTTATGAGGTCTAACCTTCGCCACAACATTAGTGGCTTTGCTCTTCGTGCCTCCCTCAGGCTTTTTTACAGAGAGAGAGTACGGTGGTACAGAAGATTGGTCCACTCTAAAAATCTATGTTTTTCGGTTTGCCCCCCTATGTGGTTGTCCTTCTTACCAGTCTGTCTTCTTTCTCTTTATGGAATATATCAATAACCGAGCTCCAGCCTTACTTGCATATTCACAAACGCTCACTAGATATATCACTCATCCTGGTCCCCACGGAGCGGTAAGGAGTCTTCATGTGTGTTATAATCTTTATGGGAATAAATCACAGATGTTGGTTGAGAATTGCTCGGGAATTAATTAATTATTACTTTGCTAGGTTCTAGGGAGCCTACTCTTCTTTTTTGTCGATCTAGCCTCTTTCCCTCATTCCCCTCGTCAAGACCTCTTCAAGAACATGTATCATCGATGCCACAAAGATAGCAACTCTATTATCAAAGAAATAAGGATAGGGGTGACAATTCAGAAGCAGATATGCGGAGGTATGGAAAGAGTATCTCTAACAAGCGGAAAAACCATAAACAAATAATGATAGTTGGTGGAGGTTTCTACAGAAAGACCCCTTGGTTGTGGCAAAAAGATCACAACTATAGGTACCTTGGACTTTCAGTCAGGTATATCTTCTCAATTAAGTTTTCCCTCTTGTCTTCGTTAACTAGACTTGAGAAAAGCGTGGAAAATCTCTAATTTTCATCCCAAGTAGATGGGTTAGTGTGAGATTATGCATGCGCTTATCCACTCTTCGATTCGAAATCTGTTTTCTGAAAGATCGCGGCTTTCATGTTTTTGTGGGTCTCTGAGATACTTTAGATGATCTATGACGATGAGATGTCTACCTAATCCGATCGATTGCGAGTAAATGATGAATGATCCTCCAAACTCAAAGAGTGATTGATTCTGACGGAAACAAGTGAGTGAAAGGAGTGGCAAGAGAGTGGATTTGACTCGATAACGATCAACAAGTGAAGGATCGATCCTTTTGCGCCAATAATATTTTAATACTTGTACTAATGGTTCAAGAGAATCATATATACTAAGTAGGTATTTGTCCATGCGATATCATATCACAATATGGTATCGAAATGCAATAAACATTTGGACGTATGAGTTTACGCTGATTCCATCACATGATTCCACATCATGAAATTTGATTCCATATTCTCCATAAAATATGATATGGAATCATATGGAAATACCATATCATGATTTGTTAATTTTAATACAAAAATTAATCCACAAGATTATATTTTGTTAAAACAAGCCAATGTTTATATCTAGGAACCATTTATTTCATATATAAATTAAAATTTATAATCACATCATCACTTTTTAAATTTATTATTCTCACCAACATAAAATTTATTATTCTAACCAACATTAAGTCACTTTAACTCATATTTCACGATTGTTGAGTAATAAAATCTTGAAGATCCCGTGAAAGGTGTTTCATTTTAATCAAATATATTGATGAAAATATTACTTAAGTGGAGAAAAAATATCTTTGTAATAATTTATTATGTAATTTTATAATTTTTTCTTTATTTTATAATATTGAATAAACAATTGAGGCTATTTTAACAGTTTTAGAACTTATGATATTCATATGTTTATAAGAAAATATACAACAACAAAATTCCATATCGCATGTCCAAACAAAACTTCAATTTCATCTCATGATTCCATATTATGATAACATATTGTTATTTCGTATCATGAAACCATATCGCATCGTCAAGCAAGCCCTAGGTTTCCCTTCATGCCTTGCTATTTTCTTGAATGCCCTTTCAATTCTCTGTCTAGTATGCTTCCTCCATAAGAACACAAAACGCGGGGTTGTATTGGGTGATCGTATCCAAACTTGAACGAATTTTCAAGGAATCAGGATCAGATTTGAATGAAGGTATGGACGATGAAGCTAGAATTCATTTGATTCTTCATAAGTTATTAGGTTACTCCTCCTCTCTCTGATTGACAAAGTCTCCAATTCCCTTACATGTATTTCCATTTATGCAATATAATTGTAGGATCTCGACACCTATCCACTGCTCTTATTCCATCTATTTAGTTAATGACTCAGCCTTCATTCTGCTTTTAATGATCCTATCTGAACTAATTCCATCTATTTAGTCAATGTAAGTGATTTCATACGAGCCTTGATGCGAGGTGAATTGTCTCTCTGAAGTGGATTCTATTTGTCTTGGCTTCCAACTTATAAGGGAGTTTCATTCTGAAGAACTCAAAATATCCACCCATGTTGCTCCCAATCGCCTTCCAGATCAAGAGGCACCGTCCTCATTATTATGTCATTTTTAACCTTGACTAAGACATCACGAGACTAGTAGTCATGATAACAACTTGAAGTCGTGATTTGAAGGCTTTCCCCCGACCGCCTTATTCCCACTATACGCAAAGATCTTTCACTTGACCATAGCTGGAACCTCACTAGACTTCTCGGCCAATTAGTCTAACCACAGGGATCCCTTCCAGCTTATCAACCCACAAGACACATTAGCCCGACAGTTATGCAGATAGCTTTTAACAATTGTTTGATTCTACCCCATGCTTGGTACATATTCTCCCATTATTCTGTGTGAAACTGAGTATTTCTTTTTATTGTAAAACTTTATGCACATTTGAAGCATACCATTATCATTATACTTACATAAATAATATAAATCACATAGTTTATACTAGAACAAATACTATCATGTTAAAATATTTTTAACGTTCTAAAATTTCATTGAATAATTACCTATTAAAGCGTGAGAAAATACCTTCACATGAATCCACAAGCTATTTCAAAAGCAAGAACCTTCAAGTAAATCAACAAGCTAGTCCACTAACTGGACCACAATTTTGCGGTCTTCTACAGTGATCCCAAGTTTACATCCGAAATCCCTCAATACTTGGGTGGACAACTTTTTTGTAGAAACCTTATCTTATTTCAAGGTTAAGAAGAATCTCTGTTTGTAGATGTTTATTCCTAGTCAAAAGGGAAGGAATACCATGTCTTAGAATAAAAAGACATATACATCTCCCTTTCCTTAGAAAAGAAAAAGTGATATACTTCTCCATTTTCTTAGAAAAGAAAAATGTTATACACTTCTCCCTTGCCTTAAAATCGAGAAAGATACATACTTCTCCCTTTTCATAGAATTGAGAAAGATGCATACTTCTCCTCTTTCCCTTTGCAATAAATTTTGAGTTCTAGTGAAATATGGACATGGTAGGGACCAGAGGATTTATTACTGAGGCTTTCTATTATGAAAATAATTTTGAATAATTAATTTGAATTATTCTTACCATATTAAATTACAAATCATTCAATTAGAATTTCGTAATAGAACTCATCTATTTTTATTTCAAATTTCTCCATTAAACACATATCTAATTCCCCATGTTAAGATTACAGATACTAAACCATAAATTAAATACTGACGAGTATAATTCAATGATCAATTTCCTTTAGAGAACTACTTAACTTACTTCATGTGCCAGATTCATAAATCCACTTGCAAGGTTTGACAAGATGAAAATATTTAAACTTCTCAAGAAGGCATATCATCAATGTCTATATCAAGACATGGATTCTGTCAATTAACTTATTATTTCACCAATATATATTATCATCATCCATCTATCAAGAATATATACCCATCTTAGAATTTCACCTTTTAATAAATCAAAATGATAATTAACATATACATATCATAATAGTTATGCAGGATTACGAATATATGTATAGTTAATAGTTTAGATAATACAATTTTGTAAGTTAATCTAAAGCGACTATCTCTACTCGGTCCCGTTCAATACATATAAAATGCACTAGCATATGAAGTTACTATACCATTCCCATAATCAATATAAACTACATGTAATCTTTCTACAATCGTACCGATTACATGTCGAATTCCATCTTTGATTCAAAAAAAGCTTTATACTTATAAGAACAGATGATTTAATCCTCTGTGTATAGGCTCAAACTGTATACAACAAATCATCTACTATATAACTAAACATACACCATAACCGAATTTATGATCTGTTAAAAATGAATGGTTAATAGTATATATCCCAAAAATCTCCCACATAGACATTTAACCATCACGATTATTTTAATGTATTAGATTTAAATTCATGGTTAATAGTATATATCCGAAAAATTTCCTCAACAGTTTTACTTGATGGAAAAATCAACTCAAGAACTTCTTTCCTAGATAACCCATGTAGTAATGGAATTTTGTTACTCTTGGTCTAAGCACTGCCTGGAAAATCCTAATAACTAGATATGAATCAATGTCAGCCTCACATAATATGATGAAAATCCATTCGAATTCTATGCATCACTTATTTTTTTTAAAAAAATGAATAATGATTTGACGATCCTCATGGGGAAGTTCGGTGAATTTTTCCACTGCGCGGATAAGATGTAATGTGTTCTATTTTAGTTCAATATGCCAACCGGTGGTGGTTTCCTTATACTAGACGCCACATTGGCTGTTAGTCGGACTGCCATGAAATAGATTGTCCTTACCGAGATGATCGAGGGTACCTCCTTGTTATTCATGTCCTCTTGTTTTTTCAAGCTTCTTTGGTTGTTACCCTCATTGTTTTCTCAAATACCCGATCCCAATTCTCCTTGACTGCCTAGATTAGATAATTTTCTGCATCAGCGTAAAGAACTTTTGGGTTTGTTGTCTTATTAAACAAGTTGTCCTTTCCGAGCCACACTCGAGAGTCAGGTACCTACATAAGGAAAAAATCAACCAAAAAATTTCTTTTCTAGAGAATCCCATGTAATGATGGAATTTTTGAGGCTCTTGGACTAACCATTTCCTGGCGGCTGTCAATATTGAGAAAGGATACATTGTCATCCTCACATAAGAAAATGGCACTCCTTGTGAATTTTATGTATCACTTATTTCAAAAACATTCCGAATGTGAATTTGAGGATCCTCGTGCTGAAGTCCCGTGAATTGCCCCATTGTGTGGATAAGATGTACCATATTGTGTTTTAGTTCAAATGTGCCACTCGGTGGTGGTTTACTTATACAAGACACCACATTGGCTGTGAGTGGGACTGCCATGTCATAGATTGGTCCTATTGGTATGATCGGAAGGGCCTCATGATTATTCAAGTCCTCTTGGTTGTTCACATTTTCTTAGGTGTTGCTCTTATTGTTTTCGTGAAAACCATACCCCATCTACTTGATGTCCCAGATAAGCCATTTTCAGCTTTGACATAAAGCTCATTCGAGTTCGTTGTATGTTTAGGCAAGTTCTCATTTCCAAGTTAGACTGGAGAGTCAGGTTCCTGTGATAAAAGAGTTATGATCAAGTTATTAACACCTGTCAATCTAATTGTGGACTTTCTAAGTGGCTCCAAAAACATGTTTCTCCCAAATATACACACAAGTGTATGTGGTTGCACAAGTTATATAGTATGTCTAAGAAAAAAGTTTTCATTCCCAAGGGACTTATAATCAACTTATATTCAATACTCAATTCAAAAATTAACCAAAAGTATGGTTTTAAAAGAGTAATAAATGCGAAATTGAGAAATAAAAAAGTAATTATATGTGAACGACATTAAAGTGATGTTTCAAGCAAGTAGAAGAAAATTCTACTGTAGCACAATGCATTGGATTTCATGTATCATATCTTCGGCACAAAACTAGTTTCAGTTATCAAGTTACTCGTATATTCGGTTAATTGTATGAGCCAGGTCTTTCGACCTGTAGTCACCTACTCCAATTAGTTAGTCTAGCTACATTATCGAGCAGGGATAGACAGGCGTAATTGGCGAGCATTTATGTTTCATCCTATTTTGAAACTAACCAAATTGTTCGTACAGGCGTCACTCCTGAAGACACACAACCTCAATGGATGATCAAGCTTTCAATATTCTCTTGTCTATCTATCCTATTGTTTCTCGATTTTAAGAATAGAAAATATAAATCTCTAGATTGCAGCAAATCAATACTAAAACAAGAATATAAAAGTAACGTAAACAATAACCAAGAATTAAGTATAAAACATTTAACATTTAACAATCAATACGTAGCTACAACCCAGAACTAGGGCTTTAACTACTTATAATATTCAAAAGCCACAAAATACCATTGTTCATGCAATTTATCGAAATTAGAAGTGTTACAAAAGTGAAACCTATTAAAATGATGGAACTTGCTCTTTCCCAAAAAAACAAAGTCGAACCTTAACAAAATAAACGTAGGGTCCTATTTATAGAGTTGAAGAAAAGCATTTCCAAAGTTAGCCGAAGAAGGAATCCTATTTTAACCCAACTTTCGCCCTGAAGTCCATATTGACTTGGTGGGTGGGGGTGAGGGGCACCACGCACAGTCCCAGTACTTCTTGGCGTAGCATCTCGCGCCCTTTCTACGCCACTAATGTTGGGGCGCCGCTCCAGCCTCTTCTCCTGACGTCACTTTCCGTCTTCAACTCCTTTTCCTTCCCGATTCCAATGCTTCTCTTAGGAACCGTACAAAACAGCTAATCATGCATATTAAAATGCAATGATCGCAATCCTTAATAAAACATGTCAGTTAGATTATTGAATGTCCTTAAACTTATGTTAAAAGATGAGAATAGTAATTGGGCATATAAATATGCCCAAGATCATTACTCCCTTTACCAACAAACAAATATTTTTGTTTCTCCCTTTGTAAATAGACAAAAATATTGTAGTTCTCATTTGCTATAATGATAGAACCACCTCCCCCCCCCCCCACACACACACAAAAAAAATATTTTTGTCGCTAACAATTTGATAGAACTTATAAGTAGGACATTCAATATTTCCTTCAAAGTTTGGTTTTTCCTATTAACAATTTTATTGATCGAGGTGAGTATGTGCTGTAATTTGATGGATGATTCAATTTTTCAAATATATTTCTGCAAAAGAAGCTTCATATACCACTTCTAATCATGATAATCTTTTTATCCAATTGATTTTAATCTTTAGTTTTATATGTTTCTATTGTTTAATCCTTTCTATTAAATAAAGGCATAACAATATCTAGTGCAATTGTTGATAAAATTAATGTCACACTTTTTCCAACCAACACATGGTGCTGATTTTTATCATAAATATCAGCGTGAATCAGTTTAAGGGACTAAAATTCCTTTCAAAAATTTACAAGTATAATTAATATACTTAGATTCAACACATACTTGACATTTTCATTTATTGAACTAAAAGTTGGCAAAAACATCTACGTTGATCATTTTTTGCAAGGTTTGATAATTCACATGTCCCAAGTATTTATGTCAAAAATATTTTGATTCAAGAAAGTAAGAACAAGCATAAATACAACATTTGAAAAGACCTTTTGTGAGGTAAATTTTTCTCACCAATATTCTGTTGTTTACTTTTATAATTTTCTTAAATAAAAACGTTGTTTTAGAGTAAACATCTTCTCATATGATATTTTTAGAAGGACCTTTCCATAACATTCAAATTGATGTAGAATTACCCATGATCATAGTATCATCGGTCCAATAAGGGCAATATCAACCAAATGTGTGTGTTACAACACAAACATAACATAATTTATTACTAGTGGTCATGTCTATACACATAAGTTTATTTTATAGGCATATATTATCATGAAATATACAATCTTTTAAGTGATATGTTTTTATAAAATAGTATAATTCCTTTGAACAAGTAATATAATTTGTTTTCTTCAGTAGTCATATCATATACTGGTAAAGAGTGACTCAATGACCATAATCATCATATATTATTATAAGTGGGAAGATCAAAAGTGCAAAGTTGAATTAACATTTTATCCATATACTAATCAAAATATTATTTTAAAATATAAATTGATTATTATTAAACATTAAATACTAATTATATCATATTATGTTATATTCTTAAAAGTTGAAGTTGTTAAGTCAAAAGTTGAAAAATGAAAATATTAATAGAAATTTTAAATAAATATTTTTATCCTTTTAACAACTAAATTTAATTATATTTTTGAAAAAAAATTCTTTTCTTTTGTATTTATTTTTATTTCTCGTCCATCATATCATATCATCATATCATATCATTATATATATATATATATTATATTAAAGGAGGAAGTCACAAACGAAAAACTGAAATACCATTTTATCCTTATCCTAACTTAAAATATTATAAAATATCTAAATAAAATATGTAATTAAATAATATATATTAATTACCTAAACATTGAAATATTTAATTAAATAATTATATTCAAACCACATAAACGGTGCATGAATGGAAGTTTAGTAGTGTTTTTTAGGCGTTTAATTTTTAGAAGTTTAACAGTCTATTTAATGCTCCATATTCAGTTTTCTCAATATGTCCACATAATTTATTTACTGCAATCTTAAACAAGCTTCCACATTAATCTTTGCCTCAATTTTTGTTTTTCCCCCCTTTTTGAAGTAAAAGTTGGACCTTTCTAATTTTAAATAATATTATTTTTTATTATTCATGTTAAATGTAGTATCTCTATAATTAAAAGTTATCTCTTCAATACATATAAGCACATCTTTAAAGGTAATGTACATTGTATTAACTTTTTCTTTTTCCAGCAATTAATTTTTCGTAGCAATTTATTATATTCTTAATTGCTCTCTATGAAGGTCCAAAAGTTGTTTTCTTTTTAAGTGGAAGATCCAAGTGCAAAGTTGAATAACCATTTTACCCATATACTAATCAAAATGTTAATTTTAAAAAATAAATTGATTAATATTAAACATTAAATACTAATTATATCATATTATGTTATATACTTAAAAGTGGAAGTTGTTAAGTCAAAAGTTGGAAAATGAAAATATCAATAGAAAGTTTAAATTAAATATTTTTTTCCTTTTAACAACAAAATTTAATTATATTTTTTAATATTTTTCTTTTCTTTTGTATTTATTTATATTTTTTGCCCATCATATCATATCATTGTATATCATATATTATATTAAAAGGGGGAAGTCACAAACGTAAAAATTAAAATACCATTTTATCCTTATCCTAATTAAAATATTATAAAATACCTAATAAGTTAAATTTAATTATAAAATATGTAATTAATAATAATATATTAATTACCTAAACATTGAAATATTTAATTAAATAATGATATTCAAACCACATAAATGGTGAGTGAATGGAAGTTTAGTAGTGTTTTTTAGGTTTTTAATTTTTAAGAAGTTCAACAGTCTCATTTGATGCTCCATATTCAGTTTTTCTCAATGTGTCCACATAATTTATTTACTGCAATCTTAAACAAGCTTCTTCATTAATCTTTTGCCTAAATTTTTGTTTTTTACCCCTTTTTGATGTAAAAGTTGGACCTTTCTAATTTCCAAATAATATTATTTTTTATTATTCATGTTAAACGTAGTATCTCTATAATTAAAAGTTATCCCTTCATTTTCACATAATTGCATCTTTAAAGACAATGTACATTGTATAAACTTTTCCTTTTTCCAGCCATTAATTTTTCCTAGCAATTTATTATATTCTTAATTGCTCTCCATAAAGGTCCAAAAGTTGTTTTCTTTTTATTGTTCTATTTTTCTTCTTCTTATATACATTTTTTCCAGGTATGTATATGATCGTTGCTAATATTTCACTGTTAATATATCATTGTTTTTGTTTTGTTACTTTCGTTTCCTCTTGAATTTCATTGATTTATCAACATGTTATGTTTTTTATTTCTTTCCACCTTTAGCCTTTTGTCTAAACAATTCATTAATTGAGGCTTTCAACTTTGAAAAATATTTTTTGTTTGTGAAACTTCGATACATTTATTTGTCAAAATATATCCCTATCAATTATATTGATTTTCTTCGATTAGAAATTACATTTATCATTAGTTATCTCATTGTCTTTTTATGTGTAATTATTAATATTTTTACAGGTTTCTTGCTTATTACTTCCACATAATTTGCCTAGAAATACTTTCTCACTTTGTATTTACTTTTCAAAAACTAATTTCGTATTTATGTTCTTGTTGGATGAAGTATACCAACTGCTTGATTAGTATCTATTTATTGTAAAATACTCAAAGTAATCAAAATAAAAATATTAACTTTGAACAAATATATTCGTAGATTATTATCTAATTAGCCTTACTAATTATTTCAAACGTTATCCACAATGCAATATTCTTATTCCACAACTTTTAATTTTCTTCGGGCTCTCTGCTCCTTTTATTTTCAGTTAAATTTGTCCATATCCTTTATTTAGATGCAATAAAGTTATGCAATACTCCAAATTTTAAATGTATCATATAAATATTCTTATGTGAATAGTTATTAAGGATCTCTTATAACAAGTAGTTATTACTTTCTTCTCCATGTGCACATCACGAAATTGATAATGATCTCATTCATCCAATTTAAAGATATATGTTAACTTAATTGCCGTACAACTTAACATATGACTGTAATATGGTGGGGGTTACAATTTTGTAAAGACAAGACACAAGCATTTAAGGCATGAAGTATTTTTAATCATAAGTGATGTTGCTCATATTCATATTCATATTTGAACTATGTATTGTTGAACTATCACATAAATTAATATCAATGAATTAAGAAAATCTCATAAGAAAAAGTCATATATTTTGTGGATCGTATACATACCGACTATGTATTAGTGGCCGAAGTAAAAGAGTAACTTTAAAGAAACTTTTTTCTTGTCTTGAAATGAAGAGGATCATTTAAAAACTATTTTATAGAGTAAAAACATCTCTTAAAGTGAAAAAAACACTTTTTATATGGTAATTTATTTCTTGAATTTGTACTTACTCAAATCATCTTTATAAGTTTGTGTATAAGAATGATATTATATTGTTATCAAATGATTTAAAGTTTATTTTTTTTCATGCTACACTATGTCAAAAGGCACATGGATAGCTATAGATAATAAGAGTTTATTTTAATTTGAATGAGACGATAACAAATTTAATACCACGATACATATGTATCATCTAAAGTCTTGAGTCAAATACTTACTCTATTTACGTTAAATTAATATCTTATATAATGTTCATAACATTAGTTAAGATTTCTATTTAACGTTATTGTGCTGGAGAGATTCTTAGAAACAATATGAGTCAATTTATTAACTTAAATGATTAGTTTTAAAATATAATTGTTCTACTCATTCATCTGAAGTTCAATTAAGATATTATGTTGGCATATATGAACACCAATTATCAATTTGAGTTTTTTCCTCTTTTAATGTACTTTTAACCTCACACTAATAATTTAATAGTATTTATTATTTGTTAGCAATACACATTATTTTTATGATTTTGTTGTTTCAGTTATGTCACGTAAATTTATTTTCTTCTTTATCAATAGCCACTTGTTACCCCTATTTTCTATTTATTCGTGGGAAGTTTGGAATTTGGAGTATGTTGTTTGAATTTTTGTTCCTATTGTTGGTTGTTCTTGCACAAATATCAATTTGATACTTCGTGTATGTTGTCTCATTTTTGTTATGTAAAAATACCTCCTCCGTATCTTGGCCTTAGCTTCCGTGCTGTAAGATTAATTAACTTTCCTCGTCTAGAGAAACTCTTAACCCTTGTAACCAATTGTACACTTTTGCTTGAACTTAAAATATTAAGAGATCACGGTGATTTGTCTTGCTGAAACTTCCTCATCCATAGATATCATATTTTTCATGTGGTTAACCTTCTTTAAAAAGATAAATATTCATCACTTAATATTCGTTGTGGTTGTTTTCTATGTATTGCTCCTAATAGCAGTTTTAACTATGATCTAGGTATTATGTCTTGGGGTTCCTGTTGCTGCATGTTTACTTATGTTCACATAGACATTAAATTAAAGAAACTTAGTAGAGAGGAAGAAGTTAATGTTATCATAAAGCTCCATACCCTCATTGAAAAAACAATCAACAAGTATATACACCATACCTTGAATTTCTATTATTTTTACAACGTACATTGATGTGTTCCTATCCATTCATGAACAAATTTTTGAGCAATTAACTTAGCTTTCCTATTTATTTTGAAATCTAGATATTGTGATATGCATTTTTTTTTTTTGGAATGTTGGGTTGTCATTGACAACAAATCTAGGGGGTTGTCATTGTCAACAAATCTAGCGTGTACCTCCAGATGTGTTCTTTGTTTTGTTAGTGTTATTTATGCTTCTATTTAGTTTTTTCTTGTCTATGAATTGTAGATTTGGGAAATCGAGCTCTGCAGGAACCTTCTTTTTCCTACCATACTGTTGATATTGACAAATGATTGTGTTACATTTAAAAATTCATTATATGTTTATAATTTGATAAAAAATTCTTATGTCAAAATATAAAGATGGCGGAATTAATAATTTTAATGAGCCAAAGAAGACGAAGGATATATATATATATATTATATATATATATAATATATATGTAACAATTATTTATGTATGTAAATTACATATTTAAACAATGATTATTTTATAACAAATAAATACTTTTATCTTGTAGGTGTAGACTATGAAATTGATAATTATCTGTAAGTTATCCTAAGGAAGACATTTGTCGATCGAATTCCTCTGCAACTATTGGAAAACACAACTTTTCTCCGACGACATGTTATCGATATGTACACATATGTAAAAAGGTGGAGGGTATTATTCGTTAAAAAGAAGGCAGAAGCTTTAACGTATTTAATATTTTCTAACTATAATGTCGACCTTTAAATTATGTGTTGTAGCATATTATTGTTCCAACTTCTTGTTTAGACTTGCAAGTGATTTCGTATAAGAAATGTTAAGATTATAAATAAATAATCAAAAAGTACTATCATGTTCAATATAAATATAAGTTAACTCAATATGATAGTTTGTTTACGCACTGAAAGCACATACATCACTTATACATACTAAAGACAAAAGATATGAGGAATATTGCATAACAATGTTTCTTCTTTATTTAATAACTATATATGATATATATTCATGATCTTAAAAACTTTACCTTTTTTTAAAGAATATCATTTAATTATTCAAATCCATTTGTAATTGTATTTGTGTAATTATATTTTTAAATTTTTATAATTATTCACACGAAGCATACACACAACGCTCGTGCCCAGGTCTAGTATCAAGTTACATCAAGAACTTTGTGGGTCTAACATTATACAAGAATGTCATTAAATTTCATATACTATACAATTTAAATTAAATATTAAGTTTAATGTTTTCTTTACAAAAAGTAAACAACCCCCAACATTTTAAATATGTTCTCGGATTTTTATTTGAAGTATTTCAAAATTATTTTTCATATATTTTTTGTCATGCTTTCAAATTGTATATCATCAAAATATATATTGGCAACACCAAACCTTCTTCTGAAGATTAAATACATACAAACAATCATTGCAGGCACAAAAGTCACAAATATTATGTCAGTAGTGGGTTTTTCTTTTATGTCACAATTAAACAGAACACATAATATTTAGAATACTAAGAATAAAGATTTATTTTTTTATACAACTTGTTTATAGTTTACGATTAAGTTCTTATATTCTTCCAATTGTTAACTGAATGAATCTTGAGTTCTAATGAAGTTTTTATCTTATTTGAATTAGTTTCACATTCACACAGAAAAGTATACCAAAATTTTTTGAGATCCAGAAACAACAAATACAACACTGTTCTAGCTAACAATGAAAATTCTATTTTTTTCCAGATAAATTAGTCTGAATTTTCCCAACAAAGATTTTGTACTCTTTAACTCATAATATTCATTATAATAGAGTATTTAACAAGCTGTTAATTTTTTATTTTCTTCAAATGTAACGACCTGTTTAGTCGTTTCGAGCAGTAGAATTTTTTTTTATAAAAACTGACTGGGTCGACGGACCACGCGACGGACCGTCATGGTCTCGACGGACCGTGATGGACTCCGTCGTCCCACAATTGTGTAATTCTCCTGCTGCTCTTCTCATTACCCTCGACGTCAGGTAGGACGAACCGTCATAGGCACGATGGTCCGTCGAGCGTCTTCGTGCCAAAACACTTAAACTGTGAAATCTGGGTACGGGGATCAACTCTCTGAACTTCGCGACGGAATTGTAGCACGGACCGTCGTAGACACGACGGACCGTCACAAACCTCTTTACTGAATTTGACTCTCTGAACCTTGTGACGGACCTGCAGGACGGACCGTCGCAGGTACGACGGGCCGTCACGAGCCGCGTAACCCTGACTGGGTCGGATTTCTGCTAAAAGTTTTTAAGGGGTGTTTTGGACTATTCATGCTTATAATTATGAAATTAGTGGGGTAAGTTTAATAATGTATTTACTTGGGGGTTAAAGGAGATAACCTTGAAATAAATAATGGGTTACTTTCATCATAATGAATTATATGATAATTAGGGTAAAAGAAAAAGAATCTGGAGAAGAAAAATAAAAAGAACAGAGAGAGGGAGAACGAGTGAGAAAAGAGAGAAACGAAGAGGACAGCAAAGGCATTGGGAAGTAGCTTGCTTGATCAGGATTCTTCGGTGGAGGTAGGTTATGGTTTATGCTATTTCATAGTAAACTCTAAATAGCGATTGATATGTATTGGGTGGTAGTTATAAAGCCTCTATATGCTTAATTGTGTGTTGCATGTTGTTGTATGTAATTCTGATGGATTAGAAATGAGTGAGACTGTTGAATCCTAAACCTTAAATCCTCTCTATTAAGATGACGCCTTGACATAAAGAAGGCTTGATGAACTAAAACAATGAGATAAATGGATCGGAGTGTCACGTTCCGACACGTAGTATTAAGGGATTGGGTGTCATGTTCCGATACGTAGTATTAAGGGATCGGGTGTCACGTTCTTACACGTAGTATTAAGGGATCGGGTGTCACGTTCCGACACATAGTATTAGGGGATCGGAGTGTCACATTCCGACACGTAGTAGTAGGGGATCGGAGTGTCACGTTCCGACACAATAATAATAAAGAGAAGTAATCTTGAATTATGTTAATATACTCAAATTCAAAGAACCTATTTTACAAATGAGTATGGTGTGGAGGCTTGAGTACTTATAGTGTGCTTGGCGTCGTTGCCAATGGTTCTTGTACTTCTTGTTGTCACCTGTTGAGTATTGTAGTTTATTTTATATTATTATTCGATATATATTGCTTTCTATTTTGAGTTGGCCGATGATACTTACTCAGTACGTGTTTCTTGTACTGACCCCTACTTGTATTTTCCTTTTGTTATTTGTGGAGTGCAGCAAACGTGCCATCGACTTCGACTACTCTAGACAGTCTCCAGCATATCAGATTTCAGGGTGAGCTATTGTTCCTAGCTTGGACTAGATTCTCTCGATCACGTCTTGATGTCCTTGCAGTTCGGACATGGACCATCTGTTTATTTATTTTAGCTTCTTAAACTACTCTTAGAATTAGAAATTTGAGGATAGATATTCTTGGTGTGATGACTTCCAGATTTTCGGGATAATAGTTGATAAACTTTAGAAGCTTGTTTATTGGTTATATTAATAAGATTTTGAGTCTTCCGCATTATATTTTGTTCATTATTGTTAAAATATTGGTGAATGTTGGGGTTTAGATTTGTTGGTTCTCTCACATAGGAGGATAAGTGTGGGTGCCACTCGCGGCTCCTTTTGTGTCGTGACATTAAACCAACAAACAATCTGATTTATTTGTGAAGTTCAAACACAATGAAATTTCACATGGAGTAGAAAATTACAAAAGTTTTTTTCCCTCCTAAAAAGAATACATGTTAGTAGTATTAAAGATATATTTTGTGATCATCACATACTCACCATGTGTCCTAACATTTATGAAAATAATCTCATGACTTATAAAAGATAGCAAAAGGAATAACAATCAGGGGAAATAGAGATATTTTGTTTGTCAGCAATGATTCAATGCATGTAATTTTTTTTCTTGATTTTTTCTTCTTCCCAGTTTTCATCATAATCCGATTTTCCTTAAAAGATATTAAAGTTTAAAGAGAAACTTAATTATTTTCAAATATTTTTAGGAGACAACATCGTTTGATTTACTTTTTCCCCTAGTCATATAAAACTAAAAATATATTGAAAAAATTAAAATTAAAGTGCATATCTTAACTTTTATGCATAAAATAACTTTTATTATAGAAAACAAATTGAATGGTTGTACTGCTTCAATGCATTTGGGAAGAAAATTTTAACCATCATAGAGAAAAACTTACTGCGAAAAATAAACACAAACATATTAAAATAGTAATAATTTATCCCAAGTCTTTTTTATCATATGATTAAATAATTCTCTTTTTCTTCTTTTTTTTTATTAAAAAGGAACACAATAAATAAAAGTAATTTCCCTACAACAGAAAATACCATCAATAGTAAATTTCTTAAGTTTATTATCTCCTATATTTAGATTAGAAAACCTGAAATAATAATAGATGAAAAGAAAAATAAAAAAAAAAAGAACCATCCTACTTCATAGATCCCATTATGTGTTCTTAAGAAATTTAATCCCATCAAATACCAGAGATTGTAGATTAATTTTTCCAAGGTAAAACGGATACCATTAAAGAAGTAACGCTAACTCAAACATCAAGAATTTTAACTAAATCAAAATGAGAGCGACAAATCACAAACACAAACACGCTTGATCAATTTTGTTTTGTTAGAAATGTGTCCAAGAGAAGGGAAAAATTTGATGCTGAAAAATGAGAGAATTCCTCTTTATTTATACCCAATAAAGGTTAAATGTCACAAGTTTTTGGAAAAGAGACAACCTTTCAGAATAATCACAACCCTTTGAAAAGGACACACCATTTCATAAAGGTCACACTCTTCGGCAAAGCCACAACCCTTCAATAGAGTATTAACCCTTCATTTCTTGTTCACACCTTTAAAACCCGACAACCACGTCATTGTTATCATCCTTTAACTGATAAAATATGCTCTTCTTTCCCCTGCTCAGGACATGAAAGTTTTTGTGTTTGTATCACTTTCTAGAACTAATGTTGCTTTACTCTCTACTTCCCATAAATATTTTACTACTCAAGGGATTGCAAATAGGTTGATTTGGCAATACTAAATAACTGAATATGATAAGAATCAGTGCTATTTTTATAAAGGGTAATTTGTGCCCTGGCTTGTTTCAATATAGCCTTAAAATGTTGCCTTTTGTTTTCAGCCCCAATCATACATGTATTCTCCGCAACATTTTGTTTTTTAATCAATAGGTAGACCCTTCTTCTTTCCCATGCCGTCTGAACCTCCTGTTTAATATCGACTTCCTTCATCCAAGAATTCTCAGATCGAAAAAGCTTAGCAACCTAAAAATAAATTTCAATCACAAGTTTTTAAAAAATCCCCGAGTAATTTAAGGAACCAGATTTGATATGATGAACTTTTGCATTCAGGAAGCTGACTTTCCAATTTTTATTGGCTTGTGCACAATCTAATCGGTCCCTTAAATAATTTGTGAATTCCTGCAATGTTTCCAGGTGAATTGGTTGCTAACATATCCAAGATAAAATAGATTACAAAAGTCCACCACTTATCTATATCCATTTAACCTTCATTCGGGTTGTTTAATATGGTCCAGTTCGTCCCCATAATGTATCATCGAAGTTACCTGCTATATACCATGGGAGTTGAGATATATCTTTGAGCGATTTTAATAGATTCCATGTACCACCCTGAAAAATTTCAAAACTATGGCATGTACCATTCATTATTTTCATCTGAAGTCTTGCTAGTAATTCTTAAATCGCTCATATGTGTAACGACCAATTATTTAGTGTTGAAATGAATTTGAATATAAATTAAGGTCACAAGAACCCCATAGCACAAAGTTTAGTTAAAGGCTTCCTTATCTATTATACTTTGACATAAGTCTATTTAGGTCAACTTCACATGATCATATCTCCCAACACATTATGATTTAGACGTCCCATGAACTACTACATTGAAGGACTTCTAGTCTTCTATACAACGCCACTTGAGTTTTCTGATTTCCAGTGTGGGTAATAAGTTGTGGTCGTTTTACAAGAGACTGTCATATTTCATAAAAAAAGCTGATGCAACCCTGATAGGAAGTCAGGTGGCCTGTCACACATTAAAAATATAAGGTGTTTCAAGTGTTCTTGACGATGACAGGTAACAGGCAATCACAAGTAGCGTCACATAAAAAGGAGTTTGGAATATGCTTAAGATTTTGATGACAACCTGACTATTATGGACTATCACACTCGCGAAGGGTCATTTAGACATCCACCAGACGCACCTGAGGTTTTGCATTTTTTGTTAATTAAGGCTATCATAGTGGTTGACAAGTTCTCCCTCACACCCTACATTTGTAAAAATTCAGGGTAAGAGAAATCTTGGTTTTTTATCCTTCATTTCAAGTACTCTTGAGATGAGTAGTATCATTGAATTCTTTATTTCTCTTCCAGTTTTTGAGTTGATGCATATTATGTATTGAAATTCTTGAATTTATTTTAATGTTTATTTTCCAAAATGAACCTTATTTTGATTTATTTATTGAGAAAACCTTTAACAATCATTGTCTTAAATTGATTTCTGAGAAAAGTAAATAAGAGTATTCATATAAAGAGTGAAAAGATGTTTTGAGAGAAAGTATTACGAAACTAAGTATTCCCAAAGATCTCCTTTTAAAGTGAAAAAAGGATAAAATTTGATTTCTAAATGACTTTATGAGTTCAGAGGTATTTTAGAACATTGTCCTCTTTTAAGAAGATAGTTTTGAGCATTGTCTCAGACAAGAGAATAGCATGTTCTATACATTTGAACATGAATATATATATATATTACTATATATATATATATATTAATATATATATATATATATAGATATATTATATATATATCATTATCTCTATATATATATATCCTCCATATATCTATATATTCATATATCATAATATATATATAAAAGAATTTTATTGTCGCCTACGTGGCAGCTTCCCCATCCAGAAAACCCTTCCACTTTACAATATTCCCTAAAATACCCTTTTTTAAATGATCCCCCACACCAGACGCCTCTTCAACCCAAACAATCTGTCGTTTTACTTTCTGTTTTTCCTTCTTCACACAACGTGTCCTGTCGCCGGAAACAACCATTCATTCTGCCTTCTCCGAAACAACACGCCTCATCGTCAACGGTTTCAACCTCTTTATAAAATGGCTAACACCCTTCGTAGCACCCATTCTCTATCACTTCTTTCTGTCTTTCTGACTACAAATATAAACAGTCTTCTACTTTCTGCCAAAGAGTCTTTCTGACTACAATTATAAACAGTCTTCTACTTTCTGCCAAAGAAATCTAAACATGGCCTATTCACTTCTTTCTGATTTGGATGCTACTCGCGATGACTGGCTGATTAGAGTCCGAGTCTGTCGGCAGTGGGAATTTATTAATTTCAAGCGCAGCCCAGAAATGATAAGCCTTGACATGATACTAATTGATGAAAAGGTATGCATAATTCACACCTCCTTCGCTTCTAATTTTAATATCGTTATTATGCAGTGTCTTCCACATTGACTTCTCTCAGGGAACTTTGATGCACGCAATAATATGGAAGAACCAAGTCAATAAGTTTCGTGATAAGTTGTTGAAGTGAAGGATTTGCAGTCATTATAGAAACTTCAAAGTTTCAGCATTAACCGATGACTACAGACCAGTACAGTCGAACTTTAAAATAACATTTTTGCGGAAAACTGCCATCCAAAAACTACAGGATGATATTGTCCATATCCCTCAGAATGGTTTTCAGTTTATTCAACCAGAAGTTATTCGCTCAAGATCAACAACAACATTCTACTGTCAGGTATATTTATTCCTTTCATTTATGTTAGACGCTGTGTGGACCGTATACAATGAATAATTCCCCTCCTAACTTGTAGATGTTGTTGGATGCTTATGCGGAATTGGTGATGTAGAAAGTGTGGGTTCAAAATGGCAGAAGCGCGACATACACATTCTAACCGATCCGTAACTTTCTTAACTCATTTACGTTCATATTCATTCATCCCCAAATTGCAGCATCAAAACTCATATTGATTCACTGTGTAATAAATTACAATTATCTTTTAGAGATGATCTGACTATCAAAGCAAGGATAACTTTGTGGGAGGACCATGGCGAATCATTTTACCCCTATGTATATCCCAACGACTTTGGACCCTACATTGTCATTATCACTGCACACAACGGTCAAAGAATTCAGAGGTATGTACTTATTCTGAACATGCTGCAACATTATAGTAGTGACATGTATATGCCATTATGACAATTAGATTTTTGTTTATTCCATAATAGGCGAACTAACTTTTGCCACTACCGCTGCAAGTAAAATTTATGTCAATCTTAAAATGGACAACATCACTGCCTTGCTTCATAAATTCTCAAAGAAGTCAGTTGATGTTGTAACTATTGCGAGTGGAAACTCAAGTAACGTTCCCAATGCACAAGCTATGTTTCAAAACAGGATGACTGTTGCAGAATTATTAGATTCTGAATGGAGTCCCAACATAGAGGTTAGTACCATAATAACCCTTCAAACAAAAATCACCTTTCCTTTTATCAACATACTGCTTCTTTTTAATATGTGTACCGATTTTTATATGTTTTAATGTATCTATCTTCATTATTCATATGGTAGGAATGTGTGGTTACACTCCGCGCGCAGATCACTGCAATAGAGAATTTCTTTGATTGGTATTACATTCATGTAACTTCTGCAACAAGAAAGTTGAATCCTCAAATGGTGTCTACACATGCCAGAAGTGCAACAAACAATGTGACTTACCATTGATTAGGTAAGCAACTAATAAACATTCTATTCACACACCTTATATTTGAAGGAACACTAACGTTTTATACTCACAAAGGTTTAAAATCCACATTAACGTCAAGGACAATGGTGGGAACACTACTTTGGTCCTGTTTAATGGAGTCGCTGAAAAACTTCTTGATACTTCTGCTCACAAGTTGGTTAATCGTTTGTCCAAAAGCGAGAGTAATATACCGCCCCAGATTCAAAGTCTTTGCGGGATGGAATGGTCTTCAGACTCAAATTGAGCAGTTTCAATTTGAAAGAAGGGCTAGAAAAATATACAGTCACAAAAGTTTATGTGCCTGATGAAGAATTAGAATTGCAGCACCGCATAAACAAAGACAAAAGGGTTAAGGTATATAGTGTGATTTTTTTGTCAAATTCGAACTCTCTTGATAGTAAATCAGTCATCTTCTATACCATCCATTCAACATAAACCCTCCTTAATTATTGGAATGGTTTTTAATGTACAGGGTAAAGAGAAATTGGAAGATTCCACTGAACAAACAGACTTCAATGCGGAAGGATTAAACACAGACTAGTCTAAAGAACTTTCTGATGAAGAAAACACTTTCATTTCTAAACAAAGAGTTTATTCAAGAAAGTTCAAGAAGCGAAGGAACTTATTTATAGCTGACTGTGAAGAGAGTGATGATGACACCATAAAAAGGACAAAGTAGAGTTATTTTTATGCTAGGGACCTTAACATTATTAGTTTGATCAAAAGTGACAACTTTTTTGTTTAACAGTGGCTATATATAGTTGATGTTTGTTATGGTAGGTGATTAGGTTTAGTTTAGTGTCAAATAATCTTTCATTACTAAATGCACATTTCTATCAAAGTTGAGTTGTTTATATATGCCATCTCCCAACACACATTTGTTGCTCCTCAAGTTATACGTAGCTACTTATCAAGTTCACAATTAGTCACTCAACTTACGGTATTTTGAAAATCCTCACCCACAAACATATTACACTTTGTTGGGAGTCGTTACCCACAGCATATGTTAACATAAAGCAATATTACAAAACCATTTTCGGAGAAGTCAAACAAAGATACAAAGTTGTTGCATGAGCAGCCTTCTGTATGGCCCTTGCACCTCTCCAAATCTCATGTTGAATTGTTGCATTCTGCTTTTCACCGCCAGACTATTAAAATATTGCATTTTCTATTCCAGAAAACAAATATAACTCACTTTCGCCGTCATTACGAGGCCCATAAACCTGCATACAAAACTCAAAACACTTACTAAACAGATACAAAACTAGAGCCATCTTCGCAGACATTGTTTGTGGTGGCTGTAAATCATCTGAAATGACAATTTTATCATTTCACAATTCATGACATCTTGTAATACTAGGTACTAAGATTTGATATTTTTCCTCTTTAGCAGGGATTAGTTTCATTGTCGTAATAGATACTCAGTAAGAGTCCAATGGCTGTAGATACAAGTCATGTTTGAGAAGATCATTTTCTCACTTTGTTTTGCTGATGAATTAGTTTTGCAAGTGATTTTTTGTTTCTTTATATGTCTCTTGTACATAAAATGTTCAAATTTAAAAATTGTCTTCCATCAGTAACTTTATGTTTAAGGAAAATAATATCAGCATTCTTCTTTGAGAAAACAAAGGACATATTCAGGCATTGAATTAATGATCTGTCACCATATTTTCTATCACACAGACATGAACAGACTACACACTTGACTGATAGCTAAGTTTCTTTCGAAGATAAAGCAAAACTCAGCAGAGATTCAACCAACAGACACGTAAAATATTTTTCCATATCATTTTTAAAAGTCATATTCTTAGACAACCCAAGAACACAGGCATAAGTGCAATTCATGCGGAGCTTTTGATCTATGAAGAAGAGCCAAACAGAATTTCAAAAACTTCTTAATTCCAATTATCTAAAACTATATGTATAAAAATGAACCATGAAGAAATAACTCATTCAGAAGGAGCTCCATTCAGAAGTGTCTCAGTCTCATCATGTTTGAAGTCATCTTTCATATTTGCGATGTGAGTATAAAAGGCAGACACTATACAAAATAACCTATTTGACAATCGCAATATATTCCACCACATAATCCCCACAGCATCTCTGGAGTACTAAAAAATATGTGGTTCAACACATAAACCACAATGAAAATAATTAGTTAAAACTAAATAAAAAAAAATCAACTACGAAAACAAAATGACATGACAACTGACTGTCTTAATGGACTACTCAACTCTGCCGCACCGAAACGTTGTGTCCTTTCGAACACTTAAAACACACCATTTCCACCCCCAGAACGAAATGGTGTGTCCTTTCATACAGTTAATTTACACTGATTCCTATTGATATAAAATAGGAACAAACAATTACTTTCTTCATAACACAACTAAAATCCACCTTCTGCTACTAAGAAATCGATTGCAACACATTGTTCTATCAAGAGAACCAGATTGGGCAGAAATCTTACCATCAAATCTATTGCACTACACAAAAAATCAGTACACCATATATTGGCCAGTATTCTTACCAACATAAATTTTTTAAAAAATTCAGAATTACCAGATCATGGGGCCAGACATAATGGATTTGATAACACACAGTATTAAGGCATTTTGTGGGTCTACAGATTTTTCCTCCGACATTCAGGAACTACACCAAATTCTACCTCATTTAGAAAGAAAATACAGGAAGTCCAAAAAAAATGAAGAGTAATACATTAACAACAACCTATAATACGCGGCAGAGGAATTAGTAAATATAAGAAAATTACTGCCAAACTATTCTCGCCTAAAGAGGAAACTCACATTACTTCAGAGGAAATACAAAGATCAACCACAAAAGCAAGCAGATTTGGTTGTACGTTTTCCCAAAAAAAATGGCAAACGAGATGAAACTAACTAATATCACAACTATAAAACGGCAACAACACATACATGGTACGTTCAAATTAACTCGAACATACCACCACACCACCCGACCAATTAGTTAAATTGCATACTACTTAACGTATTAAAATAAAATAAAAATATAAAAACTGAAAAAATATATTACATATACACTCATTCATCTATATATCAATTATCTGTACTATGTACTCCCTTCTCTTACATTATGTGAATGCCTGACACATAAAACAATAAACAGAGAATATATGATTGCTAGAAATTAAATGAACCCATTCTTTACTAATAAACAACTTCCCAGATGTACAATACTTAGTAACTAACATTTTCAAAACTATTTTACAGGGATCCAACCTAACCAGTCCTATGATTCGGTTATGGATGAATGTGAAGACGTATCAAATCCAAATCAGTATCACAGAGGCAACAACCCTGTCATTTGCCAGAAACAAGTACATTTAAAAAACTTATAATTTGATACATTATAACCTATGCACCTAACTCTACATAAGGTTAGGAAATTCAATATTTGTGCATATAATAGTTAAACTCATTAGCTACAATCTTCTATGACAGGTGCATAAGAAGCTTGGAATTTAGGCCCTCCAACCTACACCTGCCAATATTGCGGAGCAATTCTATGGTATGAAGAACGGACAATCAAAAGTACAAATACACGACAACCCAAATTTTCAATATGTTGTATGGAAGGTCGTGTTCGTTTACCATTACTGAGCCAACCACCACCCTACCTTCAATATCTTTTGAGCACTACATCGGACAAATAGGTGTACACTTTAGAAAAAATATCAGGGTATACAACTCCATGTTCGCATTTACATCTCTGGGAGGTCGAGTTGACAAATCAATCAATCGTACAAAAGGTGCTTATGTATTCAGAATCAGTGGACATAATTATCATCATATTGGCTCTCTCTTACCTGAAATTGGGAAAAAACCACAATTTGCACAACTATATATATATATATAGATATATATGATACGAACAATGAAATAGAAAATCGAATCAACAGTCTAATGCATGAAGAAGTTCAAGTAGACATTGTTCAGGGAATATGTGAAATGCTCGACGAGCATAATGTTCTGGTAAAATCATTTCGTATGGCAAGGGATAGATATAGAGAACAACCACAAACAGAGTTTCGCCTACGTCTTCTATCAGAAAGGATTAACGACGGTCGGCAATACAATATACCTACGGCTTCAGAAGTAGCTGGATTGATCATTGGCGATCTTACAGATGCTAACTTCCAGCGAGATGTTATTGTTGAACACCGCAAAAATGGGCTCCAAAGGATCACCGATTTACACCCAAGTTTCATGTCAATGACTTACCCATTAATACACCCATACGGTGAAGATGGATATAGACTAGGAATACAATTGGTGTCTCAAAGCCAAAAAACTTACACACGAGAGCACATGACAATGAGACAATATATGGATACCAATACAACAACAGCTTAATGAGGGGCGCACACTTATACAGGCTGGCAGGCTACTGCAGCAGTACATTGTGGATGGTTACATGGCAATTGAAGAGGAGCGATTTAGATATATACGAAATAACCAACCAAAGCTTCGGGCTGATCTTTTTGGGGGCTTAATGGATGCTGTTGTGCGTGGAGATTCTGATTGTTCACAGGTCGGGAAAACAATTATATTACCTTCGTCACACACGGGTGGACCTCGCTACAGGGCACAAAATTATCAAGATGCAATGGCTATATGTAGATGGGCTGGATACCCGAATTTATTTCTTACCTTCACATGTAACCCAAAGTGGCCAGAAATAAAGGCAATGTTGCACCTAATTGGTCAACATGACGATGGTAGTCGGGTAGACATCATATGCAGGGTTTTCCAGATCAAGCTGGCCCAACTAATGCAACATATTAAAAAAGATAAACCATTCGGGACAGTAATAGCATGTAAGTTCTTTCTATCAAATACTCTTATATACCTCCATACTTTAGCGCACTGTATGCATCATCTAAAAATGTATTAACATATTACAAAATAGTTTACTAAATAGTGCCAACTAAGACAAGGAAATATCCACCTTAAAATAGCCAGATGCACCACCCAATTTACCAGGAATAAAACAAGGGAATTCTGTACAAAAAACTACACTACGCACGAAATACATGATATACACGTGAAATACTTTATTTTGGAATTTATATGAACAGGAAAAGAGAAATACTCCTTAAAAAAACAGAAGTAACTACAATATTAAATAGGAATTAATACGGCTTCCAACATCCTAACCAAAGCCATTACTATGCAGGTATATATACAATTGAGTTCCAGAAAAGAGGCTTGCCACATGCACATATATTGTTGTTCCTTCATGAATCACAAAAAAATCCTACAGCGGGACATATTGACAGACTAATATCCGCTGAAATACGTGACCTTGAGGAAGATCCAAATGGGTATAATGCAGTGAAGAACTTTATGATACATGGACCATGCGGACAACTAAATCCCTGCTGCCCATGTATGAGACAAGGGAAGTGCACAAAGCATTTCCCTAAGAAATACAATGACCAGACAAATTTTGATTCGGATGGATTCCCTATTTATAGGAGACGCAACACAGGTATTGAAGTGAAGAAAAATGGTGCCAGCCTAGACAACATATATGTTGTTCCGTACAATAGGAACTTGCTTGTGCAATTTAATGCACACATAAATGTTGAAGTCTGCAACTACTCAAGGTCAGTGAAGTATCTATTCAAGTATGTTCATAAAGGGTCTGATAGAGCAACATCAATAATAGAATCAACAGATTCAACAAAAGACAACGATAAGATCAGAAAGTATCTAGATTGCTGATACATTTCAGCTACCGAAGCAAAACTGGAGGATATTCCAATATGACATACATTACAGACAACCAGCAGTTGAGCGATTACCATTCCATTTACAAGGACAAAACACCATAATATTCGAAGAATCAAGGCAAGCTGAAAGCGTATTGAACCGACCAGATATTGAAAAAACAAAATTTACTGAATGGTTTGAAGCAAACAAAGAGTACCCCGATGCAAGAGATCTAACATATTCTGATTTTCCTACACGGTGGGTATGGAATGCAAAACAAAAAAAATGGACTAGGAGGAAAAAAGGTCGGGCAGTTGGTAGAATCTATTTTGCACATCCAGCAAGTGGAGAGCGTTTTTATCTGCGCATGTTGTTAAATTTTGTCAAAGGCTGCACTTCATTTGAAAGCATAAGAAGAATTAATGGAGTAGATTATAAAACCTATCGAGAGGCTTGCTATGCATTAGGCTTATTAGATGACGACAACGAGTGAAATGACTGCTTGTCAGAGGCTGCCCAATGGGCAAGTGGAAATGAACTGCGCAATCTATTTGTGACTATGCTTATTCACTGCCAGGTTTTAGATTCACACAAGCTTTGGAAGAATAACTACAACATATTATCAGAAGATATCACATCGATGCAGAGAAAGCGATTACATCTGAAAGATTTGCAACTAACTGACAAACAAATAAAAGCGTATTCCCTGTTAGAAATTGAAAACATGCTCATAAAACAGGGAAGAAGTTTGCGAGACATAGAAGGGATGCCACTGCCAGATAATACATTAATGCGGAATGTGGGAAATCGCCTAATTAATGAAGAGCTAGACTATGACAAAGGTGAACTAAAAAAAATGCACGACAAATCATTTAAACTATTAAATAGCTTTCAATTACCGGCATATGAGGCAATAATATCATCCGTTGATAATAACGAAGGCAGATTATTTTTTATACACGGACATGGTGGTACAGGCAAGACATTTCTATGGAATACAATTATTTCAAAAATCAGATCAGAATCAAAAATAGTTCTACCAGTCGCCACTTCAGGTATAACAGCTTTATTGTGGCCGAACGGCAGGACTGCTCATTCGCAGTTGCATATTCCGCTTGACGTCACACCCGAGTCAACATCTGACATAAAACAAGGAAGCCAATTAGCAGAACTACTAAAGAAAACATGTTTGATAATTTGGGATGAAGATCCAATGGCAAACAAATATTGTTTAGAAGCCTTAGACAAGAGCTTGAGGGACATTCTTCGAGATAGGTATGAAAATAGTTGTGACAGGCCTTTTGGGCGACTAACAATCGTGTGTGGTGGTGATTTCAGACAAATCCTGCCGGTAATTCCAAAAGGAACAAGAGCTGATGTTGTTGATGCGTCTCTAAACAATTCGCACCTCTGGCCCTACTTTTCAATTTATGAACTAAAGGAAAATATGCGTCTTACTGGTGGAAAAGTGATGGGTTCTGAAGCTGAAAGAATTGCAAGTTTTGATTGATGGTTATTGCAGATTGGAGATGGATCACATTATGCTGATAAAAAGATGGAACTCATTAAGCTCCCGCCTGATATATCCATTGCACCATCACACAATCAAGTGGAATCAATTGTAGATGCAGTATATCCATCTCTATTACAGAATTACAACGACCCGACATACTTGAAAGAAAGAGCCATACTAACACCAAAAAATGAAATGGTTCATGATCTAAATGAAAAAATAATGAATATTATACCAGGGAAGGAAGAACCTACTACAGCTCTGACAATGTGTGCAAAGCAAGTGTGAACACTAATGAGGAAGATATATTGTACCCCACTGAATTCCTTAATAACTTACGATTCTCAGGCATCCCTAACCATGACATACACTTAAAAGTAGGAAGTCCGGTTATGCTTCTTAGAAATCTCAATCAAACAGAAGGACTATGCAACGATACAAGATTAATGATCACACATCTGGGAAAATGGTCTGTAAATGCAAACATCATATCTGGTAAGAACATCGACACAACAGTCACAATACCCAGAATTATCATGTCTCCAAATGATTCAAAATGGCCATTCAAGCTTAATAGACGGCAACTTCCTTTAGCAACCTGTTATGCCATGACAATCAATAAAAGTCAAGGACAAACTCTTCAGACAGTTGGACTATATCTTCCAAAACAGGTATTCACACATGGACAATTATATGTCGCAGCATCACGTGTAACAACAAGAGAAGGATTGAAAATATTAAATGCAGACGAGGACAATGAAGACCATACACACATTAAAAATATTGTTTACAGAGAAATATTCCAGAATGTATATCAAGACTTGTAGAAACACATGATGTCACGTTATAAACAACATAGTCAATCCAAAAAATGACGCATCAACTACAAATACATACATTGAAGGTGATCACTCACATAACGAATGGTCATACGAAACTTACAAAGGACAATATGGAAACCATATGAACATGAATCACATATAATGTAAGGACAATTGGATCTGTAGCTTACAATTGCACACAATATGGAGTTTGTGTTTCACTAGGACTAACTTATTAAATATTAATGTAATTTAAAGTTGTAATACACAACAGATATATGAATCGCTAGGTGTACATTTTATACGCCCCTCTTATATTGGCCCCTATTCTGTGACATACAATTGCACACAATATGGAGTTTGTGTTTCAATAGGACTAACTTATTAAATTTTAATGTAATTCAAAGTTGTAATACACAATAGATATATGAATCGCTAGGTGTACATTTTATACGCCCCTCTTATATTGGCCCCTATTCTGTGACAGCCAATTAAATAAATAACAAAGAATGTGGGAACTTGGAATATGTAAAAAACGAGCATAAAGGAAATATGGCACAAATGATTAATAAAATGATCAACAATTACTACGAAGATATACATCGAAAAAAATATATTATATATTGATAATAAATCACGGTGATCAATACGAAATAACAATATTAACCTATGATAATGAATGAGCTAATTAAACAAAACAAACCGCGCGAAGCGCGGACGTTTTTCCTAGTGTGTATATATATATATATATATATATATATATATATATATATATATATATAATATTTATTTTATATACACACATGCTACCTTCATGGTAAATGTGTTGCACGTGTTTATCGCATATATATTATACAATGTGGTAAAATAGAATTAATATTACAAATTTAATGATCTAAGTAAATAATTTTAATTGAAAGTACATAGGACCAATTCTTTTAAATGATGAATACAGAGTTTAATAGAATTAGGTGTATTTAGAGATCATTTGACTAGATATAATTGAAACATTTCAAAATACATTCAGAATTCATATCTGGTGAGAAATTAACATTTCTTTAGAAGTATAATTTCTACTTTACTTAATTTTATAAGCAAATCTAACAAGTAAATTTTTTTAAAAAAATTTACAATAGTTTCTCTTTTTGAGGTTTTGAACATAAATGATGGAACCTATTTAAGTACAATTATTATCTTAAAAATTCATGCTTGAAATTTAGTATGTACGTGACACTAATAAGGATTACCATAAATATTTCAATATTTTATTTTTATACATAATCTATTATTTTACAAGGTGTTATTGCACAATTAATATTCGAGTAAGACTATCATAAAAAGGTAATTTTTTTTTTTAAAAAAGAAGGTACTTTGTTGTCATAAAAATAATGGATTAATAGAGACTTGAGTGTATGTCAAATATTTAGCTTGAATAACACTTTGTTAAATATTTACATTTCAGTTGCATAATTTCATTTTAATATATGAACATCACATTTGGTGAATTTTTTTTTATTTCATTATGTTTTACCTTATGTTTGTAAAATTGTAGTCTTTTCATATTATTTGCAGTATACATACTTTATAGTTGTTGTCTAATAAAAATATCTAGTATATTATAGAAGATGTATTGTAATATGAAATATTTACCTTTTTCAATACTGACAATAATTTATGAATAAAATTTAAAGTGTTTTTTATACAATTCTTTATTTGATTCAAGAATATTATGAGCAACAACTATTTTCTTATTTTATTTTATGTAGTTATCAAGGAATTTATCTTGTCACCTAACATTTTCAAAAATTACAATGAGCTCTAAATAAGAGGAAATTCTTACTTAAAAAACTGCATGCTCAATACAAACATTAAAAAAAAAAAAACAAATGGAACAAAACATAACCATTGAAGAAGGAAGACCAAAATATATGTTCATGCTACATTCACTATAGTTGTTTCATTTGATTGAAATATCTTCCGACCAACACGTTACTTTCTCTGTTCAGTTTTACTTAGATATGTATTAAAGAACAATACAATTAATAACATTTGATTTTATTATTATATTATAAGTAAAAGTAAAAATCCATTTCTAAAATAGTTGATATAACATCAAAACTAATAATTCAGTGGACTATATTGATTCCTGTTGTTTTAGTAAAATTAGAAAGAAACTCCTTCCTTTGAGTATGAAAGAACAAAATGAAAACACAAAGAAGTAATATTTTACCCAAATAATGTGACTTTTTTCACATTTGAGTTAATTATAATTTTTATTCCCACAACTTTTCATGTCTATGAACTCATGAAAATCGTAAGAAAAAAATGAGTGTGAATTGACGAATGATTTTCTATAATTTGTTAACAGACTCTTTCTTATATGGTACCTCGAATTTCATTGTATTTTTAAGTTAATCAAGTGTTCCAAATAACCCTTGAGATTTTTTAAGAAGAAGAGTAGAAAACTTTTAAAATAATCGTAGTTTAAAAGTGAGAGGAAACCCTTATAGCTAACAAATAGAAGTATGAATATGTGCTAATTGTGCCTCATAGGAAAAGTTACAACCTTTCGAACAAGTCATTTCTCATCGAATATGTCACAACGCATTGGAAAAGGCACAACTCTTTGGAAAATCATAATCCTCAAAAATGTCACAACTCATCGAAAAAGTCAGAAACTGTCTATAAATTCACAGTCCTTTGAAAAAATCACAACCTTTTAATGTGTAAAGGTATGTACATTTTAAAAATATCAAATTAATGAATAAATAAATTTATCATTTTTAATTTTGGTACTATAGCAATTTAATATTTAGTTTTAGGAGTTCATGTTTTTTAGATAATACAATACACACACACACATATATATAGGGATGAGTACAGATAACTCAAAAAATTACATAAACCATCAAAAATTGCAAAATATCATACTTTTTAGATGGATCTTTATTTCTAAATGGATCCACTTAGTTGAGAAGTTCTATAACCCGGCTGGTAAAGAAAACTTTTGGTTGTAGGACTGGCAAGATGTTGTATGACAACTAGTTCATAGTGATAATTGTTGGTTGGAGAATCTTCCAATGGAGATAAAGTGTATGTTAATATATTACTTATTATGTTGAATTCATAGATGACTAAGTATTCTAAAGCTTTAAATGATCTAACTCATTAATTGATTTGTATTTTGCATGAGTATATATTTATCTATTGCAGATCTTTTTTCAGTTGTTTTGCTTTGACTATATTATATACTCGTGCATTCAATATATCAATGTCATTCGACATGAATAATTATGATGTCGTACAAGCATTTAGGATCAACAACTAGTTTTTCCTCGAGATCATTGTACACACCAACTAGCATTAAGTGAGCCTCTTTGCATTCTGGCGGACTTCAAATTTTCTTTCTAGTTAGTCATATTAAAATGTTTTGGGTCTTTTCCCGACATTCTTCTTTAAAATTAGATGCTTCATTGATTGGTAAAGTCGAGGTGTGTCATAGAATTTACTCTATTTGAGTTGTTTACAAACTATATGTCACTCTCGGAAACTACACCCTAGACATGACTTACACTCAAGAACCATTAATGGCACCTAGTGAACCCTTGGTCTGACTTACATACTCAGCAAAAGACTTTATATATATTTATAATGATCAGTTTCAGTATACTCAACATGAATAATAAAATAACTGAGAATTTTTAAAAGTCAAACATATAATTTGGCCAAAGGGCAACTCAAGTATTGACATATGAAATGATAATGTATAGACAACTAACTATTAGCTTTCTATAAAGATTCTAAAACAAAGAGGGATATCGGACTGAACCCGGATAATCCTAACAACTTAGAACTTGAAAGAAATGTAACAAGAAGAATTCCGAAAAGCAAGGAGGCTCACCAACTAGCTCAGAATGTTGAACCTGATTAACAAGGCACTGGATGTTGATCCTGGTTATCCACGTCTGCATCATAAGATGATGTAGGCCAACAATCATTAGTACATTGAATGTACCAATATGCGAGTTTGAAAGCTAAACACAACTTAAGCTTGAAAAAGAATCTAAAAGAAAAACTTACCTTGATTCTTCTCAACTCATGAATAACTTTACTCAAAATAATGCAAGGGACACATGCAATAGATGAAAAACTTTATAAAACAGTAAAACCAACTTAGTTCGTTAATTAAAAATGGAGAAAAGACATAAAGTAACCATTGAAGTTGTCCCGGATTTTTAAAAAGACACTTTAACTTTGTAACTGTCCTATTAACCCACTAAACAATTATGAACCGTTATTATTATACCATTTTTTTATCAGCCCCAAATTTTAAGAAGCAAGTGTGTTCACACACCAATCAATACATGACACGTGTTAACTTAATTAAAAATGTATTTTCGTTTTCATTTTAAGTTTATCCTTTATCTCTCTCTCTCTCTCTCTCTCTCTCTCTCTCTCTCTCTCTCTCTCTCTCTCTTACTTTTTGGATTTTAATTTTTATTCATTTTAAGTTTCATTATATCTTCCACCTTTCTCGATTTTCTTTTTTTCTTCACCGCCCACCCTTCATGTCAAATTGAATCTCACTCTCATTTTTTTTCTTTTCTTTTTCTTCTTCTTGTCCGGTAAAATTTTATTCATAATATTATTTATACTTTACTATATTATGGATAACAAAATTAATTATTTTTCTAAATAATTTAAAATTTTAAAGTATCATCAACTACTTATTTTCATATAAATCCAAAAATTAGAATCATAATTATAAAATAATAAATTAATTTCCCAAAATTGAAAGAACTTAATTGAAATCGGATAAAACAAAAATTATATGATACTCCCTAATCATCTGTTTAAATTAGCTCATTTTCATATAATTTCAAAACTAGAAGTGATATTTTTGAAATAATCATAATTCTCCAAAATATGAAATAGTTTAATTGAAATTTTGATTAAAAAAACCAAATAATACCTATTAATCATGTTGAAATGTAATGCGCTTATCAAATTGTTCGAATGTAATATAATGTTTAGATATAGTTTTAAATTAAAGAGATAGTTAAGCTAACAGTGGTAAAAAGGGGAGATGAAATTGTGATAAAAAGTGACATTTAAAGTGAGAATCTTCAATTAAGATGAAAATGATTTTTTGATGAAGAAGAAAGAAAGAAAAAGAAAAAGATAATACGGAGAACAAGTTAAAATAATAAGAAAAACAAGAAAATGTATTTTATAGCAAAATACTTTCAAAAACAAAATTATATTCATTTTTTTTGTTTGTTCACGCTCTTTAAGAAAGTGCATATACTCTCCATGCTAGGTGCACAATAAATGATGTAATAATATCAATTCAGAATTGTTTAGGAGGGTAATAGGACGCTTGCATTGTTTAGGTGTCTTTTTGAAAATTCGGGACAACTTCAGGTGTCACTTTATGTCTAATCTCTTAAAAATGCAATAACAAACTAAAATATACTCATATAATAAAATAATATAGTTTCTATGGGAGTTTCTCTAACCGACAACCACCACTATAAGCCTAATTGTGATACATAATCTAGCTCACACTTCCATAATTATCCTATATTTTATCGTCAGATAGGACACCTTAACAAGGTGGATCCACTAATCTATGCTAAAAGCATCATAAGAAGTCATCTAAAAAGTATGATCCTTTACTACCCATGATGTATACATTATTTATGGAGATTTGAGTTGATATGAACTTGCATCCCCATATCGGGGCTCAGTACTACTCCCAAAATATACTTAGCTCATATGTTTTAAAACAAACTTCTTTTTTTTTTCTTGTTTGAGATAATTACTCAAAACTAAGCTTTAAAGCTCTCTTTTAATCGATGTTCCCTTTCTTGCTCAAATGTAAAAACAGTTTAAACTTTTGGAATACATAGCTTCCTTATAACTTTTTGAGAAATGAACTCAACTCTTTACTCTTTCGTAACTCGAAACATAAGTCCTAAAACAATGTTAAAACGTTTGTGAAAGACTTTTGAAAATTTGAATAAACTTCTCTTAACTTCTAAAATTTATTCTTTGTTTCCTTGAATTGAATTATGGATTCAATGAGCGTTTTTTGTGATAGGAAGGATCTCATAATTTTTAGAGTTTTTTTACATGAGAAAAGATAAAAAATTAGTGTTTGCAAGTAGGTCTACTATGCGGAGATGTAAATAAGTTTTTGTCGCAAAAATATAGTTGGAGGAAGAATGGTCCATGATCCCTTCGCCACACAGAATGATTTTTCCCAAATCTGCAGAATAGGTCCGCGACGCAAGCTAGTTCCAAGATTTTCCATACAAATTTTCTTATTGGTTTTGCTGCCCCAATTCGCCCAAATTCGGTTTTGTTTCCCAAATTAATTTTTGATACTGATACCCAACAAATGTACCTAAGAACCTAACTCCAAATAGCTCAATTATTTGACGTAATGATATAAGAAGCTTCTCAATCTTAGCCAATTCAAGAATGACAAAAAATTCAAGAATACATATCAAGAAAATAAATATTCAAACTCTTTCAGGATGAATTCATGCTGAAATAAACATGTTTGACACGTGGGTGAATGAATCCAACGTTATGAAAGTCTCACATACCTAGTATGTATTAACCTTTGGCGGAATCCACACGAAATTCTCCAAGAATTCGACGAACAATGAACTTTTCTTAGCCTTTCTCCACTCTTCTCTTTTCTCCAATCCCTAGAGTATTTTGATAAATTCTTAAACTGTTCTAATTCTGATAACACCCTAACTAAATTACAAAAAATAATATAAAATATTTTGGCAAGGAAAAGACCAAACAACCCTTTCAAAATTTTGATTATTCTTTCCTTATACAAACACCCTAATTTTGAAAGGGCATAACTCAATTATAAAAACTAGGAATCGCGTAAACTCAGCTGTATTGGAAAGACTATTCCAAGAGCTTTCCTACGTTAACTAGAAATACACCTGATCATGTTGATCTAGATGTTATCGTTTTAAGTTGATCAAAAACTCAACTTTAACACATTTAAATTTTTTTAGAGTTTATCTATACTTTCCAAATATGTTTATTTCAAAATATTAGTTTCTTCCTAGTTATTTCAATTTGTGAGATGTTACAATATCTCTCTATTGGGGACATTCTTCGTCAATGAGATTAATATTACCAGGCTAAGGGTGTGACATGCAACATTTAGTTCAATTACCCACAAGCAAAGGCAAAACAACATGCCAACTTAAATAAATACTAAGAAAGGATTAGTACCTTAATTCGAAACTTCTATGAATTTGAAGAGATGTGGATATCTCTTATTCATATCCTCCTAATCTTCCCAAGTACCTTCCTCAACAAATTGTTTCCTCTAAAAGAGTTTGACTGATGCTACCTCTTTTCCTCTAAACTTGTGAACTTGGTGATACAAAATTTAAATTGTAATCTCCTCATACGATAAGCTATCCTTGATGTTAATATCTTTGATTTGTATGATGAATTAAGGATCGCCCATGCACTTCCTCAACATAGAAATGTGAAAGACCGAATGAACTGCGAGTAACTCTTGAGGTATGTCAAATTCATAAGCTACATAACCTACCTTTTTTGACGTTCTATAAGGGCCAATATACCGTTTACTAAGCTTTCCCCTCTTACAAAATCTCAAACACCTTTAATGGGTGATACTTTCAAATACACCCAATCATCTACTTCAAACTCTAACTCCCTTCTCCAAACATCAGTGTAGAATTTCTTACCACTCTACCCCATTTTCAACCTCTCTTGAATCACTTTCATGTTCTCCATAGCTTTCTGAACTAAATCATGTCCAATCAACCCTCCTTCACCAACTTCAAACAAGAGATTAGAAAATCTCCATCTTCTCAAATAAAGAGCTTCATAAGGAGTCATTTTGATGCGAGAGTGATAACTATTGTTATAAGCAAACTTTATAAGAGATAGGTTATCATCTTAATTACCTTTTTAAATTGATCATGATGGCCCTCAATATATCTTAAAAGGTTTTTATAGTGCGCTTTGCTTTCCCATTTGTCTAAGGGTGAAATGTGGTACTTAAGTTTATCTTTGAAACCAAGCCTTTTTTGAATGACTTCTAAATGTGCATTTAAATTGTGCACCTCTGTCTGAAATAATGGAGACCGGAACACCATGAAGACTTACAACCTCTTGATGATACAACTTAACATAATCTTCTGCCAAATGAGTAGTCTTTACCGACAAAAAGTGAATTGATATTTGGTACGATCAGGAAGTAGCCCCTACAAGTAACACGTCGTACTTGACCTCTCAGATGTCTTATACAAGCCCTTCGCATTCATTCATCGCATTTTCATGAAATTAGCAGAAAATTTAAAACTTTTTCATAACATTATACAAGACTAAAAAGTCATTCCATTTAAAAACGATAAGTACATAGTTAGGACACTAAGTCTTGTGTTACCATCTTAGACAAAACTCCAATATAATAGGGATACGACCCTTAGCAATAAAAAATAATATTTTATACAAATACATGAACTTAATTTAAACTCTTGAAATGAATGCCCTGGAATCATTAAGGACACACTTGAACTTGGGAATAGAAATCCAAGCTCCTCATTCTATGAATGATTCTCTATCCATCACCACATAAACATAGTGTAAAAAGATGAATAATAATGGTATTAGTACAAGAATGCACTAAGTATGATAAACATGGAAAAATATGCTTTTAAAAGGACATTTAGTAAGAAACCGTGTATCATGTCTTTATAGTTAAACTTCATAAGCATTTGATACAATAAGAAAAATATAGTTCGCATACATCATATTAAACATGGATATCAATCAACACTACACATAAAGCCATTTACCACTTTAAGATACATTGAATATTTCCATAGCATTATCGTTCCTTTTTACCTTAACTCCTTTACCTAAAGCAACCCTTAATTATAATACTTAGCTCAATTCATGAATAGTGTTCCAATCAATCATTATACCAAAGTAGCACCTTAAGTTCACCAAGGTGAACATTCATACAACCTTCATCAATTCAAGTATATACATTCATAAGGACATAGCGTATCATAATACATAACCTTCACATAAGAACAATCACCTAAGACAACCCCAAGTCAAACTAGTGCAATGTGCAAGTAGCATCCCATAATACTATTCACACCAAGTGTACCTATGAAGTCACCCTAGATTGAGGCACAACACTTTCACCAAGATGCAACATATTTATTTTACCTTAGACATAAGACCCACCTATCATATATGAACTCATCCATTTATTACATCATATTCATATTCCATTTAGTATTTATGAACATCTCAACGCAACATACAAGTCAATACTACTAATATAACTATTATGATAAAATAGTCAACATTGCATATTTAGAGTTAATTTCATCAATACATCATAAGATCTTACTCTAAACCTCAATACAAGTCTACTAGTGGAATGTATAGGTGAATCCCCATAACCTCACTCATACCAAGTAAACCCACAAGGAGATAAGAAGCATTGCCACTTACTTCACAAATCAAATGATAAGTATAACCAACAACAAGAACACTAAGTAATACCTTCATCATATAGACCTAATAACACCAACACCATGCATATCATTAGAACAAGTATGTTAAAACCATAATTTCATGCACAAGATAAATATACATATACATATAGAACTCACCCTAGAAATATCTTCAAGAGCTACTTGTGCAATGTATAGGTAAAGTCCCATTCCTTTACCTTCACTAGGAAACATCTTTTAGGTAGTCCTAGTTAGTGTTCATATTCTTACATCCATTGTTCTTTTTAGTTTGGGATACTTCGCCATAATCGACATTAGACCATACGAGCTAAACATGGAATTTGGTATCAAACCTTCACACGGGAAGGAGGGCATCCTACTTGCCAAGGTACGAGATCAACATCATCACAACATCTAGGTGGATGCACTTGATAAGGTTCCTACGGGGGAACATAGTTAAGGAACTAGGAGGCTTTTACTAGAAACCCTCTTTATGATAACTAGCATTGTAGTTTCCACCTCATAAAAAAATCGGGGGTAACTTCCTCGTGTAGAGACCCCTCTCATTGTCAAGTTTACTTAGTGCTAAGATAAATTTCTTTTTTGAATAACCTTTAAGTCTTTCTTAAACATTAGTGCATAAGAAAGGCCTTTAGGATATTAACCTCTTATATAACATGTACATAGCTCATAGGTTATGATGACCTTTCATAAAAACCGACATCATGTGAGAATGTCCATTCACATAATTATAACATCCATAACATAGTCAAGTTTAGAGTACAATTAAGTAAACCTTTCAAGAGACTCTCATTCACTAGATTATCATTAACATCTTCCATTCATACTGTCATGTGTGTGTACATATATGAGATAGACTTTCATATCAACACCTTTAGAACACATATGTTCATACTTCATTAGTCATATACTTCTCATTTATAATAAGATATAAAGGTACATATGAGGATTTTTCTTTCAATTGACACCATAAATATGTCATACTCATAGTTATGCATGGAGTATGTGTACACATATTGGTCATCATGTTCACATAATAACAACAACATTGTTATTGAAGAGACCACCCAACAAAGGATCACAAAACATTACAATTTCTGTAAGTCATGAACAACTCATACATAGATCATTTAGGAACTATAGACCGCACACTATATGACATCATAGGAGACAAGAACACATTGTACATTGAATTGAGAACTCCTAACATGTAAATAGTCACACCTTCATATAGAGTGATAAAGGTAAGGTTCAGTCTACACTAGTACTTATAACAATCAAGCATGTAGACCATACCTTACCCGAATATCATAACCGTTCACATTCTTCACATTATCAATACACCTAAATCGTGATACTATCATCGAGGACTACATACATAACCTTCATACTAATTATCATCATAATATCATTTCACTTTACATCTATTGACCTCAAATACATGATCAAAAAATGTATAGATATACAAGAACTAAATACCGCCACCATAATTGGACCAAACCACACAACATCTATTCCAATACTATAGGCTAGAAGTTAGGTCAACCTACCAATTCTCCAAGACATGATCATTATAGATAAATCCTTAAAAATTCATAATAAATTGATATAGATATTAATAACATTAAATAATACATCAAAATCTAAGCATAATTCACTTAACATCTTTTCAAGATAACAAAACCCACTTTATAGGCAAAATTGAGAGATTAAGGAGATCATGAGTTTTTAAAGGATTTGTATTCGAAATCACCTTAAATACATTGATTAAACATCAATTTATCATTAAAACAATTCAGCCTCTAATAGAACGTGGTAATTGACCACTATGTTGGTCGAGACAGTGCAAAAATTGCAGGTGCCACTCAATGGCCCCCATTTAATGACTCGTCCACAGGATGATGGCTCATCATGTTGCTCTGTTGTTTTGATTTGAGGCTCCCCCATTTGGGGGTTAATCTCCCACAACTAAGCGTTGAGCCACGCCCCCTTTTGACGGAACGTCAACAGGTGTACGGGGTGTCAAATAAAGTTGCTAATGAGATTGTTTTTGGCAGCCTCTTGGCAAACATTTGGGTCCTCCTAAAAGACTCTAAAAGTTGTCCTTGGGGAGTAGAACCCGAATGTTTAGGACATTAACATAAAAATTAGTTACTAGGGTATACTCATATCATTTTAGACTCAACACCTAAAACCAAGGCAAACATACAAAGGGACACTAGTACACAAAAGACTAGTTTCTGAACGTCTTGGTTGTCCTTTGATGTTTAACCGCAAACCTCTTCATATCAACTATTTCAGGTTGTGACATACCTTTTTTTATCAAATTAATAACTCCTAAAACATATGTGAAGCTCTAGTTCATCATATTGCATTTTGGGGAGTAACAATATCCCTCATTTGGGAACATTCGTCCTCGAATGACACTTAAAACTCTTTCAATCATTTTCCAAGGACACAATGACCCACATAGCAACTCACAACATGCAACATAATATTCAATCATAATATTCAATGCACCAATATTTCAATGAACACCAAATTATACCATTTTGCACTCAGTGCAACACAAGTAAGTAGAAACTTCATTCACTCACTCCCAATGCATCAAACAACGACATTTCTCATGTTCATAGGAGGAACTTCCTTCTCCTAATCATCACCTGACCTTTACTTTTCATCTTATCAAAAGGCTCAAAATGCAATACCATTTAATATAACACATAGACATACTAAACATTAAAACTCATGAGGCAAATAAGTAACCCATACTAAATGTAAATAAATGATGAGTAATGTAGATCAAAAATGTCTTTAGAATATAGACATATTACATATCGAGGACATATATAACATCACCATTTTTAGTTACGTTCAAGGAGAATTTCCTTCTCCTTAACACACTAACATGTCACCATGGAGTTCATAAACAAGTAATTTCAAAAAAAAGTTCAATTCATTTTAAGGAGAAAATCAAAGTATGCTCATACTCCCTTCCCCATGAATTCAAAATGGCAGATCATACCAAACATATAACAACATTAGGAACTTATTTCACAACTTTTCAATTTCTTACGTAGCACTAGATTTCATGAACATGCATCATTTATGGAAATTGTTACAATTCATAGTCACAAATTAATAATATTGAATAGATGCACCATCACTTCTCAAGAGTCATCCTATCTTAAAATATCCAAAAGAAAATTACATACTCATGGAGGAAAGTCATCTTTTCTTGTTTAAAGAAGCTTATCACCTCAATATGGGGCAAAAATATCCTCACATCAAAAGTGAAATAACGCATGTTAATAAAAAAACCCATGAATCCAAATGCACATTTACCATATTAAGATGAAAAATAACATCAGAGACATGTAATTTATCAAAAATAATTTTGCATGCTATAAGAATCTTTAAACATGTATCATCATCTATGGCATGCCTATCATATAGAGAACAAGCAACTTATACTCATGCAAGACTCCAAATGATGAACAATCTACTAGGAACTTTTTTTTTTCAAACATGAGTAAGAATAGAAGGAAAAGATAGGGATATGAAAGACCTCACTACTCGACTCATCATCCACCACCTAGGGTAAACCCATCAAAGAATCACTTATCTCATCTAAGGGAACTTTAATTTTTCAAACTTTCTATTCAAGCACCATATCCTCCTCTTGGGATCAAGTTTATGCAAACCATTTCGACATGCCCTCATTCCACTCTACAGGAAGAACCATTTCTCACCAAATCTTCTATCATATCCGGGAATACTCCCTACACGTAACCGGCATCGGCTTCCTCTTTGAGGAGTAAGACTAGACTCTTAGCTTACATAATTACATTCATAGGTCAAAATTAGCGGAGATCTAAAACTTTTTACTACTTCAGCATTGAGGTTACATATGCCTCTACATACACATAGTATTTATATCGAGTATACATATACCCTTTGAATATGAAAATTACTTAGTATTCTACTTTTATTGCACATATCTACATCAAATATATCATAGTCTCAAATAGTCGTCTCATCTCATAACCATCTAATAAGAGTATAAGAATTTGCGCTAGCCCATACATCAATGAAATAAGACCACATAAAGGTCATAAAATGATTAGTATCCAAATGTAAAAGAAAGGACATAAATGTTTATAAAATTGAAGAAAAATCATGTGCTTGATAGTGGCATAGTCCACGGAAAGGGAGGACCTACCCAACTTGGATTATTAAAAATTCCAAGTCTTCTTCAAAGTCGCTTCCAAAAGGCCTTCAACGATCGGAATCTAAAATTTTGGGGAAAAGGAATAAATGGGGTTAGTACGCCACTTGTACTAAGTATGATACCATATGCACATATAATATCAAATCATGCTAAAAAGGGACATTTTGATAAAGTATGCAATTTGATTTGAAAACCTTTATGCACATTCATCAAGACCATATAAATAAATAAGACATATTACTTATGTCATAGGCATGTACATCATAAGGCCAACAATACATGGCATAGTCAAATCAACATGCATATCATATAATTGAACTCATAGTCAAAGTAACTCTATTATCATGTTATAATAGAAACAAACATGAATAAGAGCACACTTCATCATTACCAAAGCAATACCATTACTCATGACCCTCTTTAAGTCAACTTGTGCAATAACTAAGCAACTCTTTATAACCTTACTTAATCAAGTAAACCTATCAAGAATCATAATCAATGACCAACTTCACATAACATAGCATTAAGAGTACACAATATCATACTTTAGCAATATACCACATATACATGTTCATAAGAGTGATCAACTATAAGATCATTATATAAATATCGATTATATTTATAGGCATATGTATACGTAAGAACATCCTCCTAGGACTCCCCTTAAGGGTAACTAGTGCAATGTGTAGGTAGAGTCCCATACCCCTATCTAGACTAAGCTAAATCCTTAGGTCATCTTAGTTAGAGTTCAATCCTTTAGTTTATTTTACCTTTTTGGGATAATCTTACCTTAACTGACATAGATCACATGATATAATGTGAAATCTGATGTCATGGAACCATATACTGAAAGAAGGTGGACAACTTGCGAAGGTAGTACTAAAACATGAACATAGCAACTACGTGGATCCACTAGCTAGTATTCGTATGGGGGCAACATAGTTCAAGAACTTGGAGATATAGTTGGGATACTCTTTATGCTATATGCATTATGATATCCAATCTCAAGAGTACAATAGTGATCCTACCTTCCCTATGTGGGAAGGGACACTCCTCACTCTAGTTCACTCGGTGCTAATCTAGAGTCCCTTTTGAAATGTCCAATACCTTTATTAGTAATCGTAGCTTAATGTAGGTCATAGGTTATAACCCTTGTATAAAATCATCATCATCATAGCTCAATAAGAATTGCATGAGTATTATCCTTTCATAACAATACATATAGGTGAGGTTAGCACATTTACATATCACTTCATAATATGGCACATTAGTAAATTATCACCATCCTTATAACATTTAAATCTTACCTAACACCTCAGAAACCATAGTCATGAAATTTAAATTCAACATCATACCAACACCTATTTAGACTAATCACAAGTCATCATAATTGAAGTAAAGGTTAGGATCATAGAGACTTACTCAATCTCCTTCAATAGTCATCTTCATGGGTTTACAATCAACCATCAAATTACATCTAACAATAGGTGTAGTAACATCAATAAATACTAATTAACACAAGAACTAGGTCAATTGCATCATCACTATCTAATTAACACCAATTCATAACCTAAGGTTAAGGGGAATAGGGTTCGTCATGATATCTTCAAGAAATGGAACCAATCCCAAATATACAGTACCCTAGGCAATCTATGAATGAATTAGAATAGGAAAACAAGTCTAATGACCAATTCATGATTCAATTCCCATCAATTTACACTCAAGACCCAAGATTTGGGGAATTAGGGAAAGAAACATGATCGACATGAAATTCAATCAATTAAAATCAATTAACAATAATATATACCTAATTAGTCATAAGTAATCATATTTAGTAAAGATCAATCGTCAATTTGAGGTTTAGAATAAAACCCATTAGAATAGAAAAATCCATGGAATTGGGGAATTAGAAACCAAATTTGAGAGGACCTCTTGGGGAAAGGAATCCAAGAATAGATAAATCAAACCTTAATTAAGGTTAATCAACGAATGGAAGTGAAATCCTAGAAAAATTGGTCTTCTTCTTCAAACTTTCTTCTACCATCAAGGGCAGATAAAAAAATAGAGAAACTAGAGAAAGATGAGAGCTTTTGAATTTTGATTTGGGGATTTTATTTGAGTAAGTAAATGTGAGGGAAACCTGATCTGAAATCAATACATAGAACACCCATGAAATACCCAAAAGACCCCTCACTTAAGTTGACCCTTTAATGAAGTCAAACTACATATCCAAATTTCAGATTTTCGTCGGGGAACAAGACCGCGATGTGGATTTGTTTCCGCATGATTTTTCTATTTAATTTTTGAGACTCTGAAATCCGCTACCGGCCCGCTGCGCGAACTTGAGATTTTAGCAAAATCCACCCAAGTATGCGACGCGGACTTGTTTCTTCAATATGTATTTTTGCATCTCCTTTGGCAACTAGAATAGCTAATTTGTATGAAGGTCCTATCTTTGAAAGTAGTATCCTCTATTTTCAGTGTGGGAGTAGAACACCAGAATCCATGTAGCTCAAATAGTGTATGTCGGTTATGGCTATGCCACCTGAAAGTTATGAAATAAACTAAAATAAGAATATGAATTCTAATCAAATTCCTGGAGAAGTGTACTTAGTATAGCGAGGCCAATGGACCCTACCTATGCATTGCACTAGATGACTTGAAGAAAGTTTAGGATTGGAGCCCCTTCAGAAGTAAAGACTAATGTTATGTATGACTTGTATGAATGCATGTTATGTGTCCTTTTTATGTAAAGATATTAATTTTGACTATTCATGTGAATTACACTTCTGGAATCTAAATAGGTTTACTTAGTATATATGGGGGTATGCGACTGCATGTGTAAATTTCAAAGTAATTTTGTGAAGGGGTTATGAGGGTGGTCTATTTTTGGTATGAACTAAATGAATTATGACTAAGGTTTTAGTAAAGGAAAAGTCCTTATATGATTCTAATATGTATGTGTCTTATGTCTACTTATAAATTAAAGTGATATGACTTACTGAGTATGTTGTTCCTAGTATAAGGTGACTTCTTAGGTACACTTGATGGAATTAGTATTATGGGATGCTACAAACCCATGACAGAATTGTGACTTAGTTGTTGTCTTACGTGGTGTTCCTTATGTGATGTTGATGTCTATGTTTTGCTTATGTCTGGTGAATATATGTGGTTGGTTTTACCAAGAATATCTATGAAAGACTATTGTAAGATGACCTCATGGTGATACATTTTACTGAAGTACATTTGAGGGTTGCTTAAGGGAAGAAGTAAGATAAAAGAGAGTTTATGTATTTTATGTATTGAATATGACTTTAAGTATGATAAATGTCTTTATGTACTATTACGAGTAGTATCCATGTCTATATGATATATCGATGTCCTCACACTGAATGATCCTCTATACACCACCACGTACATTTATTGTAAAAAGATGAATAAGAATGGTAATTGTACAAGAATTCACCAAGTATGAAAACCATGCAATCCATTCTTTTAAAGAGGAACTTTACTTAGAAACCACAGATCACGTCTTTATAGTAAAACATGATAAGAATTTGATATAATAAGCAAAATATAGTTCACACACATCATATTCATATTTGACATGGATATCATCGACAACAACACATAAGCCATTTTCCACATTTAAGATACATTAAATATTTCCATAACATTACCTTTCCTTTTAACTTTAACTCCTTTACCTAAAAAACCCTAAAGTAATACTTAGTGCAATGCATGAATAGTGTCGCAGTCCACCATTCATACCAAAGTTTATCCTTAAGGTCACTAAGGTAAATATTTATACAACCATCATCAATTCAATCATATACATTCATTACGACAAAGCATATCATACAACATAACATTAACATAAGAACCGTCACCTAAGAAAACCCCAAGTCACACTAGTGCAATGTGCAAGTAGCATACCAAAATACTGTTCATACCAAGTATACCACTGAAGTTACCCTAGATTTAGGAACATCACATTTAGCAAGATGCAAAAAATGCATTTAACCTTAGATATAAGACACATATACTTAATAGATCATCATATAAGAACTAATTCATTTATTACATCATAGTCATAATCCATTTATTTTTTATGCATATCTCAAGACAACATACTAGTCAATACTACCAATATCACAATAATGATACAGTAGTCAACATTGCATATTTAGAGTTCATTTTATCAATACATCATATGACCTTACTCATAACCCCAATATAAGTCTACTAGTTCAATGTATAAGTGAAGCCCCATAACCTCACTCATACCATGTAAAACCACAAAGAGATCACAAGCATAGACAACAACATGCATACTTAGTAAGACCTTCAACACGTAGACCAAGTAAGACCAACACTATTCATATCATAATAAAAAGTATGTTAACACTAGAATATCATTAATACGTTATATATATATATATATATATATATATATATATATATATATGTATGAATGTATACATATATAACTCCCCGTAGAATCCCTACACTACGAAACATCTCGTAGGTAGTCCTAGTTAGTGTTCATATTCTTACTTCCTTGTTCGTATTACATTCGGGAAACTTTGCCATAACCGACATTAGACCATGTGAGTTAAACATGGAATCCGGTGTCAAACCATCACACCAAGAGGAGGACATCTTACTTGCTAATGTAGGACATCAACATCATCATCGAATATAGGAGGATCCACTTTCTAAAGTTTCTTTGGGGGCACATAGTCAAAGAACTAGTAGGCTTTTAGAATAAACCCACTTTATGCCAACAAGCATTTTAATTCCAACCTCATGAGAACATTGGGAAAAGTTTCCTAGTGAAGAGTCCCCTCTCATGGTCAAGTTCACTCAATGCTAAGATAAATTCCCTTTTTGAAGAGACTCTAAGTCATTTTTAAACATTAGTTGATAAGACAGGCCTTAGAAGATTAACCCCTCATATAACATGTACATATATCATCGGTTATATGATGAGAATATCCTCACATCAAAACTATCATCATATGAGAATGTCCTTTCACATAATAATAACATCCATAACATAGACTAGTTTAGAGTATAATTGGTGAAACCATTGAAGAGACTCTCATTTACTAGATTATCATTAACATCTTTCATTCATACATTCATGTATGTGTGTACATTTATTGGAAAACCTTTCACATAGACAACTTTAGACCACATATATTTATACTTCATTAGTCATATACTTTTCATGCATAAAAAGAGATAAAGGTGCATATGAGAATTATCCTTTCAATTGACACCAAAATTATATCATAGTAATAGTTATGCATGGAGTATGTGTATGTAAATATTGGTCTTTATGATCAAAGAATAATAAACATTTTTATTGAGGAGACCTCCCTTCAAAGTATCACAACACATTACAATATTCCTAAGTCATGAACAACTCACATATAGAGAATTTAGGAACTATAGACCGTATAACACATTACATCGTAGGAGATCAGAACACATTCAACATTGAATAGACAACTCCTAACATGTAAATGATCACACCTTCATATAGGGTTATATAGGTAGGGGTGTACTTATAACATTCGAGATTGTAGACCATACCTTACCTTAACATCATAACCATTCACATTATAATTCACATTATTAATACGCCAAAATTATGATACTAGAATTGAGGACTACATACATAACCTTCATACTCATGATCATAATAATATCAATTCAGTTTACATCATTTTCCCTTAAAGTCATGATCACGACATATATAGATAGACAAGAATTATACACCGCCATCATAAGTGGACCGAACCATACAACATCAATTCCAATCCTAAAGTATAGAAGTTAGGTAAACTTACCAATTCTCATAGCCATGATCACCATATATCATTATTTACAATTCATAATTAATTAATATACATAGCAATAGCATTCAACAACACATCATAATCTAAGCATAATTCAATTAACATCTTATCAAGATCACAAAATCTACTTTGTAGGCTTAATTGAGAGACTAAGGAGATCATGGGTTCTTAAAGGAATTGTATTGGAAATCACCTTAAAAATTAAATGAAAAATCAATTTACCATTACAATGACTTTGAAAACCATTTGACAATGAAACCATGTTTAGATTGGAAATTGTGAAATTTGTTCTTACAAACAAATGGGAAAATCTTTGATGGAACTCCTTCTATAAAAGGTTATGAAAGAATAAAGGGTTACCCAACCTTAATACAAGAGAATCCCACAAATGTTTGAGAAGGACCAGTCGAAATCCATTCCCTAGCTTAATCTTGAGCTTGGTCTAATGGAGTTCTAGAGAGAGTTTTATTTGAGAAGGAAAGGGATTAATTAAATGAATGGATTCTAATTTGGGTTTTGAAGGTTTTAAATAACTTAAAATATCCTAAAATAAGTATAATAACTTTAACAACACTAAAAATGAATAAGTTAAGAAATGCTTAATATGTAAAGAATGCTTGTGATTGGACTAAGGTTCACACGAATTGATACGCGTAGAAACAGACCTCATAACCCTTACTACTGCCAAGCCATCTAACATGGGGAGTTAGTTGACATTGGAAATATTGGAACCAACTATATAGGTCTCTCGAAAACAAAGATTTAATCGAAGGAGTCTTTCCTGGACATAAAAAGAGGAAATCTTATGTTTTGAAGGTCCATGGGTAAAATTGTCTTTTCCAAGACAAGGGTAAAATCATAATTACCTTAAGGAATTAATTAATTAATTAATTTAAAGAACCAGTTTGGGTTGGGTCGACCCGAATTGACCCATTTTTGCAAAACGGTGTCACCCGAATTCGAGCCTCAATGGAAGCAACAAATTGGTGATTCATTATTATTTAAAATCTGATTTTAAGGGTAAAATGGTCCTTTCAAGTATATTAATTAAATAAGATTTGAAGTACTAAGGAGAGTCCTAAATTAACTAAGTCATTATCTAAGCTAAACAACTTCACACGTTTCACTCTCTCACGTCTATCACATCCTCACGTTAAAATCTATTGTTTTCTCTCTGCCAATTAACGTGAAGAACAGAAAAATATAACAAAGGTTATTCACACTTGAAGAACCAAAAAAAAAAATCTAATACATCAAGCTAATTAAAACCTTAAGGCAAGGGGGATTTTCATCGAGTTGGTGGTGAAACTTTAGGTGTGTCGGACCTGGTTTTGGAGAAAGGTTTGGTAAGCAACTTTAACGTTTGAACATCAATTAAAGTACGAGTTTCTTCTATCTTAGTCCCTTTCCCAAGAGACCCCTTAAGGTTCGAGATATTAATCCCGAAAATTAGGGTTGTTTCCCATTGCATGTCCCTGTCACTAGGTCCCATTAAATTATAGGTTGGGTATGTTTGCTGGTACAAAGTAGGGATGAAATGTGTTTTTTGATGTTTATGTTTAAATATTCATGTTCAGAATTATGTGAATATTGAATATCTTGTACGAATTCATGTGAAAAAATGATGTGTGTGTGCAACGTGTGGCAGTGAACTTAGTCATTGTTGGAGGTGTGAAATGACATGTTTAATCCTTGTGTTTTATGCACAAAAGTTGTACACAACGTGATGTTTAATGTAATGAATCGTGGCTGATTGAATAACAATGTTTTAGCAAAACAAACCTCTGAAAGATGCGCCTAAAAATGTGTTAAACTGGTCTACGAATTTCCTTAGGAGTTCAAGTGAAAACGTTAATAAAAATGAATTGAAAAATGACCAAATTTTCCAGCAACAATGCAATGTTAAATTAGACTAAAGTTTAATAAAGGAATTTGGAAATTTAATAAATTTTAAAGGGGTGCGGCCACAAGGATTCAAACCTGTGACCTCAACCGTGTAGCTACTATAATTCGCGAAAAGAAGAATGAAAGAGGGAGATGGGGGATTGGAAATCGGGTTACTGGAAGTGAAAGGAGAGAATAATTAATCAACTAAAAAGATGGGAGGCGTGGGAATCGAACCCACGACCTCCAGGATCCGAATGAGAGAAGGGAAAATTAAAGAAAAAAAAGAAGACGTGAGGCGTAGAAATCGAACCCACGACTTCCAAGGTGGAAATAAGAGGAGCGAAATAATTAAGAAAAGAAAATAAGGCAGTGGTGATTCTATCCCACAACCTCACTGCCAAAATGCCTAGTTAAGCAATCTTTAATTAAAAATAAAAGTAAGGAGTCTGTGGGGCTTCGAACCCACAACCTCACAGTCTTAGAGAATTAGAAATTTGAGTAACGAGGCTGTGGGGACTCGAATCCACAACCTCAAAATTCCCAGCGAATATAATGAATAAAATAAAAGAGGCTGTGCTGGTTTGATCCCACAACCTCTTGATTTAGGCAAAATGGGACTATAGTATTTTAATGAAAAATAAAAAGGGGTCGTGGGGGTTCGAACCCACAACCCTTCGACTAAATTAAGAGGAGAACCAAGTAAAAAAAAACTAAAGGTACGATGTTAATGTTGGGGTTTGATATAGAGCCCTAATGTCATGGAGATAAAAAATCAATGAAAAATGTAAATGTTATCCAATTTATTCGAACTTGGGTTTCCTTGCCCTAACTTCCGTATTGATACATAATTCATACGTGAATTATATATACAAGAATAATTCCCCCTACTTAGATCGAAGTCACGATCATGGCATATATACAAGATACATACGTCTTGTACTACATAATCTTAGGAATATATGATTCACTTAATGAACGATGAATGAAGCCTCATGGCTTATCTGTATAGACTCATAAGTCTAGGATGCATTTAAATGAAGTGAACCTAGGATGTATGTAATGAAATGATATAACCCTAGATGGGTTAAGTAAGAGTGTGAAACACACAAATGGCTAAGTGCATTGGCATATGATGAACTGAACATTCACGAAAAAAAAGGAGGTGAGAAATTACAAAAATCAATTATGCTATTTTTAATGAATGTGGTGACAACCTGATATGAGGCTAAGGTAAAAGATGAGAATAATCTCAAATGAGCCTAAGTAAATGTTACAAAGATGTACTCACCTATGAGAGTGTAAGTTAATGAAGAGACTAGTCTCTATGAACACTCTAATGAAGGTATTGAGATTAACACACTTAATACTAATGATGAGATGAGAAATCATCTATTGAGCTATGATGTCCTCATACTAGAAGCCATCTTCCATGACGTATGAGTTGAATGTTACATAACATTATACTGAGCACCGATAGACTAGCTATGAGCGGTGATGCCTTCTTTTGGGAACGGCGGAGGTTAACGTAACTCTAATGATATGATATTGTTCGTCTTGTCGGGTGTGGTTCTCCTTATATCTCCTAGTCTTCGAACCTATATAGTCAATATATGGATCAGGCGGGGTTAAATTCCCTTGTACGCTTGCATGTTATGGGTCATTTTTGTCGGTAATTCCACCTCTTTTCGGTGTGGAGGAGAGAATGGATATCATGATGCTCACATGATCAATGTCGGTTCAAGTTAAAGTTCCCAATGAATGAATGAGGCAGCCTAAATGATTCACATATTGAAATGAATGATATCAAAGCTTTTAGGATAATATAATCAAATGGTGAGTTAGATTCAAGTAATGACATTAGTTCATTCTTGGTCATTGCACAACGAAACCGATGAAAGTCTTAAACTATAACCTAGGTATATCTTGTGATTACACTAGCTCACGAATGAAATGAAATGGATTACGTATGAATGAATGAAGAAAACTCTTTGTTAGCTAATTAAGACTCCCTTAGTGAGGCCCCATCTATTTACCCCTCAATTCTGGGATATCTTAATGTTAAGTCCATGATTCCAAGGTCTCATGGTATATTAATGAATGATAAAGAAGTATGGTGCTATATGCAATATGATATGTGTTATGTGTATGATGTCGTATGTTGTGGTGCAATATGAAAAGTATGCTGATGAATGTTATTCTCAAGGAATTACTTTCCTAATCCAAATATAGAAAGATCACTAATTTTCACAAATCTAAATTTGGAAAGCTCGGTGACTTTCCTAATCTAAATTTAGAAAGTTCACTAACTTTCCTAATCCCGATTTGGCAAGTCCACTGACTTGACTTTCCATAATCATGTTATTAGGAAAGAGCTATTATTTCTCATGCATGTCCTTGGTGTGTGCGTGCATATACCCATACTTAGTACAATTGTGTACTAACCCTGTACAATCCTACTGTTTTAGGTGCAGGTACAGGCTGACGCTAGTGCTACAAGATAGACGCAGAAGATAATTGGATATCCAACATTCATCCGAACTTGGCAGGTCCTCATTCTTTCTACGATGCTACTGTTCTATATTCTAGCTTAGTTTTAGAGTTGAGCTAATGAACCATGTTCCACTATCGTTTCTATCCTGTTTGGTTCAGAGTTTGTATTGGTGCCATTTTGGCAATTTATACACTTAATAAAGTAATGAGCTATTTCTTTCATTTGATTATCTCTTAATGTTAAGATGTTGTTGTGAACAATTGCGAATGTAGTGGAGTGTTTAGTAATTATGTTTTGAAGAAAAAAGATAATTTTCCGCTAAAGTTAACCTAGGTGAGGTAAGAATGACGTAAGTAGGCTTGTCTGCGACCTCTGAGAGGTCAACAACGTCGGTTTCCTCTTGGGTCTACACTCATGTTATGACAATAACTGTCCACCCTCTAATTAGAACATGGGGTGAATTACCAATTCACCCCTTGGCTGGCCGAGACAGCGCAAGAATTGCAGGTGCCATTCTAGGCTGCCACTTGACTGCTCGTCAACAGGGAGACAACTCATCATGTTTCTACATTGTTCTGATCATAGCATCCCTCATTTGGGAGAAAAGATCCCAAAATGAAGGGTTGATTCACACCCCATTTTGTCAGATGTCACAAAGTCTATGGATGTCAAATAATGTGATCAATGAGAATTTTTTGGCAGCCTCTTGGTAAACATTTGGGTTCTCCTAAAGGACCCTTAGGGGGGTCCTTGGGTCTCCGTACCTAAACGGCTCGACCCTAAACAAACACTACCACAAAAGACTGGTTTCAAGATGTCTTGGTCGTACTTTGACGTTTGAATTCAAATCTCTACAAAACAACTATTCCAAGATGTGACATACCTTATAAACAATTTAATAAATATTAAAACATATGGGAATCTCTATTTCATCATATTTCATTTTGGAGGGTTGTAAAGACTCCGTCTTTCTATCGACAATCACCCAAATTTGAATCATGTTGCCGGTAGTATATTGATGATCTGTTATTAAATCCATATTAATAAGCTCCCACTTCCATTTCGGAAGTTCTATTTTCTGTGCCAAACCAGTGGGACTTTGGTACTCTACATAACGTGTTGGCAATTCAAGCAGTTAGCCACAAATTTAGCAATTCCCTTCTTTATAGTACTCCAATAAATCTCTCTCAAATCGCGATACATCTTTGTGCAACTCGAATGAATAGAACATCTGGAGCTATGAGCTTCCTCCATGATCCTCTCTTGGAGTCCATCCATCATTTGTACACACAACCTACCTTGACATCTCAATACACCATCTCCACTATGTTTAAAAGATAACACTTTTTTCTTATGAATATTTTCCTTCAATTAAAACAAAATTGGGTCTTGGTCTTGCTTTTCTTTCACTTATGAGACTAATGAAGATTAAGTCCCATTCATCACCTCCACAACTAGTTTTGTGGAATCCATTACTCGCTCTTAAGCATGAAAACCTATGCACATGAGCCAATATTTCTCTAACTCCCTCTTTTCTTTCTCAACATAGGCGGTACTACCCATAGAAAAGCCTCTTAAAGAATCAACAACAACATTATCCTTAGTTGGGTGATAAAGAATACTCATGTCATAATCCTCTGGTAATTTTAATCACCTCTTTGTTCGAGGTTAAACTCTTTATGAGTAATCACATATTGAACAATCTTTTGATCATTGAAAACATCAACATGAACACCATACAAATGATGATGCCATCATTTAAAAGTGAATACTATAATAGCCAACTTCAAGTCATGGTTAGGTAATTCCTATAATGAACTTTCAACCGTCTGGAGTCATAAGTTATAACTTTGTCGTTCCTCATTAATAGACAACCTAAACAAACTCTAAATGCATCAGAATAACCATAAACCTTAAGTATCATCTGCCAAGGTCAAAACTGGCCCAATAATCAACCTCTTTTTCAATTACTAAAAGCTTTTTTCTCACGCTTTAGACCATTGAAACTTCACTGTTTTTTGAGTCAACTTGGTCAAAAGAAACAAAATAAAGAAAAATCCCTACGAACCTTCTATAATAGCAATCCAAACCCAATAAACTCCAAATATCAGTTGGAGATGTGGGTCTAGGACAACTCTGCACTGCCTCAACTTTCTAAGTTTGTACTATAATCCCCACTTCAGACACAATGTTTCCTTAGAATGCCATGGACTCCAGCCAAAACTCGTACTTAGCAAACTTAGCATACAACTCTTTATCTTTTTAAGTCTGGAGACATATACTATGATTGATAGCATTATCTTCTTCATTCCTCCAATATATTATTATGCCATCAATGAAGATGATGACAAACATATCTAAAAAAGACTTGAGAGATTCATAAAGTCCACGAATATTGTAGGAGCATTTTTGAAACCAAAGGACATGTCCTGAAATTTATAATAACCATAAAGGCATCTAAAAGTTGTCTTTGCAACACATTCCCTTACTTTGAATTGATGGTAGCCAAATATGAGGTCAATCATAGAAAAACAAGAATCACGTTGAAGTTAATCGAAAAGATCATCAATTCTAGGAATAGGATATTTGTACTTAATGGTAACCTTGTGCAACTGACGGTAATCTATACAAATCATAGGGGAACCATATTTAATTCTCATAGATAATATAGGAGTGCCCCAAGGTGAGACACTTGTCGAATGAAACCTTTGTCTAGCTTAGCTTTCAAGTATTTTTTAAGATCTTTCAACTCATATGGATCTATTCTATATGAACAAATAGAGATAGGAAGAGTATCTAGAAAACATTTATGCCGAAGTCTATTCTCTCAAGAGGGACTCCTGGTAAATCATCTGGAAAGTCTTTTGGAAACTCTTTTACAATTGGAACTTATAGTATTTCAACACTAGAGACATTAACTTAGACTAAGTGATAGACACACCCCTTCGAAACTAACTTTCTTTCCTTAAGGTATGGAATAAAACGACCCTTACACTTTGTTTGGATCATTATTATTCCTTGTTTCATAATGTATTGTATGATAGATACAGTGGTTGAGTAGATTGTATGGTTTGTTGTTTCTTAATAATATCTTAATTATTTAGTTTATTGTATTGTAATGTATTGTAATTTATAAATTTATTTGAATATCCTTAATTATTTTAGGGTAGAGGGTTTGATTTAGTGGTAGGAGGTTGACTGATTAAATAGTTCAGGAAAATGGTAAAATATTATTTTTGATATATTATGTAAAGATAAAATTTGAAAAAGATATTAAATAAAAATGGGAACAGACCATATTGGTTGTTCCATAAAATAGGGGCTTTCATTGTTATGTAACAACCAAATTTAACAATACAATACAATAAATTTTAAGTAACAATCAAAACAAACATTTTAGGTATAGTAATGATACAAACAATACAATTGATAACAATGATCCAAACATAGTGTTAGTAATCACTTAATTGCTTTGCCACTCTACGACTAGCCTATTAAGAATTTGGAACTTGACAATTATAGTTCTAGAAACTATTCATACATAAAATTAATGAAACCAGTACATACCTAGAATGACATCAAAATCTACAATGTGTAACATAATTAAATCACCTATGGTGTCTTTGTGGGTGACGGAAATTACATAATAGTGACATACTCACCTAGAATAGAATACCCAACAGGTGTAGAAACACAATAGGCTTCATAGATTTTCTTATGAAAAACATCAAAACTATTCGCAACATAAGGAGTCACATAAGATGAACTTACTCCTAGGTCTAGCAAAGAAAATACAACAATAGTAAAGACTTTAATCATACCATTTACAAAATTTGGTGAGTTCTACTTCTCTTGGAGACTAGTGATCGCATAATGGAGAGTTTCTCCACCGTCAATACTGTAAGTAGCACCTCTATATTTAGCCCTAGCTGGTGGAGAAACAAATTAAGATTGGGCCCTATTTCCATGATTTCCATTAACTTGACTCTTCTTAGGAAACTTTTTCATGAAGTGACCCTCTTTTACACACTTGAAACACCCTAATTGGACGTGACAACACTTACCTGGGTGGTTTCTACCACACGTAGCACATGGAGAAGCCTAGTTACCTCATTGTGCCACACTACCCTCTGATTGTGCAATCCTAGCTCTATAGTTCTGCGAATTTTGACCATTTTACTCACCTTTGTTTCTGGGTGATGGTTAACTAGTAGATGATGGAGTAGATCCCTTTTGCTTTGTTTCAAAGGATGAATGATTCACATTATGTTTCTTCTGCCCAGAATGTTTTTGTATCATAGCTTTCTTATTTTCTGAATTCCTCCTTATCCCTTAGCTTCTTTTCCTCAGCCTCCCGTACGTAGACCATCAACTTGATATGTCCATGTTACCAATTAGCAATATTAGCATTGCTGCCCTACCCCTCTTTGCTTGATAGATTGGACAACCCAACAACTAAAAAACTGATTCTACTCCTCATATTCACAACCATATCAAGAGAATAACAAGATATATGGGTGAACTTCAACCCATACTCATGAACACTCAAAGAAACCTTCTTAAGGGTATGAAAATCACGTACCTTAGCCTCTTTCAGTTCGCGAGGAAAGAAAATACCCAACAAAGTGTTCAAATCACGTCCTAGAAACACTCTTCAGTTGATATGATTTTGGTTTAACTAACTTAGTATCAGCAACACACATAACGTAAAATACCTTCTTACACTCCTGAATAAATTTCTCTAGATCCTTAATTGTACTCGACCCAATAAATCTTGGAGGATTCATCGTCAATAACTCATGAATTGTTGAAGTACCAGTCACCTTTTGTCTAGCTCCTCTCTGTTGCCAAACCTGATTAGTCATAGCTTGAATTAACATACTCATTGCTTCTCTGAATTCAGCATTAGTTACTTTCCCTTGAGTTTACACTTCATATGCATTTGGTAACTCTTGGTTCTCAACATTACGCCTAGAGGGACGACCTCTAATAACTGGTTCTTAACATTACGCCTAGAGGGACGACCTCTGAAAACTCTACTTAGAGGCATGATAATTAGAAAACACAAGCAAGCATTGATTAGAAGGAATTTTTTGTAGAGATCAAACCCTAACTCACGAAATGAGTGAGCTTCACACAGATAACTATGACTCTACAAAAATAGCTTAATTGACTTCTTATGACTCTAGAACTTTGTGCCCTGATATCAAGTTTGTCATGCTTCGAACCTACAAACAAGATGTGGCTGACACTCGATAACCATTACTAGCCCAAACAAACCCCCAACCTGGCTTACTTACGTAGATTAAGTCTTCATGCATATTTATAACGATCAATTCAATCTACTCAACTTGAATAGTAAAATAAGTGAGAATTTTTTAAAGTAAAAAAATTTAACTTTGGCTAAAATGGAAGCTTAAGCCTTAAATATCAAACAATAATGCAAACAAAAATTGGTTGTTAACTTTCTATGAAGCCTCTAAGAAAAAGAGGGATGTCAGGACAAGGCCCACGACTATCCTAAAACTTGAATAACTAGAAATAAATTTAAAGAGGAGCATTTAAGAAAGAAAAAAGACTCATCAACTGACTCTAAATATTTAAAGTGATCAATGCCATACTTAACGTAATCAACGAGGTGGTGAATGCTGATCCTGGATACATGCGTCTGTATGATAAGACGATGCAGGCAAACTAACATAAGTATAATTAATGTACGAGTATGCTAGTTGGAATACAAAACACAACTCAATCTTGAAAAAGGATCTGAAAGAAATACTTACCTTGTCTATTCTCAACCCATAAACAACTTAACCAAAATAAAGCAATGGAACAGATATAATATATGAAAAGCTTTAATAAACAGTAAAATCCACTTAGTTCGTCAATGAAAATGTCATAACAAACTCAAATTTACTCATATAATAAAGTAATATTATTTTTGTGGGAGTTTATGTGACCCGTAACCACCATTATGAGCCTAAGTGGTGATACGATATTCTGTCCACGCAACCAGAATTGTCCTATACTTTTATGTCTTATATGACTCCTTAACTAAGTAAATCCACTAGTTTATGCTAAAACATCATAAGTAGTCATACAAAAAGTATGATGTTTTACTTCCCATGATGGAAACACAGTTCATGGATACTTGAGTTAATATGAACTCGCATCCACATATCTATGTTCAATACTACTCCCAAAATATACATAGGTCATATGTTTTAGAACAAACTTCATTCTTTTATCTGAAATAATTACTCAAAACAAATATTTAAAACTCTATTGGAATCGATATTCCCTTTCTTTCCAAATGTGAAAACATTTTAAAACCTTGGGAATACTTAGTTTTCTTATAGCATTTTGAGAAATCAACATAACTCTTCACTCTTTGCATAACAAAAATTATAAGTCTTAAAACAAAGTCAAAACGTTTGTGAATTTTTTTTTGAAAACTTTAATGAGCTTCTCTTGATAGATTTCTTAACTTCTAAAATTCACTCTTAACTTAAGTTAAATTGAATTATGGATTCAGGGATCATGAGTTGTGATAGGAAGTAAAGCATTATGTTTAGGAGTTTCTTTAGATTGCTAAACATGAGAAAAGATAAAAAAAAAGTCACGTTCTGCGTGTGGGTATGCGATGCGGAGATGTAATTAAATTTTGGTCGCGGAAATACTCTTTGGGAAGAACGGGCCGTGACAACTCTGTGACACGAAATGATTTTTACTAAATCTTGAGAAGACGTCCACGACATAGAGCTAGTGATCATCTTTGCCTAACAAATTTCCTTCTTCATTTTCCAGTCCTAATTCACCTAAACTCACTGATTTTTTCCAAATTATTTTTAGATACATATTTCCAGCAAATGTACTTAAGAACCTAACTCCAAACAACACAATTATTTGACGTAATGATCTCAGAAACTTCCTAATCATCAAGAAAGACAAAAAATTCATGAAAATTCATATGAAGAACATCGACTTTCAAACTCTTTTAGGACAAATTCCACTAAAATAAACATAATTGGCAAGTGGGTGCATGAAACAAAATTTATGAAAGTCTAACATACCTTATAGGGATTAACCTTTGGTGAAATCTACAAGAAATTCTCAAAGAATTTGAAGAACTGTGAACTTTTCTTCTCCTTTCTCCTCTCTTCTCTTTTCTCCTCTTTTCTCCTAGCCCTAGCGTATTTTTGTAAAAGAGTAATCTGGTCTAATTAGGATTAGACCATAACTTATTTACCAAAAAATATAAAAAAAAGTTTTCAGGAAAAAGACGACATAACACTATCTCGAATTAATTTTTCCTTATTCAAACATCATGGTTTCCAAAGGGCATAATTCAGTTATACGAACTCGGAATCAAACAAACTCAGTGGCATTGGAAATATTATTTTAAGATCTTTCATACAAAATTTGGAAACAAACCTAAATCTTACTTAGATAAAACTTATGGTCGGTTTAATGTAACCCAAAACTCAACTTTAACACTGTTAAATTTTTTAGATTTTCTTTATACTTCAAAAAATTGAGTACTCCCAAATATTAGCTTCTTCCTAGGTATTTAATTTCTAAGATGTTACGTTATAGTATTGCTATTGAGTGTTCTCCATATTTTATGAGATGAATATTGAGTTTAATTGATTTAATTCTGTTTTGATCCTATTTTTTCTGAACTAAGTCTTTTGTTAAGTAGTCAATCATGCCAAGGTTTGATTTGAGACCACTGGTTCTTAAGGTTCATACAAGTCCAAGGTCTGGGATTAAGGAAATAAATTTCACGAGGCCGTCTTGGTGTGATCCTGGATAACCATAAAATCCTGTAAAGCGGAATGTTGGAACATCTAATAAATAAAGATCCAGATTTATGATTTTCTTGTTGTAGCTAAGTTTGAGAATGAATTTTGTCCTTCAAATATAACGCTAACCCTTAAAGGGGCCTACTGGATAATCATCAAACAAGACTTCGTAATTTAGCAGTCCTAAGATTTTGTTTAGGATGGACCAACCTGTCTTCCTTTCATAGTGGAAAATGAGAGTGGGATGCTTATAAGAAACCATGTCCTTCAATTCCTTAATTGTATCTGGGTTCCCAAGCTCATGTTAATTTCGAGATGGAGAACTCTTAATGGATGGCAGGTCTGATACCGATTGTTGGGCTTTGTGGAGGCTTGTGAGCCGGCACGACACATTACTGGAAACCCTAGGTTAAACATTTGGTTTTCCTATAAATATGATCCTTGTATTTGTAATTCTAAGTAGCACAAGTGAAATAAAATCCTCCTGTACAGTCGTGGAGTAGGGAAACCGAACCACGTTAAATTCTTGTGTGTCCCGTTTGCGTTCCATTTCTCTTTTCTCTAGATTATTTGGTGTGTGTTGTGTGTTTAATTCCCAACAATTGGTATCAGAGCGAGGGTTCAACAACACTGTAACACAAACTGTGAGAAATTGTCACCTAGGGTTCTTGTGTGAAGAAATGTGTGCGGAGGAGAGCCTCCGTTACCGTGTGGGTACAACCTCAAGCAGCAGCCGGCTAGGAGAACCGCGCAGGGTGCGAACAGCCGTCGTCCGTGTGCTGTCCGTCGCGCCTTTCGTTGGCCGCCGCGTCGAGGAGCCTGAGATCCAGCCGCGAGCGTCCAGATCATGAGCATCCTCCAAATCGCCGCCCGCTGTCTGAAAACGCCGTTAAGGAATGTGCCGAAGGTGCGGTTTTTTTTGTGGTGCAATATTTCTGACGAAATTACCAAGATTGAAATTAGTTGTACCGAGTATCTCATTTAGTCCTTTGAGATGGCAGAAGATGGGAAGTTCCGAATTGAGAAGTTCGATGGTACAGATTTCAGTTGGTGGAAGATGCAGATTGAAGATTGCTGGTTCAGAAAGATTTGGACGTAGTGTTGGGTGACAAGCAAGGAAAATTGTCTGATGCAGAGTGGGCAGTTTTGGATCGGAAAGCTATGTCAGTATCCGACTCTCGGTGACCAAGAATGTTGCGTTCAACATTCTTAAGGAGAAGACAGCGAAAGGCATCTTTGAAGCCTTGTCTAACATGTACGAGAAGCCATCTGCAGCAAAAATTTTTTCTGATTAGAGAGTGGGTGAACACAAAGATGAAGGAAGGCAGTCAGTTACCGAGCACATCAACTCATTGAATTCGATCTTAGCCAGACTTTTGTCAGTTGGCATTAAGTTCGATGATGAAGTTCAAGCTTTACTACTGTTATCATCATTGCCTGACAGTTGGTCCGGAACGGTTACAGCAGTAGCCAGTTCAGTGGGACCTAATGGATTCACCTTTGATAAGATTCGTGATCTCGTTCTTGGCCAGGATGTCAGAAGAAGGAGTTCTTGAGAATCATCAGGTGATATGCTAAACGTCGTCAGAGGCAGAGGAAATAACAGAGGGTAAGTGGGAGCAGGAACCGAAGAAGGAGTCAGTCGAAGGCTCGGGATGGCTCAGGTGTAACATGTTGAAACTGCAAGGAGGTGGGGCATTTCAGGAATCAATGCCAGAAAGACAAACAAGTCAACATTGCAAAAGACAGCGCCGATGAGGATTTTTTTATTGTTGCGAGCGGAGAGCAATGTGGATTCCTGGGTCATGGATTCTGGTGCTTCTTTTCACGCTACCCACAGCAGTGAAGCATTGCAGAATCAGGTTATTGGAGACTTTGGAAAGGTAAGGCTTGCAGACGATAGAGCTCTTGATGTTACGGGCATGGGTGACATGGTGCTGAAGACGCCAGTCGGTTTCTGGACCTTGAAGGATGTCAGAGTTGTTCCAGCTTGACGAAAAGTTGATTTTGTTAGGCAGTTGGATGAACAGGGACATCATGTGAAGTTCGGAAATGGGCAGTGGAAGGTCGTGAGGGGCAATCTTGTCATGGCTCGTGGAACAAAAAAGGGATCGTTGTATATTGTCGGATTACCGTCTGAGGGAGTGACCGTCCCAGTTCAGAAGAAAAACAAAGTCCGGTTCACAGAATCTCGTGGGCAGAAGAAGGTTGTCTTTGCAAGAAAGAAACCCAGAGCCACAGGTCAGATTCAGGATGAACGAGAAAGGAAAGGTTCAGGAAGACCAGTCAGAGGCGTTTGTGACAGTGGGAGCACCGGCCGTGCTTCAGCCAAGGCTCCTAGAAGATAGTGGGTCAAGAGAACCTGTATTCCAGCTGTTGATACGTGTCCAGAAAATATCTTGTGAGTATGGAGAGTGTTTGTTCTCAGGGAGTTCTAGGATCCGGCAGTTCGTGTCTCAAGTGGGAGCCGGTGGGACCGAGGACGAGTCAAGGGCAGTTTCAGCCGTGACTGATGTGTTGAAGCTTCGGGGAGCTTCAACGGGCCTTTCAGTTGACTGATGAGAAGGCCGTTTGTAGCAGGAGAGAGTTGAAAAAGATTACTAGACATACAAGTGTTCTAAGTGGATGACAGTTGAAATTCTTCAAGCCTCCAAGTGGGAGATTGTTGGGCTTTGTGGAGGCTTGTGAGCCGGCCCGACCCATTACTGAAACCCTAGGTTAACCATTTAGTTTTCCTATAAATATGATCCTTGTATTTGTAATTCTTAAGTAGCACAAGTGAAATAAAATCCTCCTGTTACAGTCGTGGAGTAGGGAAACCGAACCACGTTAAATTCTTGTGTGTCCCGTTTGCGTTCCGTTTCTCTTTTCTCTAGATTATTTGTGTGTGTTGTGTGTTTAATTCCCAACAGTTCCTGCCATCAATCCCTTTCCTGGAGAAAGGACATGTAATTTGATCATTATCATTAGTTTTTTTATCTTCAGGCGCTTTAGTATTAGAATATGCACAGCTGAAATACTATTATAATCACAAACTTATATAATCACATAATAACGCAAACTTAATGAATTGTGAAACTATAATCTTTTATAATTTTGACACAACTCGGTCATGGATTAGGACTCCAGGATTGCGGCCTTCTACTAATTCCTAACTAACTTTCTCAATCAAGTGTTGCGTGGGGGGAAATTCATAATAAGTATAGTCTTTCCGTGACAATATATCACTACTTATATTTATACTTTTCATAGAAGGGAAAGATTTGAAAAATGCGAAGTTTCTAGTCATAAGTAATAGCGATTAATAGTCATTAAATACCTTCAGGGGTATTTGGACACTGTTAAGTGTATCAGACAACTATGATCAATAGTCATCAACAACCATCAAATATCGTTAAGTGTATTTAGACACTATTAATCGTATCCTATAACCACTAAATATAACTAAGCGTAATTAGAGTGTAATTAAATGCAAATGGTAATCAACAACAATTAAACACCATCAATAGCCACTAATAACCATTAAATACTATTATTTGATTCATTAATCTTCTTAGGAAACAAAGAAACACAATATTATCTTATTTCTTCTTTTAAGGAAATAAATAGTTTTTTTTTCTCCTTTACCTAACACAAGTGAAAATGTTTTATTTGTAAAATGAAAAAACTGAAAGTCCTTTTTTTCTGAACTCGTTCGATTAGCCAAGAATAATAGGGACCGCAAATTTATTAGCATAGACATTCAATATATAATATTTAATTCAAAAAAACATGGATTAACTTTATGATGATAAATCACGGATTGTACCACTAAAAATATCTAACTGCATGATCTATCCAATTTAAAATATGTACTGTATTATAATTTATTTTACTCCCGATGTTGGAATTATCTACACCAATTAATTAATAAAACTTCTGAAAATCCTAATTGATTGATTAATTTAATTATTTATCTTTATACTTAAATTAATTCATGTCAGGGATATGCATACAATCCAACTTCAGGGTTCTCACGTGATTACTTATAAGAAACCTTAAATGGATATCTTCTTACTCACATCCGAGATATGGTTCTATCAACTAATTAATATTTCACAAATGTAATTTTTTTTATCCAATCCATTAGGAATATTTTGACTCATGATAGGTATCACCTTTTAATAGATTAATATAACAAAGAAAACGTCATAGATTATCGAACTACATCAAGATTTAGAGTGTAAGATGATGTAATTACTAGCGATATTATTAATTGAAATTCAGAACCTAAATATGTACCCCAATTTCGTCCGTTCTATACGTGCAAAGTGTACTAACGCAAGAAGTTGGAATTTTACCACTCCCATAATTAAGATCAAATTATATTTTTAATCTTCTGTTACAATCATTAAAATGTTTTTCCAAATTTATTTTTTGTTGTGAACATTAATTTATAACTCATATGAACCTACTGTTTTAATCTTCCGTACATGAGTTAAGAAAATTTCATATCCAAAAGTCGTCTACTATATAAGTAATGGGCACACATATAAACACAATGATCTATTCAAAGAAAGACTTCATTGTAATAATTAACATATAAAATGTAAAGTGGTTAAAAAATTAAAATCAATACTATTACTCAATCATACGGGTTAATAGTATATCTCTATATTCCACACTTAGACCTATAACCATGCAAGTACAATTTTAACACCCATTTCATCCACGTGTGTATCAAAAGATTTATGAGGTATGCCTTTGGTTTGTGGATATTCCAGATTGTTCTTTAATTCAATCTTTAAAACTCTTGCATCACCCCTTTGAGTTATATCACCAATAAAGTGATATTTCCTCTCAATGTGCTTATTCCTTTTATGGCTTTTTGGTTTGTTTTAGTTGGCAATCGCACCAGTATTATCAAAATAGAGTGTGATTGGTGCTTCAATAGAAGGAATCACTACAAGTTGTATTAGAAAATTTCTGAGTCAAGCAGCCTCTTTAGCTGCCTTAAAGGCTGTTACATATTCAACATCCTTAATGGAATCATAGGCACATTATTGCTTTATGATCCTCCAAATTATAGATCCACCACTTAAAGTATATACAAATCCCGAGGTTGATATTTTAGAATCTCTATCTTACAGGAAATGTGGATCTGTATATCCAATAGGTAAAAGATTGCACATGTGGAAAACAGGCATATAATCCCTAGTCCTTTTAAGATATTTTATATTATGATTGACTGAAGTTTAATGTTTTTCCCAAAAATATGACTGAAAATTGCTAACCACGAGCCTACAACAAGGCAAATATCTTGTCAAGTGCATAACATCGCATACATCAGACTTCCTACAACAGAAGCGTAAGGGACATCTTTCATCCTCTTTATCTCACTAATCGTTTTGGGAGACTGATCCTTTATTAAAGTAATTCCTTGTCTAAAAGTAAGAAACCCCATTTTGGATTTTTCATGCCAACACTCGCAAGAAAAGTATCAATATAAAGTGCTTGAGACAAACACTAATCTCATTTTTTTGTGACCTTGCAAAAGCATAATACCAAGAATATGAGTCTCTTATCCAAAGTATTTTATATCAAAAAGCTAGGAAAACCAATTTTTACAAAATACAACATGCTCATATTATTTACTATGAAAAAGATGTCAACTACGTACAAAGTATAAAAAGTTACTGTCTCCTTCCCATATCTTATTGATGTATGATTCATTTTCAAATTGATCAAAACAAAAAAATGTAACCCAATTGGTAAAATAAATGTTCCATGCCTTATATGCCTGTTTCAATCAATAAATTGATATCTTAAGTTTACAAACCATGGTTTAATAGCCATTTACCATGAAACCTTCCGTTGTGTCATATAAATACACTCGTCAATACTTCGTTTAAAATTACGATCTTGACATGCAATTGCCAAGTCCCATAATTATATAATAAGCAGCAATGGATAAGAGAATCCTAATGTATTTAAGCATGGCTAATGGTAACAGAGTTTCCTCATAATTGTTCCTTCTTTTTGAGTAAAGCCTTTTGCAACAAGCCGAGTCTTAAAAGTTTTCACTTTTCCATCCACACCTCTCTTTTTCTGTAGATCGATTACACCAATAATGTTAACATATATTGGTGGAACGGTTCCAAAAATCATGGTTTGAGAACACATTTTCATTTTAGAGTTCACAGTAACAACCCACACTTCAACATATTTATCATGTAGTCCTTCAACATAATTTAATGAATCTATAATAGTGTCTTCAGAAATTTAATCATAAGATTATCCCAAGGGCATAAATCGTTGATATTTTTTATTAACTATCCCACTACAACGACTAGCAACTAGCATATTCTCTACATTTTAAATTAAATTACAAACATTTTGAACTAATTCCTCATAATTAAGGTTGCGCGACACTACTCCCTTTTTTTTGTGGTAGCGAGAGGTCTAAGTCTACTTTTGAGCAACCTCTTGCGCAACTTCTTTTGACCGACATTCCTCCCCCTACCTGGATGCAATGCTATGTCAAAAAATGTTTTAGGTAGTTGTGTTGATGTTTAATTATTAGTTATTCATGTGCATTGTTCTTTGACACAAGTGTACTTTTAGGAACATGGTTAATTAAATAGTCTTTTTCGAGAAACTTGGCATTTGTTGAAATGATTGCCTTTTGTTCCTCAGTACAAAGAAATAAACCTCATTTAGTTTTTTTGGATATCTAATGAAATTTCATACTTCGTTCCTTGATTCAAATTTATTTATTGTACCTTTTAATACATGTGTTTTACATCCCCAAACTCGAATATGTCGTAAACTAGGCTTGCTCCCATCCATAATTTGGATGGATTTAAAGGAACAAATTTGAAAGGAATCAAATTCTCGATGTAATTTGCAATTTTTAAACAATACATCTAAAAGCTAAAGGACAAATCCAAATAACCTAACAATTAACTACCCATTTCCAAAAGAGTTCTATCGCTTTGTTGTGCCAATTCATTTTCTTGTGGTGTTCTCTTACAATAATTGATTGTCAACTTGAGGCATACATAACTCAATTTTTGTCACCTTTTTTTTTATCATAGCACGCATGCGGTTGAAAGTTCATAACTTTTTGTGAAAAAATGAAATTATGATCCGTTGAATGTTCAAGAAACTAGACTCATAGGGCTACAACATATCAAAAATTTAATCAACCCCTTCTGAATTGGCGAGATTTGATAGTTGATGTTTGATATCAAATTTGTCTTTTTTTAGAGCTCTATGCAGTCCCAACAAAAACGTCTCTATCTTGGTGCAGGAGATTCCAAATGACAAACAAGCTGTTTCTATAGATATGACACAACATTCTATATATATAAAAAACAAGTTAAATTCTTCATTGATTGACGAGAATAAATTCTTGAAGTTGGTCTTCAATTCATTCATTATTATGTTGCAGATTGTGGAGTCTAACAAAAATGTTTGCATCTTTATGTAGGAGAGCTCGAATGCAGAGTGACTTGCTTAGATAGAAAATAGACTCTTACGTATACAACCTATCAAAAAATCAAACTCAAAGTTCTTATGGATTCACCAAAATTAATAATTTTAAAGTTACTTATCTAATTGACTTGGGAAAACATCCATGAGTTCATTTCTCCGCAACTTCTCCGAAGAGCCACATATTCATTTCCGTAATGATTGAGAGTTTTTTTTTGTCATATACATGGAGAGGCAACATAAAAATCTCAAGACAATAGGTTCATATTCATCATGACGACCGCGACAACATATGCCATAATTTTGACTATGCCGATTAGAAGCATAGTGCAATTGGTATAGTGAGACATATCATTTCTCATAACGAGCATGAGATCATATGACATTATGTTAACCATGCCGGTTTGAAGTTTCGTGCAATTGGAACCGTGAGACACATCACTTTTCCTTGTTTTTTTGTAGGTTTATAACGGATTAGAAATAGCCTCAATATCATGCGATAAAAATTAAGGGGTAATCCATAATTGACGAGGAACCACTTGATGCATCTTCCTTTGTAGTTATGAGTTTCATGACGAATCATACTTCGTGTAATATTTTAGCTATTGTGGATTGGGTGGATATGAACCACACTTCATGCATCTTCTTTTGTTAATGTGACTTTGGCGATGAACTACACTGGGTGCATTTTGTTTTGCATTTACGGCAAGACATGATGCATCTACTGTTGTAGTTTCAACATTGATGACGAACCACTCTTGTTGCCTCTTCTTTTGCAATTGCGGCTTTAGCGACGAACAACTCTTAGTAGATCTTCTTCTACAATTATGGATACTATAACAAATCATACGCGGATCATTTTCATTAAGAATTGTGGGTTTGATGAAAAATCACACATGAATTATCCTTGTTTTTCACATGCAACTTCCACGAAAAACCACACTTGATATTTCTTCTATTGAAGAAACTAGACTTGTTGCCTCTTTGTTTTTTTTTTTTTGCTATAGCGGCTTCGCTATGAACCACACTTAGTATATATTCTTCTACAATTGTACCATGGAGCCTTTTTTAGAGTTCGGGATTCGACAAAGAACCACACATAATTTTTTTTTTGTTGTTGCTTCAACGACGAACCATACTCGATATATCTTCTATTATAGTCTCATATTTGATGAAGAAGCACACTTGGTGCCTCTTCTTCTGTAATTGTGGCTTTAGCAATGAACAACACATAGTACATCTTCATCTACAATTGCGTAGTGGAACATCATTTTTCGCATCTTTGGCAAGAATAGAACTTAGTGTATTTTTCTCTAAATTAAGTTTGGCAACTAATCATAATTTATGTCTTTCTTCTATAGTTTTTGACTTTGCCGAGAATGATTTTGCTGTAGTGTGTCCTAGTTTTGGAGAACAAGTACTTGTAACATAATCAACTTCAAAAATAAGAATTCAAAATATGCTCCGTATAAAATTTAGAGGCTCGCTTATCGGTGCATCGATCCATAAAAACTTTTGAAGCAATGATGTTTGAGGAAGAGGTGATGCGAACTTGATTAAGACATCAAAGAGTAGTTCACAAGCCACTTCATGATGTTAAATTCTTTTTTCTACTTAGACCTTTTGCATGGGATAATATGTCCATTTATTTCACTCTTTCTTATTATGTGTAAAAACTCTTGCAATTTTGAGGAAATAAAATGTAGAAACTTTACGCGTACGTGCAAAACATGTGATTCTTTTTTTAAAAAAATTCTACGCAACTATTGCATGTTTTTCACCTTTTTTATTTTTTGGACCATATAGATTTAAATTTAAGATGGCAAAAAGTATCAATTTAGGTTTTCTTGACCTAAAGACTTGACTGGCATTTGTGAAGCTTCATGGTTTTAATACATAGCTCAAATTTTAAGAGCATCAAAACTTAAGAGTTACAATGAATTTAATGGTCTTTGTGACAAGCATTTCAGATTTGTGCATCTAAAAACATTTTTAGATGAAGATTTTTCTCAAATTTTATGATCTTTGAAACTTAAAGATTCACCTAAAGTCTATGAATTTTATGACATGCATTTTAGGCTCGTACGTCAAGATCATTTTGATTTGAAGATTTTACACAAATTTGATGAGCATTGGAACTTGAAGATTTAACAAAATTTAGATGAACTTTATGATATCATTTTAGGCTAATGCATCAAAAGAACTTAATTTGATGATTTTCCTCAAATTTGATGAATTTTAAGACTTGAAGATTCTATTGCAATTTGAGAAACTTTTTGACTCGTAAGCTTAGTTCTAATTTGATGTGCGTCATAACACATATTTTTTTACTTGAGCGTAAATCAACATTTTTAATTGAAAATTTTGCTTGAATTTTCTTTAAAAACTTGAATTTTTTGCTCAAATTTTAGAAGCCTCGTGACTTAAAGACTAAGCTTGAACTCAACGAGCTTCACAACATGATACTTTATCTTGGATTTGATGATTTTTACGCCACGAAGACTTCACTTTAGTTTGATGAACCAGTAGTATTTTGGTTTGAAGGATTAACTCAAATTTGAAGAGCTTTGGAGAATGCAAATTTAACTTAAACATGTGATGTGTTTCATGACATGCATTTAAGGATCGTGCGTCAATAAGAATTATGATTTGAAGTTTAGAATGTTACATTATTGAGCATCTAAACTTACATAGACTCTTCGATTTCGTTTTCAGATGAAAACATGTCCTCATCCTTAATGTAAATTATATTTTCTTTTTATGTTTCAAAGTTGGACAATTCTTGATATCCATTTTAATCCATACTCAGTTCAATATCATGATCATGTGTTTCTAGTTCTTCAAATGTTTTTGCTTTATTCCATGCAATATGTAGCAAAGATCCCAATGCCTACCTTTGATGCATATTTGAATGATAGAATTCTCACTAAGACTATCTTTGCAGTTAAGGCTCAAGATCCTCCAATGATTTATGAAGTCGATGACTTTTTCATCACATGCGTTACAATCCCCATCATGCTCACAACACGCCTTGTGCGATAAAAACGCTTAAGGAATTGCTTCTCCATCTACTGCAGCTGTCAATGGAAATGGACTCATGATCTATGTACAAATAGAAAGAAATTCGTGTGAGATATCTAACAAATTGCATAACAAGAAGGTCACCGTTAGTTCCAGCATTATTGCAAGTTTCCAAAATGTGTGTCACATGTTATAGATTTCCACTATTGTCGAATTATTGAAACTTGTGAGGTTGATAACAAACATGCATTCTTTGGCTATCAATTCTTTGAGAAAACGTTTTTACATATGTGAGAGAAGACTTGAATGTGGACTATCATTGATAACATCTTTGATGAAGTCCTTTAATTTGTCAACAAGAATAAGACCTTCAGAAGACACTTGAAACTCTTTGATGAGTGTTTCTTGTTTTGGGAAGGAATCTCTTTATTTGTGAGTTTCATGAAGATCTGCACATAATTTGGTGGATTCTCTTTTCTCAATATTCTCAATCACGTTTGTCAACTTGATAATTTGGATGTATTGACCTTTATTTTACTATGATAGAACTTCTATTACTTTGATAGGACTTCAATTGCTTTCATCAAATTTGCTAGTTGTTTTTCTATAGTTAAAGTTTCGACCACCATCGTGTGCATTACCGTCGAGAAGATGGAGAATAACATTGATTTTCTTAAACATAAGATGCAAATGTCTTGTTTGCATAGATGTTGTGCTTATGAGATCATCTTCAGTTGAAGCGAAGGGTTTTTTTGATGTAGATAGGCTTAATTTTTCAAGAACATGTTGACCATTTCATCTATGTCTTCTTTGCGGATTTTGCAGGAGTTTTCACACCTTTTCTGACAAGCCAAAAGACAATAGCATATTCGAACGTCACTCGTAAGACTTGTTGTCCTAGAAATTTGGCTTGGTAACTTGTGATTGGTTTCATGTTTCCTATTGTAACATCAAATATGTTTTCCACATCAATGCCAAATTTGGATCCATCACTTTATACAAATAAAGATGCAGATGCGAATGGATATGTAGATACAATTTTTTGATGTAGATAAAGATATGGATGTAGATCTAGATTTAGATGCAAATGGTGATACAAATGTAGATAAATATTTGAATGAAGATGCAGATTTTGAGTTGATCTTCTTGTAAAACATGTAAATGAACTTTGATTTTCGAAAAGAAAACATAAGAAGAAAATATTGTCCCACTAGGCATGTAAATTTATAAGTGTCTAAAGTTTTGATCCTGAAATACAAAAAAAAAAGGAAAGGAAAGTAAAAAGTAAATAACAGTATTTTATTTTAATTTATGCAAAGGTCACAATCATTAAAAAATCATTAGGAAAATATATGTAATCTCTTTATTATTCTCTTCAATGATGTTCTTGATTTAATGAATAATTTCGACTCAACTTTTGAACCCAACACTTCTTTCTACTTGCGGCTTAACACTTAGAGCGAAGATTTCTTTGTATGCGGAACACTTGTAGATCACCACCGAAGAGCAAGTATTCTGTATGTATTTCTGCGTGTCTTCTTCATTTTATTCTATCGTTTAGTCTTATGAAAGATTTTTTAAGATAGGCTTGAGTTAGGGTATTAGGGTTATTCTTGTCCAAGAAATTTTGGTCCTTGGGATTGATGAACTTTAGTTGGGCTCGTGTTGTCTACTTAATGGAATGATCCATATGTGATGTGGACTTTATTTAGTTCATATATTTAAAATAAATAGTAATCCGACTTTATTAACTAATAATTTGACTTGGTCAATATATCATGAATTTATTGATTAATCCATAAATTTATATGGATTTATCAATACAATTTCACTATCTATAGCGGGTTGTGAACAATTTTTTTAAAATTTGCCACCTTTTGTGTGTATGATTATAGTTTCTCATGTGCATATTTAAGTGTTCATTGTGATCAATATCGATGAATTGAATTGTGAGTTTAATTGAATGAAAAATGAATGTGTGACTACAAGAAGGCAAACTAAGTTATATAGGCAATATTTGAACTTTAAGCGTTTCGTTGTGACTAGATGGTGGTCGAATGAGTCTCTTGCAATGAAAATTGCATGCTATCTAGAAAGTAAGGAGTCTTGTATGATATTTGTACCAATTCATTGTATGATGATCTTGTCATGGACACTGTATTTGATGGCTCCTTAAGCAGCCCCATTTGTCCGGTTGATCGAGTGAAGTCAACAATTGAAATGATCTTAAGAAAGAATTTTTAAAAGTCAACCAATTTGACAATATACCTCTTTTGTGGCCACCCTTGTGAGAAGTGTGAATGTTTTTTTGTCACCCATAAAGCCTATCCTTTTCTTGGAAGATACTTGAGCCACTTTGACCTCTCCATTCATCCTTTATAAAAAAAAAGCGAGGCAAGAAAAAAGAGACGAAGATGAAGAAAAGAAGAAATAAAAGAGACTAAAAAAGACTAAAAATTGTGAATTAATGTGGTGAACATAAAAATAGCGTCCGGTTATTCATGTCTATTTTAATAATTGGGTGGAGTTCAAAAATGTTTGAATGTTAAGTAGAAGGAGAAAGAGTGATATTCAGGCCGTACTTCATGAAGGTAGAAGTTAAAATAAGGGCAACCTTATGGGTGGATTCCTGCTTCTGTTTGTCTTTTTGAGTGTGATTGTTTTATGTTATGTGACACATTAAATTCTCGAACAAATTTATGTGAATGTGAACTCATATGTTCTTTGTTGTGAGGGTATTGGAATACCTTTGTTGAGCTTGAAATTGCATTTCAAACAAGTATTGTGAACTTAAGTATCACAGATAATGGGTAGCCACAACATGCATAATTAAGTGCATAGTTGAACATTGTATGAGTAGTTTGAGCGCTTTGTGCTTATTCATGTTGAGTCTTATGCAACATCATTTGAGAAATCCTTATTGAATAGCTGATTTTGAGTTTTACTTGAGTACAAACAAAGTTTTATGTTTGTGGTGTTGATGAGTCAAAGTTATGGGCTCATTTAGGACTTTGTTTAGATAGTTTTAGTTCCCTAAAATGCCTAATTTGTGTTATAAATTGATGTTAGAACATTATTTTTCAAGTATATGAGCTAAGGATCAAGGCCACTGCTAGGAAAAAAAGAGAAAAACAAGTTGAAGAAGTGGATAAACGGAGATCGTTGTGATAACCAAGCCCACTTAGCGAATCGCCGAATGGGTCTTCATCTTGCTTAATGTTCCATTACGCCAGCCTGAAAAAAAAACCAATTCCGGGACAGTAAGTTACAAGACTTGGGATGCTGAGAACCAATAAAAAATGGTGATGGAAGATATAAAAGGGCAGATCGTCGATCCACTTGATGAGACCAACTTAATACACCGACTATTCTTTCAGGCTAAAATTTGGGGAATTATAATTTGATTTAGAAAGGAATTTTGGGGAGTTGTCACCATGATATTGCAGTTCCCATTCAAGAGAGAAATTTTTCTGTTATTGTTTGAGTTCTTATTGTATAATTATCGAGGATTTCAATTTGGGTTTGAACTTAACAATTTTTGGAACATTGTAAAGGCTAAGAGAGTATTACCCATCAAATGGTTAATCGAGTAGGTAATGTTTTTATGTTTTATGATATTTGGTTAAGACTCCAATTCGAGGGTTTTGATAATGTTATTATGGGTTCAATTATCTTATGGGTTTTGTTAATTACAAATTTAAATGCTTAATTGAAGTGAGTTTTAATTGATACTTGTGATATAATCTATGAACTGTAGTTGCAAATGCTGTTTTAATTGTGTGTTCTTAGCTTACTCGAGAGAGTTTTTGGAACCAAAGCTTTGAATTGATGATTCTTCGTATTGGGTCATATAGGATTAGCTAAAGAGTGTAATCTGAAACAAAATGTTACCTATCTAGATAGGATGAGTATAGTTTTGATTCGCTATGCTTGTCGATGTTCAAAACAAATAACTTGAAACATGATAGTTCTTCAACAGAAAGCTATTTCAGTCATAGTCTATCCTACCCACTGATCTTTATCTATACCTTATTAATTTATATTACCCATATATAACCGATCACAGCCTGAAAATCTCTTGTTTTAATTGTGTTGTATATGATAATGGCAGACCAAAACCCCCCTTTGACATTCCCTGTCAACTCTTTGACTTGTTTACATGTCTTTTTTGAATAATTTTTTTACCGTAGATATATAGACAATGTTTGTACTTCATAACTAATATGAACACGTACTGCTCCATGTGTGTTTGACCCCAACTCTTTGTTGGGTTTTCTACTGACCTATGATTGGTTGCACCTAGAATTGGATGAGGTGTAGTTGATACGTGTTAAGAAGATTAAACAAATTAATAAGGTTTTATGGGAAAAGAAGGGGGGTATATTAAAATAATAAGTAAATAATGTCGCAGCCCGAGACTACCCCCTTAATGCAACAATGACCTAAGATCATGAGTGACCCTTAGTTAACCATATTTCTTACATATATCAAGCATACAAAAAAAACTTAATAAGTCATGTACTATGCAAAATTTAAAATAATGGATAACTGAAAATGAGAAGAAACCCAACTAGCATGAATATGTAAAATATAATCAAAGCTTAGTGATGACAGAAACACCACTGAACAACTCAAGTATAATCTACTACTATTTTTGAAAAACACCACCATCCCCTGCTAATGCTAACAAAATCTAAAAACTAAAAGCGAGGAGTAAAATGAAAGCATGTTTATTCTCCTCGAAATATGAGGAAACACCATTGAAGCTTCTTAATGCGGACCGAGAATTGATCTAAGCGGGACCTGGATGCTGAGTAGCTGAATCTACATCGTAAAAGGATGTAGCACAAAGAATTTGTCATTACTTGGAATGTACAATGCATGCATGATGATTATATTAAGCTAAACAAATATATATAAGTTCAACAAATCATAACTGAGCACTAAAGTTAACTGAGTAAGAATTTAAATAATCAAACATAAGAGAAAAGTTAAACTAAATTCAATGACTAAGTACTAATAACTCTAATAACATCTTGAACTAAATGATGAAGTATATACTCAAAACCGACATAAACCACGTTAGATAAGCCCGGAGCCCGGTGTATACGTCTTATCGAGAGGACCCAATATACCTCACTAGGGGTATGGATTCATGATTGTCGTGATCACTAAATCTTATGCCCAACATAAAGGACATATAATCCTATCGGGGCACTTAATTGAGGGACTATGAGGGTACGCCGAAGCCTAGTACAATTCAATGCTAACTCTACTCTCAACTTAATATTTATATAATGGAAATGTAACTAAAATAATAAATAGTTCTAAGTACTGACATGCAATCTAAGAATGCAACTTTATTTAATTATATTGTGTAATTCGAAAGGTGGAGCATGATATGATTAACGTAACAATAACTGTAATTTATGAACTAAGGGAATCCACACAAAATAGTTTTGTTGGTTTTATTCAAAGAATTCACAACATTCATAAGAAAACACGATATTTTAATTAAGAATACTATAATACTAAATCACGACAGATATTGAAGTCTAAACAAGCTATGTAAATTAAAGGAACTAACTAGATACTAAGGACCTAGTGAATGAAAGTAACCCATTATTGAACACATACCTGGTGACAAAAACTATGGAGAAATACATTCACTTTTGGGGCTAAAGCTTCGAATACACTGGGCTTGTTCATTAACTAAACTGGAGCGTCTTTCTACTATATTTTCCCTAAAATTGAAGATTTTTGGAGAATTAAATATTTGATTAGGTTTTTGCTAGATTATTTGGCTTAGAATGAGTAAAACAGAGTAGTTTAGCTATACGTTTAGAGTCCCAAGGGGGAGGGGAAAGGCCAAAATGACCATGACTAAAAAGACAATGAGGCCCACCCATTGATCAACTGTCTGACCGTTGATGGAACTATGGTATGTCGAGTGGGCCACTATTGCAGGCCAAGACTTACTTGTTGTTAGTAGTCCCCTCTACGGTCAACTTCACGGACCATGTGAAAGAACAGGATCAGTGAAGTATACCGTTGTTCTTTACTTGGGCTAGGGGCACTACAAAATTAAAAAGATGGCCAATTAACCTCTCATTAGTGGGAGCATGACTCTTCGTGGGAACTATAGTCCACCATGCTTGTAGAATGTGAACCAAGAGTAGGTTGATAGACCATGCTCCCTTTCACGGTATTTAAACCTCACTTTGTTCAGCTAATATCTAGTATTAAGTATGCTAGGTTCCCTAGGTGTTACAATATCCCCCCTCCCCCGCGGAAATATTATTCCTTGAATAAAGTCTAAACAAGATAAGTATGGAGGATAGGAGTTGCATCCTTAGAACTATGTATTAGACACATATAACTAACTGTCTTTAGTTCCATGAACATGCAAATGTGCTGAAATGCAAGAATAATAGGCAGAACAAGATCATGAGACTAAATTACACAATAGTAACTGAGAGACTAGGGAAGAGGTAATTCTTCAAGAAGAAATTGAATCAGAAGGAATGAGGTGAGGATACTTTTATCACATGGCTATTTGTACTTCCCAAGTAGCTTTCTTTATGGATTTACTCCATCATAAAACGTTCACTAGAGTGACTTCCTTTTATCTCAACCTACGAACTTGACAACCAAAAATCTGAAAATTACACATCTTCAGAAGTGATATTATCCTTCACATCAACACCATTTAATGGTAATATCGATGCCATATAACCCACACACTTCTTCAACAAGGAAATGTGAAATACTTGATGGGCCGTTGCTAGTTCTGCTGGCAACTCTAAATCATAAGCCATCTTACAACCCTTTTTTTTATTCAGTAAGGACTGGAATTTCTTTGACTGAGCTTCTCTTTCTTGAAAAATCTCATCACCCATTTCATAGATGACACTTTTAGGAAAATCCAATCATCATTCCCAAACTCTAAGTCCCTTCTTCTCACATTTTCATAGAAATTCTTAAAACTCTTTGTTGTCTGTAGTCTATCCTTGATGAGCTGAAATTTTTCCGTAGCTTGATGAATACTCAAGAAACATCAAAGTTGTTTAACCTACCTCGACGGAGATCTACATCTACTATGATATAATGCCTCATAAAGGGCAATCTGAATTCTAGAATTGAAGTTATTATCATAATCAAACTCTATGAGAGGTAGGTGATAATCCCAAATTACGTTGAAATCTATCACGAAAGATCTAAACATGTCCTCTAAGTTCTGAATCATACTCTCTGCTTAACCATCCGTTTGTGGATGAAATATTTTTCTCATATTTACTGGAGTACGAAGACAATTCTGAAACAATTTCTTTGAATTAGATGTAAACCGAGGAAATGTATATGAGATATTAGAAAAAAGAACAGTATGCAACATGACTATCTCATTGACGCAGAGTTATATAGAGTCCTGCACTAAATCTCTAGTGTTGACCACAAAGAAGTAAGCGGAGATAGTGACTTTGTCAACTATAAACAAGACAGACTCATGTTCCCTACGAGTACGATGTAAACCATAATGAAGTAAATGTTTATCACTTCCCACTTCGATGTAGGAATGTTAATATCTTGAGTCATACTTCTAGTTTCTAATTATTTACCTTAACTTATTGTTAATTACGACACTTAGCCACGAGTCTCCTATGTCCCTCTTTATTTTGGTCTACCAAAAGACATGCCACTGATCATAGTACATCTTAGTGTCACTTAGATTAACAGAATGCCTGGAGTTATGAGCTTCTAGAAGGATATGATTCCTCAACTCACGCACATTAGGAACACATAGGCGACCATGGCAATAAATAAAACCATCTCCCCCTCAGAACAAAACCTTAACTTTCGTACGATGAACTACACCATTCAACTTATGTAATAGAGAATCACCATCCCTTTTTTTCTTAACCTTCACTACAAATGAAGATTCTGAAAACTTTTGAATTATCACACTACCTTTTGAGGAGTCTGTAAGACAAACTCCTAAGCAAACAAGCAAATGAACATATTTTGCTAACTCTATATTTTCTTCCTCAACAGTTGCTACACTACCAAAAAACAGTTTGCTCAAAGCATCAACCACTACATTGGCCTTACCCATATGGTAAAACACATTAATGTCATAGTCTTTGAGGAGACAAGACACATTCTCTAACGAATATTCAAATTTTTATGGATGAACACATACTTGAGAATTTTATGATCTGTGAACACATCAACATGAACATCATACAGGTAGTGTCTCCAAATCTAAAGGGAAAATACTACAGAATGCAAGCTCGAGGTTATGAGTCGGGTAGTTCTTCTCATGGACCTTAAGTTGTCATGAAGCATAATCTATGACCTTAACTCGGTGCATCAATACAAAACTTAGAATAAACCTATATGAATCACAATAAATCACAAAACCATTGAATCTATCTTTTAGAGTAAAGATAGGAGTTGTATTTAACCTAGTCTTCAGCTCTATGAAAATTTCCTCACACTCTTTTTTACCTCAGAAATTTTTCCTTCTCTTAGTAAACTTCGTCAATGGGGGAATTATCTGTATGAAAATTCATCAATAATTATTCTGTAATAATGGGCACCCCCATTTAGAAAGAACGGTCGAAGCCGACTAAACCCAAGAAACTTATGATATCTGTTAGAGAGGTTGATCTGGGCTATTGTTTCACTGCCTCAATTATCTATGAATCCACCTGGATGCCTTTACTTAATGCCACATAACTAAGGAAAGAGACGGATTGTAACTAGAATTCATATTTGTAAAACTTAGTGAATTGTGGGAGATTTTTGAGAGTTTGTAGAAAAAAACTAGATGAGTCGCATGCTCTTTCTTGCTCTGAGAATAAACAATGACATCATCAATAAATACGATGATGAACAAGTCCAAATATTATTTTAACACCTTGTTCATTAAATTTATGAAAGCAACAAGAACACTGATTAGTCAAAAAGACATAACGATATTCATAATGAACATAGTGAGTATAGAAAGTTTTCTTCAGAATGTCACTATTATTGACTCTTGTTGATGTAGCCCATCTATGCTCTATTTGAAGAAAGCAATAAGAACCATGAATTTGGTCAAACATGTTGTCAATCTTGGGTATGGGATACTTATTGTTTATTATGACCTTGTTTAACTGCCGATAGTCGATGCTGATTCTGAGAGAACCATGTTTATTTTTGACGAACAACACTAGAAATCCCCATGAAGATATATTGGGTCTAACGAAGACCTTATATAGAAGGTCTTTCAATTGCTCTTTAAATAACTTAAGCTCAATACGATCCATTTCATAAGGAGGAAGCAAAATAGGATAGGTATTTTAAAGGAGATCAATTTCGAAGTATCCCTTTGTAGAGGAACTTTAGGAATTTCTTCCGGAAACACTTCAAGAAACAATTTTCTACTACACTGACTCTGAGTTCTGGTTTAGTAGTTTTAATCCTTAATCGAACAAGCTGGTAGATATACCTTTTGAAAATTATTATTCTAAGGTTAGATATGAATCGACAAATAAGCACTGTACTAATACCTTTTCACTCTAATATTGGGTCTTCTTGAAACTGGAGTTAAAGATCCCAATCGATAGATAAATAAAATATATGTAACCAATAAATGCCTATAATGGTATTTAAATATACCGTTTCTATATATTCAAAGTATGTTGAGGTGAGTTTCTAAGAGACTGTGATAAAGCAGTTTTTGTATACTTGTCTAGCTCTAATTGGTAACAATCTAAAATAGAGATGGAGAAGGGTTCTGAGAGTTTGTAGACTGACACCAAAGTTTATTCCTACACAAGGAGTTAGAAAATGCATTGTAGCCCTTCGATATAAAAATTCATAGACATTTAAATGAAAGAATTAATACGTACCAATGTCAACATTATAAGAATATTCCTGGTCCCAGCGAGTAAGGAGAGAATACAACCTGTTCTAGTACAGACCGCCAGCTTTATAGAAGGAAGAACGCTAGCGAGTTGGGCTACCTACTAGTGATTTGGAGCTATAGATTGATATCTATTGTTGTTACCTCCATGCACCTGCCTAAGAGAAGGGCAAGCCTTTAACCTATGGCAAGACTAACCACGATGAAAGCACATATCCTGCAAGACACTCGCTCGGATGGTACCACAGATTGGACAAGTTGGGAAACCCTTGTTACCTGAAGCACTTCCCTTAGAATCAGAGAATGATTCCTTACATTTTTAATATTTTCGAAAACGGGAGGATGGAGTACTAGCTTATAAAGGTGCTGAAAATGTAGACCTTCTCTAAAATTGTGAGTGATTTTTATTGTCTATCTTTTTCTTTTGAGTATTCATAATTTTCGGTTATGGACTTTTTATTATCCTTTGAAAATTCCCTATTCTTATACCGTCAACCTCCTAAAAATAAGTCATTAGTCTAAAGATATCCATATTCCCTAAGAGCATATCATTCCTTTACTTTCTCTTCACCAGATCGGATCCTTATCTATAACTTAATCATTTGTGCCCTTATATAAGAAACAATGCGTGGAACACACTTGGAGAGTTAGATAAGATTTAGGCCGTACTTTTTGAAAGACATTGAACCTTTCTTCTAGTTCATAAACTTTTTCACCTATGTATTTCTAAATTCTCTTGGGAAGAAGTTGCTTAGAAAAGGTTTAGTAAAACACTCCCAAGTCAAAGGAGCTATATATGCACCCTTGTTTTCTTTCGAAATATTGAGCCAAATATGATCCATATACTTAAGTTTGTAGGATGCATGCTCTACCATGTACTTTTTAGTTACATATTTCACCTCTAAGATGTTCTTTATTTCATCAAAGATGTTGTGTGGGTCATCACAAACCTTCAACCTGAGAAAATATGGCAGATTCATATGAACAAAGTCTTGAACCCTAGTTGCAGCTGATTGATCATTAGTTTTTTGCAGAAAATATGACATTGATTGCGCTGATTGTACACACTTTGAGCCACGAGTTCGATCGAATCCCAAAAATCAACATTGATAACATGAGGGTCCGGAACTAGGAGAACTGCATTCGCATTGCATGTATTATGATTTTGTGCATTGGCTCTACAAGAAGGCATGAATGTGAAACACATAACGACAAACTAGAAAGGAGAAGCACCACACACGATAAGAACAGCAATGACATTGAAGTTTTTCATTAACAATTTTGTTGCCTCCCTCGTATAAACGTGGCGTGATTCACACTTATGAAAGATACTCTACTTAATTTGACTTTCGAACATCCTAGGACTCTTTACCCTAGCTTCGACACAAAGCTTGTCGCGCCCTGAGGGTATCCCCTTATGTAACATGGGACCTAGGATCACAACTGACCCAGAGTTAACCCTAAGTCTAGAATATATCAAAAAAAATATCTAACATACTGAGAAAACATAATAAGACATGTACGAGGAGGAATCTAAAACAATGTATAATTAAAACACCACTTAATAACTAAAGTTGAATCTAACAATATGTCTGAAAATACTCTAAATTAGTTGAATTGTTCGAACATGCCCCAAAAGCTCTAAAAATAGTTAAAAACTAGAAGTGAAGACTAAAATAAAAGCATGTCTATTTTCCTTAATATATGAAAACTCACAACTGAATCTTTTGAATATACACCAAGAATTGATCTAAGCGTGTTCAGGATGATTGGTATCTAAACCTACATCATAAAAGGATGTAGCGTAAAGTATGTTTCATTACTTTCAATGTACCGACCATGCATGATATAAATAATAAGTTGAACAAATCTATATAAGATTAAGAAATCATAAATAAGGACTGAGTAAACTGAGCAAGAATGCAATTACTGAAATATATATGAAAAGCTAAATTATATGCAACGTTATGTATATATTGAACTCAAATGTTGTAGTATACACTCAAAAATGATACACTCAAATTATACCTACATAAAGAAGTATAAGCGTTCGTAATCAAGTAGAGAACCCAACTAGTAGGTTGGGGTTGATCCTACGAGGTAAATGGTTCATATCTAACTTTAGTTCACAATTACATTTATTTAGCCAATGTCTTTCCGAAAACAAGTAATTAAAGGGGGGAGGGAGTTGTGAAACAAGATCTTTAAACAGTCAGAGGTAATAAGTAAGGGGAAGTAAATGTTGAGTTTTTATCAAGTTGTGAGAATAACTAGATTTTTTGTGTTCCCCATAGGTTCATAACGCCGTATTCCTAGCAATAACATTTCCTTCCTAGTGTTTTACATGCAAAGTGGCAAGTTTGGTATCTACAAATAGTTGGTCTGACATCTCGAATGTTTTAACCCGCAACTTGGTCCGGCGACGTGTGTATAATTTACTAACCCTTACCTTTACCTCATATTGGACATCAGAGTCAATGTATGGATTAATTATTACTTCTCACTAATGAACACAATCCTTATAGATCGTATCACACTAAATCTATGCTCATAATTCTTTACCCATTCGTACCTCCTTTGTCCCACAAGTAGCAAGAAGGTTAGTTCTAAATTGTGCATTTGTTAAACAGACTTCTAAGCAAAAGAATTATCAATACATTCAAAAATAATACTTTAGAATTTGTTAATTTCTAGTTGTACTTTATTAATTAACCATTATTCCAACAACCGTAGTTGTGGATTTAGTTAGCCATGCAAGCAAGATCTAAATTGATGGTTTTTGAAAAAGAAATCATGAATTTTCTTAATGATAAGAAGAAACCCAGAAATTAAACTTGAAATTGTGAGAAAAAATCAAAACAAATCAGAATTTTATTAATTGCCCAGAGTTTGAAATTAACAATCTCCAACACAAAATAGAACAGTAATAATAGCTAACCCCAAAAATGAGGTTTTAATAACCTATATAGAAAAAACATTGTCCAAAAGAAAAAGCAATTAGAATAAGGAAAGTTTGTTAAGTTGACGCTGATTTAATTTAAGACAAACTAAAGGACCGTCAATCAATCGACGGTCCGTAGACTCCTCCGTCCGTCAGTTCTCTGAACACAACAATAGTCCACCAGTACGGTCCGTCGATTGTCCTCGCTCGTAGTTCAGCACTTTGTAATATTTCCCCGAGTTTTAACCAAAGTCCTGAGCTACCCATCTACGGTTGCCAACTATCGTCCGTTGATGTCCTCCATAGGTCCGATTCTTCACTTCATTCAGTTGTTTTCTCATTTTGCCTCCTGAATATCTTTCCTGAAAAACAATCACAAAACTTGGTAAAAATACTACAAATAGGGTCTAGACACATACAAATTTTAAGAATGATGCATTGAAAGCACCCTGAAGCCATTGTACTTGAACACCCTCAACATAAATTCGTTGTTTGTCCTCAACCGACACACTATGATTTAAAACAATAATTGTAGAAAGTAGCCGCCTTTTAGTTCCAGGAATCACATAGCTATCAATTTTGACTTTTTCTTTGATTTATTGTAGGCTTATGCTCTCAGGTTTGATAAGCTAACTCATGTGGATCACATCATGACACAAATTCACTATGAAACACACCCCTCTACTATGTTTCCTCTTACTAAGGTACCAACTACCGGATACCGCAATTAGTTCTGTCACTACAACAGAAATCCTCATTTTTCCAAAAAAAAATAATTATAAATTTGGGTACAAGAATCTTTGTTCAACGCTCACACTCAAAAAAAGTTCTAATACAGTTAGGACTCTTTGCCATAGGCTTGCCCTTATTTTCACTACTTAGGTTCACCACACTAGGTTCTAGGATCACGGTAAGACTTTATTGTCTTGTAATGTAGGCTAAAGTTTAGTTGTGATACATTTGGTTACATTTTAGTGACTTTTTTCCGTGTTTTACATTACTGCGAAGTTTCATACCACTTTTAATTGCCTTTGAAACACCATTTTTATTCACTTTTCTTCTTTTCTTTGCTCTATCTTCTTGGATATGACTTTCACTTCTTTTGCATCTTTTTATATTAAAAGACTTTACTTTTTTTTCATTTATTTTTTTTCTTTTCAACCAATTCATAATTTCATAGACTCATATGTTTTGCTCACCTACGGTTTTATTTTCAACATCCGACTCTTTTCATATCCATTTTTAGGTTTTCACTCATAATAACCACCCTCACCTCATGAATTTTCCATGATTTGAGGTTCACAATACCCAAAGTCGCGTGAGGTCAAAGAAGAGTCTACCTACTACATTTTCCACCCTCAACTTAGGCTTTTGGCCTATGTGGAGGTGCACATGTCCAAGGTTGGACTAGGGCAATAACGTTAGACCCTAAGAAGGTGAGTTTGAGAATAAAAAAAAACCTCTATTAAAGGTTCAAAGTATTTGGATCAACAACGTACAATACTTTCATTTGGTTATATTCCTTTAGGCTAGATATTTGTTATATCGAAAAAGGGCCCATGATTACTTCCTAGATTTTAACACAGATTCCCTTTGCAGGACTAATCGGGAAAGTTCTAGTTAGGTACCAACTATTGAAAATTTAAATCTCCTCACTCTCTCTTGGGACCTCATTACACTATCAGATTAATACCTTTCCCAATTTAGGTGTTAGTTGAAGGTCAGGCGGTGGAATCCTATCTATGTCATGCTCAAAGCCAACAAATTATGATATTACAATTTAAAATAATATTAAACAGTCTCTTAGGGAAAAAGGACAAAGTAACGAAAACCCCAAGAGAGGATTGTGAGTTAGGAGACACAGACGTTACCCTAACACTCATTTTCCATTCAACTCACCACCCAAAAAAACATGCAATTGTCCCCAATGCATAAGAAATAACAGGTACATGATTGTAGGAGAAGCAAACCTATGGCTCATAGCACCGAAGACTCTTAACAAGTGGGTGTGTCCTTTTTCCCGGACTGTGAAAGATCATCACTTGTGTAACCCTTAGTAGTTCCCACATTAACGTTCGCACCATTAGTCGTTCTGCAATAGTCATCACTGTTACTAAACTGGATGCTCCTGCAGCCATCTATAGTTCTCTCCTTTTGAGTCCTCCTCATCAACCAAAGAAGCCCTCCTAGACCGCTCTAACTTTGACCCATCTCTATTTGTCACAAAGGCCTCATCATTAGCCTCTGTGGAATGATATTAATGTTACCTCTTGGCACAACCTCGATGCTTAGGGTGAGGCACAACATGGACTTTAATCAAGGCCTCTAGAACTGTGTCCTTGGATAGCTCGATCGGAGCAGTCTCTGGATCAGTCCCGCTCTTATCCTAGATGGCATCCACATCAGCTCGAAAGCTAGGTAGCTCAACCTAAATAGTAGTGAGATCCTGGTCATGGTAGCAAACATAGATCGAAGGCATCGAGGCATTGGTGGACCGCCTGAATTCTGTTGGGTCTTCTTGGACACCCGCTTCTCTACCCAATACTTAGCCTCAGAATGGATTTTGGCATCCATGGCTTAATGTGGTGGAATAGGGAGGCCATGTGTACCTCTAAACTCTGGACTCGAGCTATAGGGTAAAATGTTGCAGATGGTGGTATGGATTAGGATGAACTGAGGGACTTGCTGGCGGCATGGGAAGAAGAAGTTGGAGTGGGCTCAAAAGGTTCAGGTACAGCAGGGCCAAACCCTTGGACTTGCTCAACAGAGTCCGCCAAATTCTCGCCCAGTTGCGGTACCTCAAATTGGGCCCTCTTCATGGTGCCGCTATATTGCCTCATCCCTTATAAGGACTTATAAACTATCCCTGTCGGGCTACAGAGTGTATAAAAATGCAAAATTGGCACTCCGACATCCCAGAACTGCTTGAAATTAATACATACAAAGGAGTAAGTGGTAGCGGTTTTGAAGTCCTTCTCCAGGATTACCGATATAAGCACCTGAGCAAACTCTATCGCTAGTCCTGCTACCAGAGCTGCTATCAACAAACGCCTTATCTCATGTGACTACATTATAAGCTTGTCTGGGTGATTAAATGTGTCAGAGTAGCTGCAAGAACTTGTCTACAAAGGTAAGGGTAGCCTTCTTGATCATCCCACGGGGGTCTATCACACAATCTGCCCTCTCACCATCAGTTGCCAGATATTGAGCCAACCTTTTCTTTGTCGCCTCAGGAAACATAGAACTCTCAGACTATCTCCTCGCTATAGGTGTCTGAATTCCGAGACATCAAGTCAAATTTTTGCAGATTGAATAGTCTGTGCACCTCGGGGATCATGTTAAACTTCATGTGAGGACTTGATGCTCCACTGTAACCAGTTGGGTTATCACCCCCCTTTTGTTTCATTATCTTTGCATGTTTAAAGACCTCGTATTGACCGTCAATGCACCACCAATTTTGTTAATCAGCAAGAGGTGCTGGTTCATCAGTTTGGGGTGCAGGTGCAAACTCTGAACTAGAAGCCTCATTAGACGAGACTTGCTGGTTTTTTTTCCCTCTGACGTAGTGCCTCCTTGAGAAGTGTAATCCGAAATTTTGGAAACTTTCGATCTAGAAGATTTGACCTAATCTGAGGCGAAAGCAGACTCAGAGCCGGATGATGTGCCCCCTTAAAAGGTGGAAACAACTCCGGTTTGTGAACTGGTCAGTGTTCACTCCTCATCATACTGGGAGGTAGTGACAAGGTCAGGAGTTACCTTACGTGGGGTTCCCCTTGTGACATGTGTTGCCGTAGTCGGTATCTTAGAACCTGGAGGGACGTAAGTTGGGTGTTTCTCATTGTCAAAATCTACAATCATCCGATGAGAACGGGAGACCGACTTTGATTTGCCCTTCTTTGTGTAAGCAACGTCGTTCTTAGGGGTCGTCAGTACTTGTAGAGTAGTTGTTAGTCTCTACTCAACATAATTACACACTCAAAAAACATGGGGCAAAGAAAACGTGAGACTCAAAAACACAGACTATTGTTGCAGAGTTAGATTGATGGGCATTACCAATGGTCCGTCGATCACGAACGTTGTCTGACACTTAGAAGTTATTCAAGAAAGGAAGGAAATCTGACTTTTCTAATGGAATAATGGACGTATAGAACGGTCCATCGATCAACCGACGGACCGTAGTCCACTTCCATTGTCTAACACTTAAATTTACTTTAGATTTTGGTGAAAACAGGTTCTTTGATAGGAACGAAGGACGTGCAGAAAAACAGATCATAGTCCACTCTCATCGGCATTTTAAACATAGGTATTTTATGTGTGATTCAATTGAAGGACCCCATCGATGGCCCATTGATCAATCGATTGTTCGAATATGGGGTCTTGTACTGTGACCTGAGACAGATTGCAGAGCTTTTACAAGTTTCAACTTTTCGTTCCATAAGTGACTCCAATTTATACAAACAAGTTAGGATAAATCTTTTAACATAACAATTTTAGTTCATCATTCCTAAGGTTCCAATCACATTCAGTTATTCAACCAATTCGGTCAAATAAAGTAACCCCAAGTCAGAAATTTCAAACACGAAAAGACAGTCAACATCTTAGACACACTAATATGCTACACAAACACATTGTTCATACCGAGAGAAATATATACATAATTCTTAGCATGCAAATTATGTTAGTTTTAGTCCAAAGGTGAAGACCCACTTAGGGATTTGTATAAACAATTATGAACGACAATTCAATGTCTAGGGAAATTAGAATACCTGATGTGTGGAGTGGTGTGGTTGTGATACTTGAAAATGTAGCCTACGCTTCCAACCTCGATCGCCGTCCTCTTGAGAATGATGAAACAAATAATTTTGGAAGAAAGGGAGAGTCTGACGAAGGAAGAATTTGGATGGGTGAGTTATTAGGGATTTCGAGAGGGTGAAATGGAGTGAAAAGGGAACGAAATAATGGGAGGAAAAAATTATGGAAGGGAATATTAAAATAAATTGAAAGAGGGAATGAATTTGAATCGTTATGTCTTTCAATATGTATGGTCGGGTTGGGTCTGATCACTGAAATAAAATAAGTCCTACGAGACCCCATCGATGGTCCATAGTTTAACCGATGGTCCGTCGATTGGGACCGTGATCCCTTCTAGATTTAAAAAAAATTGGGAACATACTTTGGATATACAAACACTATCGACAGTTCGTCTATGGGGTCCATAGAACTCTACACCAGACTATTTTGTACAGGTTTTTTCTTTTTGCTCCCTCTACATGTAAAACCCATTAGGACAACACTATTACACAAGAAAAAAATGAAATAATAGGTAAAATGAAACAAAACTACGACTATTGCTACAAGGAAAATAAAACATATTGTTTGCTAGAAGATATCCCTTAGATTGCCTCCCCAGAAGCGCTTGATTTAATATTGCGACAGGACACAGACCGTATGATTACTCAAGCTTTATCAAGATAATAAGCCTCACAAATTCGTAGACGCTCTCCGCCTGCCCCAAATAGATTTTTATCCTTTATCAGTTGACTGTGAACTTTTCTCCTTCCTTATTATCCAACTAAACTGCTCCATGTGGGAACACATTAGTGATGTGGAATGTCCCTGTCCGCTTGGACTTGAGTTTTCCAAGAAACAAGCGTAGACTAGAGTTGAGTAGAAGCACCAAATGACCCACTGCAACTTCTCTCTTTTCAATCCTTTAGTCGTGGTACTTCTTCATCTTCTCTTGTAGATGGTTGAACTTTCATCGGCCTTTAGGTGAAACTCATCAAGATCATTCAACCCATTTAGTCTTAGTTCACCTGGTTTTGTCCAATCCATCTTCGGTTTCTTCATTGCCCACATCGCCTTGAGCTCTAGCTCGACCGACAAATGACTTGCCTTCCCATATACAAGTTGGTATGAAGACATACCTATGGGGATCTTGTATGTACAGAATATGTTCTTTTTTCAAGAATGTGATGACACTCTTTCCATCATTGTAAGGAAGTGCACCTGCTTCAACCCATTTCGACATGTAGTCCACCGCCACAAGATTATACTTCATCACATGAGGACTCACAAGCTGGCCCATAAAGTCAATACCCCATACATAAAATTTAGCTCTATTACTAGAATATGATTTGGCGAAATCGTAAGCATCTTTGTGAATGGTTAGAAAATACTAACACTGCTAGATCTTATACCCAGTTCGGATACCACTATGGTGCCCACCTATAGGTGAGGAGTGACATGACTCAAAAACACTCAATATCTCGGCTTCTGGTGCACAACGACAAATCATCCCACTTAGCACCACTTTGATATAAGTAATTCTCATCCCAAAAGAACTTTTTCACATCATGCATGAAATTTTTCCTCTGATGGAAGGCCAAATTTGACGGAACTACATCACATGCAAGATAATTCTCAAATTTTGTGAACCATGAGAATAAATCTTGAGAAGCAGCCAATATATGTTCATCTGCGAATGCACCATCAATTTTTCACCTTTTATCCCAATTCACGCAAAACTTTATCCTCCAATTTAAACAAGTGATGGGCACCATGATTTTCATTCCCCTTTCTATGTTTTATCTTAAAATCAAACTCTTGTAGAAATAATACCCATCAGATCAAACTTGGTTTGCATCCTTCTTTTCCATTAAATACGTCAAATCGTAATGGTATGTATGCACTGTAAGCCTCTTGCAAGCAAATAGGATCTAAATATTTCGAATTCAAACACCATCAAATGAAGTTCTTGTTTAGTTAGTATGTAGTTCTTCTGAGTTTCATTTAGGAATTTACTGGCATAGTAAATGGGGTGAAGGATTTTATCCCTTCTCTGTCCCAATACTACATCATGTGCAACCCCACTTGCATCACACATCACCTAAAAGGTTTCACTCCATTCTAGTGGATTAATAATTGGCGCGCACACCAACTTCTGTTTCAACTCTCCTAACGCTTTCACACATCACCTCATCGAGCATTTTGAACAAAGGATGTGTAATTTTTTAGAAATTGTTAATAAACCTCCGGTAAAAACTAGCATGTACAAGAAAATTTCTCACACCTTTTACAGAGATAGGTGGAGGAAGCCTCTCTATTTCTTTGACTTTAGCTCGATCAACCTCTATTCCCTTTTCCGGGATGCGATGGACCAATATTATGCCTTCTATACAATTAAATGGCATTTCTCCCAATTTAGAACCAGATTACAATCTTCACATCTGTTGAGCTCCTCAACAAAATTGCTCAAACACCGATTCAAAGATTCTCCCACCACAATAAATCATCCATGAATACCTCAATAGTGTCCTCCACTATATCATAGAATATCGACATCATACATCGCTAGAAGGTGGTCGGTGCATTACATAACCCAAACGACATCATTTTGAAGGCAAATGTCCTATAAAGGCAAGTGAAAATGGTCTTTTCTTGATGCTTAGGGGCAATTGAGATTTGATTGTAGCCCGAATTGCAATCAACCAAACAATGCCACCCTTTTATTTTGAGTCTGTCTAACAGCTAATTGATAAAGGGAAAGGGGAAATAGTCCTTCTCAGTCCAAGCATTCAACTTCCGGTTGTCCATGAAAACTCCATCGCGTCACTGGCTGCATTAGAACAAGCTTGTTCCTATCATTAGGTACAACTTTAATCCCACAATTTTCAGGCACGCAGTGAACAAGACACACCTAACTACTTTCAACAATAGGATAAATGACTCGAGTATCGAACCACTTGATGATCTCCTTTTTCACTACCCCTTGCATAGTTGGATTTAACCTTCTCTGGTGCTTAGTAGTTCGTTTGTGATCGAGCATGAGTTTGATTTTATGGGAACAAATATCAGGGGGAATCCTATAATGTCTGCAATATTCCAACCAATGGCTCGTTTGAACCTCTTCAATATTCCCACAAAGCTCTCTTCTTGTTGTCCATTCAAATATGCTGCAATTGTCACTGGCAAAGTGTCATCCCTATACAAGAACACATACCTTAGATGAGGTGGTAAATCCTGAAGCTCTAATTTTGGGGCCTCTTCAATAGATGGTTTCGCGAATGGAGACTCGCGATGCTTCATATCCAGCTACAATTTCATCGGCTTTGACTGATATTTTTTACTTGCAAGTGCATCAACCAAATACCCATACTCTTCAATACCATCACTGTTAAAATTTGTGAGAACTGCCTCTAGTGCCTAAACACCAAGTCACTCTTCAATTTTAACCTCGGATACACTCTCAACCCTGTAAGATATAGCAGATACCTTTTGAAGCTCACCACTCTACTACATGGGCCTACATATATTGAAAGTATCTTCTTTATTCTTTAACCTAAATTTCATTTTTCCCTTTTCCATGTAGACTAATGCACGCCCAGTGGAATGGAATGGTCTTCCTAGAATAATGGGGATGTCAAAGTCAACCTCATAGTCATGAATCAGAAAATCGGCCGGAAATATAAATGACTTCACTTTCACAAGCACATCATGGAGTATACTGATGGGCCTCTTCACAATTTGATCGGCCATCAGTAACCGCATCATAGTAGGATTTGGGTACCCCAAGCCTTACTTCTTATAAATTGACAGAGGTATGAGATTTATGCTCGCACCAAGATCACATAGTTCCTTTGCAAAGTGTAGCAACCCTATAGTACATGGTATGGTCAAGGAACTCGAATCTTCTTTCCTCTGCACAACAGACCTTGTAGCAATAGCACTACAATGTTGGATTCTATTATAATCCTCAAGACTCATCATTCTTATCTTTGTCATCATATCCATCATAAACTTAGCATAACCGAGCATTTGTTCCAAAGCTTCTATCAAAGGGTCATTGATGGAATGTTGTTTCAATATAGTGATAAATCGACGCTATTTACCATTTTAGTCTTCTTCACTAATCTCTAAGGGAATGGTGGTGGAGGTCTAGGAATGGGGACCACTTTCTAAGAAACCTCTACTTTTTTAATCGTTTTTTCACCAACTCTCTACTAGATTATACTAAATCTTCGTCCTTTATCATATCACCTTCTACTACAGGTGGCATAGTAGGATCAATGGTCTGTTTACCCTCTCGAGTAGTGACTTCCATGCATTGCCCGTAATTTTTAGGATTCTTGATGGTGTTGCTTGGAAGAGTGCTAGGTTGGCCTGGGTTCAAAGTAGTGGACAACTGAGTAATCTATAGATCCAGATGCTTTATCGAAATCTCATGTGCATCCACATTTTTCCCAATGTTAGCTAGGTAAACTCTCAGCTCCTTCACATTCTCATGACTCGCCTTAAACCTCTGCATAGTCTTTTGTTGCATATCATCAACTCGCGCCAAACTAACTCCACCATCTCTAGGAGCAACTTCCCGATAATGAGAGGGAACATATGACCAACTTTGATCATTCTTTTTACCATATTTATTCCGGTTCAAGTTGTTGTTGGGTTTGTAGTTCCTATCTCTTACATATTGACCCTCTCGATTGTGGATTTCATAGTTCTGACCTGCGTTTCCTTAACCTTTGAGCCAACTAACTTAATTGGAGCCTTGGGTGCTTTGTTGAAACCCCCCTGTCTCATTATTCTTTGCATATGCATCCTCTTTATAATATTACTCATCTATCGGAAGTGGTGGTTTAGTAAAATAGTTCACCGCATTTACGTTCTCTACACCTCCACTAACATGTTTCAATACCAACACTAGCTCAGTTCTCATATGCGCCATTGCTTCACGAATCTCATCTACAGCTGGGTTGTTAGTAACTTAAACTACAAAGGTGATTGTCCCAATGTCTGACTTTCTAGTGTTCCAAGCCTTGTTGTTGCAAGATATCTTCTCCAACTTCTCTGCAATTTCCATATATATGTGTTCTCCATAGCAACCACCCGCAATAGTATCAAGTAGTTCTTTGTTGTTATCATCTGATACATGTAGAATTAATCTTTCATGACTCATCACCGATGCGGTGGTTTGGGACGCTGCTAACGCACGCAATAAATTTGTCCCAAGAGCTACTCACCGAATCTACAGGTAATTCCACAAAGTTGTTTATCTTATCCTTGTGGTTTTGCTTTTTTGAAAAATGAAAGTACTCTGCTATGAAAACATCTTTAAACTGATCTCATGCATAGATGGAGTTGTACGGTAGCCAGTAAAACCATATGGAAACATCTCCTATCAGTGATAGAGGAAATACTTGTAATCCAAAGACGTTCATAACCAAGTTTTGTGTACCCACAAAAATTTTTCACACATACCTCAATTTAGCTATGAGGGTATATTGGTCCTCCTCCGACTGTCCTGAAAATAGGCCCCTCGCGGTGAGCATTTACATCGAGCTACTCATAACCACGAATATGTGCCTAGGTGGCACACTGGGTAGGACAAGAGGTGCATCAGAATCTGCAATGTTCATGTTGCCCCTATTGTAATCCTGAAGTCTTGGAGCTGCTAAAGGTTGCATTCTGAAAACCTCTTAGTGTGTTGTCTACTCGTGTCTGATTGTGTGCCTCAACTGGTAATTGAGGTTACTAGTATACTCCATCACACAATTTCGTTGTATTAGGGTTGGCTGGAACCTCTAGATTCTCCATTCTTCTTAAGGTTGGATTAAGTTTGAGATCGAATGGAATGATCGATTCTCCTCGGCTCCATTTACTTGGCATTCACTAGTGCTAGACCTGAAAGAAACAAAAAACAAAAACAAAATGTAAAATCACGAAATAGTTGATTAAAATTCAATAATATACTTTAAAGTTAATCCAAGAGCCAGATATCCCAGCAGCGGTGCAAGAATATGATATGCTCAAATTATACCTCCATAAAGAAGTATAAGCAGTCATAATCAATTAGAGAACCCAACTAGTAGGTTAGGGTCAATCCCACAAGGAAAATGGTTAAAAATTAACTTTAATTAACAATTACGTCTATTAAGCCAATGTCTTTCAAAAAAAAAGTAATTCAGGGGGGGGGGGTGTGAAACAAGTTCTTTAAAGAGTCTAAGTTAACAATTAAATAGAAGTAAATGTTAGAGTTTTTATCAAGTTGTGAGAATAACTAGGGTATATGTGTGTTCCCCAGAGGTTTCTAACGATGTATTCCTAGCAATAGGAATTCTTTCCTAGTGATTTCAATGCAAAGTGGCAAGTTACATATCTCTAAACCCTTTGTCCGTCATCTATATAACTTCATGCCGCACCTTGATTTGGCTAAGTGTGTATAATATACTAAGACTTACATTTACATCATATTACAAATCATAATTTATGTATGACTTAGTTATTACTTTGCACTAATCGACACTAGCATATTTGATAGTATCACACTAAATCTATTTTGATAATTATTTTTCCATACCTACCTCCTTGTTCCGACAAGTAGCAACAAGGCGAGTTCTAACGTGTTCACTCGTCAAAAAGACTTCTAAACGAAACAATTATCAATACATGCAAAAACACTATTTGAGAGTTTCTTAACTACTACTTACACTTTAATAATTACCACTGGTTCCCAAATCCTTAGTTGTAGATTTAGTTACCCATGCAAGAAAGATCACAATACATGTTTTGAAGAAATAAATCATGAACTTACTTAACGATAAGAAGAAACCAAGAAACTAATCATGAAATTGCAAGAATAACCTTCAAAACAAATATGCAAATTGCTTAATTGCCCAAAGTATTCAACCAACAATCTCTTACACAAAATAGAACAATAATAATAGTAGCTAATGCCAAAAACAAGGTTTTAATGCCCTATATATAGAAAACATAGTCCTCAATAAAAAGGAATTAAAATAAGGATTTTTTGTTTAGTTTACGCGGTGTAAATCTACGAATTAACTGATGAACCGTTGATTAATGACGATTTGTAGGCTTCTCTGTCGGTCAGGAATAAAAATATCTTTTTATTTTCATATGGAACCTTCTCTAAATCAATCGACAGACCAATTCCACGGTCTGTCGATGCCCTCCGTATCACCATACTTAGAATTTATCCAACTCCGGGTACTGGAACCTTCTCTGAACACAACAACGGTCCACCAGTACGGTCCGTTGATCAATCAACATACCGTGGTTTTCCCTGGTGGTTCTACACTTGATAAAATGTCACGACCCAAATTGGGCCGCGACTGGCACCCACATTTTACCCTCCTATGTGAGCGAACCAACCAATCTAACCCTTATCATTTCAACATATATCAACAGAAAGTAATGCGGAAGACTTAACTCATTAATAAAACCAAATCAATAACTATTATTCCCCATAATCTGGAAGTCATCATCACAAGAACATCTATGATCGAATTACTAAACTAAAAATGTCTAAGAAGCTAAAACAAATAAAAGCTAGTCCATGCCGGAAGTTCAAGGCATCGAGACTTGAAGAAGAAGATCCAGTCTAAGCTAGACGCATTAGCTCACCCTGAATTTCCGAAGGTAGTGAAGACTGGCTAGATCTACTGTTGAGTTGAAATTGACGGAACGTTTGCTGAATTCCACAAATAACAAAGAAGAAAACATAAAAGTAGGGGGTCAGTACAACCACAAGTACTGAGTAGATATCATCGGCCAACTCAAAATAGAAGATAATATATATCAAGTAATATTATAAATTAACTATAAACTCAACATGTAGCAACAACAAGTACTATAATCATCAACAAGTACCATCAAGTTCATCCATGAGGGCTCAAGCCTCAATACCATACTCATTTGGGAATTAAGTTTATTAGATTGAGTATATTTATCATCTTTCAAGATTCATTATCTTTCTTCCTCTTGTGTCGGTACGTGACACTCCGATCCCCTACCACTATGTGTCGGTACGTGACACTCCGATCCCCTAATTCTACATGTCGGTTCGTGACACCCGATCCCCTATATGTGTCGGTACGTGACACTCCGATCCCCTATATGTATCAGAACGTGACACTCCGATCCCCTATATGTGTCGGTACGTGACACTCCGATCCCCTAATTCTACGTGTAAGTTCGTGACACCCGTCCCACTAATACTATGTGTCGGAACGTGACACTCCGATCAGCTAATACTATGTGTCGGAACGTGACACTCCGATCCACTAATACTATGTGTCGGAACGTGACACTCCGATCCACTAATACTATGTGTCGGAACGTGACACTCCGATCCACTAACCTCATTCTATCCGTTCATCAAGCCTTCTCTATACCAAGGCATCACCAATCCCATTACTTTAATCCATCAAGCCTTCTTTTGTACCAAGGCATCATCATTAATAACGTAGATTAAAGTTTCTTTCAAGATTTGGAATTCAATGGTTTTCATCATGCTTGTTTTATCAAAATCACATAATCATATTCATGTAAGCATACAATTAAGCTTATAGACAGGTCTAGAATACCACCAATACATATCATTCACTATTAAGAGTTCACTACGAATATCGCAAAAACCATAACCTACCTCCACCGAAGACTAGTGATCAAGCAAGAATCTTCCCAAAGCCTTGTTCTGCTTCTCGTTTCTCCTCTCCCAATTCGATCGACTCCTCTCTTTCTCTCTTGTTCTTTCTGTTTTCTTTTATTCAAACTCTCTTTCTTTTACCCTAATTAACATATAATTAAGAATAAAGATGGCAATAATAGCCCACTAATTAACTTAGGGTTACCTCTTTTAACCCCCAACTAATTAGACTTATTAATATTAACCCTCTAACTTTATAATTAAGGAAAGAATAGTCCAAAACGTCGCTTAAAACGTGTAAAGAAATCCGACTCCGTCTGGGATTACGTACCCTGTGTCGGGCCGTCGTGCCTGCGACGGTCTGTCCTGCTGTCCGTCACACGATACAAAGACTTGATTTTTGTAAAAAGTCCTGTGACGGTCCGTCAAACCTGTGACGGTCCGTCCTGCCATTCTGTTACGAAGTTCAGAGAGTCGATTTTCAGTACCCAATTTCAGAATTCCTAAGTATATTAAAACGAGACCCTGCGACGGTCCGTCGTGCCTGTGACGGTCCGTCGTGGGGTCCGTTGCCTCAACCAATTTTCCAGAAATAAAATCTGCTGCTCAAAATGACTAAATGGGTCGTTACAATAGATACCAATTTACCCATCGTTCGTCCCCGAACGATCAAAAGAAGAAAAACAATGGCGAAAAGGAGTACCTGAATCTGTAAACATATGTGGGTATTTTTCTTGCATATCTGCCTCCTTCTCCCAAGTAGCCTCTTCAACCGGTCGATTCTTCCATTGAACTTTGATGGATGCAATCTCTCTCGACCTCAACTTGCGAACTTCTCTATCTAATATAGCAACCGGTTCCTCCTCATAAGTCAAATTCTCATCAAGCAAAACTGAATCCCAACGGATAATGTAGTTTCCATCTCCATGGTATCTTTTCAACATGGACACATGAAATACCGGATGCACTCCGGACAGCCCTGGGGGCAAGGCTAATTCATAAGCCACCTCCCCTATTCGCTTTAGTACCTCAAATGGTCCAATATAACTTGGACTTAACTTACCTCTTTTGCCAAACCGCATCACCCCTTTCATTGGCGAAACTTTCAACAAGACTTGTTCACCCTCCATGAACTCCAAGTCTCTAACCTTTTGGTCTGCATACTCCTTTTGTCTACTTTGCGCCGCTAGAAGCTTTTCTTGAATAGATTTCACTTTCTCTATCGAATCCCTCAAAAGGTCAGTACCCCAAGGTCTAACCTCAAATGCATCAAACCACCCAATGGGAGACCTACATCTCCTACCATACAATGCTTCAAACGGGGCCATATCATTGCTTGAGTGATAACTATTATTGTATGAAAACTCCGCTAAGGGTAGGAAATTATCCCAATGACCACCAAATTCTATCACACAAGCTCGAAGCATATCCTCCAACACTTGAATCGTTCGCTCAGACTGACCATCGGTCTGAGGATGGAACGCGGTACTAAGGTCCAACCTAGTACCCAATTCCGCATGCAATGTTTTCCAAAACTTATAAGTAAACTGCGTACCTCTATTTGATATGATGGATAGTGGAACCCCATGCAATCGAACGATTTCTGAGATATAGATCTTGGCTAACTTCTCTGCATTGTAAGTCACCTTGACCGGAATGAAATGAGCAGACTTAGTTAACCTATCAACAATCACCCAAATGGAGTCATACTTATCCATTGTCTTTGGAAGACCAACCATAAAGTCCATTGCGATTCTCTCCCACTTCCATTCAGGAATGGGCATTCTCTGAAGCGTTCCTCCGAGCCTTTGGTGTTCATACTTTACTTGTTGACAGTTTGGACATTTGGCAATAATGTCAACAATATCACGCTTCATTCTCTCTCCACCAAAAGTGTTGCTTTAGGTCACGATACATCTTGGTTGCACCCGGATGTATAGAATACCTTGAACTATGAGCCTCTGCCAAAATAGTGTTGATCAAATCATCGATGCGGGGTACACATACCCTTCCTTAATCCTCAACACACCTTCCTCATCGATTGTTGCTTCTTTAGCCTCTCCTTGCAACACTTTATCTCGAATCCGGGTCAATTTCTCATCATCAAACTGCTTCCCCTTAATCTTGTCAAGGAAGGAGGATCTTGCCTCCACACAAGCTAACACCTCCCTTCTCATTTACTTCTAACCTCATAAGGTCGTTAGCCAAAATCTGCCACTTCTCTAGCCAATGGGCGTCTAGAAGCTTGCAAATGAGCTAGACTTCGCATGCTTCCCGCCTTTCTACTCAAAGCTCTGCCACAACATTCGCCTTCCCCGGATGATACAAGATAGTGATATCGTAGTCCTTCAGTAGTTCCATCAATCTCCTTTGTCTCAATTCAGATCTTTCTGAGTAAAGACATACTGTAGGCTACGATGATCCGTATAGACTTCACACTTAACCCCATATAAATAGTGCCTCCATTGCTTTAGTGCAAACACAAACGCGGCCAATTCCAAGTCATGAGTTGGATAGTTACGTTCATGCACCTTTAATTGCCTTGAAGCATAAGCAATCACACTCTTCTCTTGCATTAGTACTGCACCCAAACCAGAATAGGATGCATCACAATAAACAATGAAGTTCTTACCCTCTACTGGCAAGGTAAGGATAGGTGCGGTAGTCAACAAAGTCTTGAGCTTCTAAAAGCTTTCCTCGCATTCGTCCGACCATACAAATGGAACATTCTGCTTAGTCAAGTTCGTCAATTGGGAAGCAATAGAAGAGAATCCCTTGACAAATCGACGGTAGTAGCTAGCTAATCCAACAAAGCTCCTTATTTCTGACACATTAGTGGGTCTTACCCAATTCTTCACTGTCTCAATCTTAGAAGGATCCACCATTACTCCATCCTTAGAAACTACATGCCCCAAGAAGGACACTGCATCTAGCCAAAACTCACACTTAGAGAACTTGGCATAAAGCTTTTTCTCCCTCAACATGTCCAATACCATTCTCAAATGCTCCTCATGTTCCTCCTTACTTTTAGAGTATATCAGTATATCATCAATAAATACGATCACAAAGAGATATTGATATGGCTTAAAAATCCCGTTCATCAAGCTCATGAACGCAGCAGGGGCATTCGTAAGACCAAAGGACATCACTACAAATTCGTAATGCCCCTACCTAGTTCGAAAAGTAGTCTTTGGCACATCCGTTGCCCGTATTTTCAATTGATGATAACCGGATCTCAAGTCAATCTTAGAGAAGACACAAGCACCTTGTAATTGATCGAACAAGTCATCAATGCGAGGAAGAGGATACTTGTTCTTAATAGTTGCCTTGTTCAACTGTTTGTAGTCTATGCACATCCGAAAACTCCCATCCTTCTTCTTCACAAACAAAACCGGAGCACCCCAAGGAGATGCACTTGGTCTAATGAAGCCTTTGCTCAACAACTCTTGAAGTTGAGCCTTTAACTCTCTTAACTCCGCGGGAGCCATTCTGTAAGGGGGTATAGAAATGGGGCGAGTGCCCGGTTCAAGATCGATACAGAAGTCAATATCCCTATCTGGTGGCATACCAGGAAGATCTGCGGGGAACACATCCAAAAACTCACGGACACCGAAACCGACTCAATCAAGGTACTTGGGTAGTGTCATCCTTGAGATGGGCCAAGAAAGCTAAACACCCTTTACTAACCATTTTCTTAGCACGAAGAAGAAGGAGATGATACGCACCGGATTGGAAGTGTAGTCACCCTCCCACACTAACGGATCTGTCCCAGGCTTGGCTAATGTCACCGTTTTAGCATTACAATCCAAGATCGCAAATTCGGGGAAAGCCAAGTCATACCCAGAATTACATCAAAATCAACCATTTATAAGATGACCAAATCTACATAAGTGTTGCTCCCCACAAAGTTCACCAAACAAGACCTATATACCTTTTCAACTACCACAGACTCACCCACCGGAGTAGAAACACGAATAGGCTTGTCAAATAATTCACAATGTAAATTTAGACCATTAGCAAATGATGAAGATACATATGAAAACGTGGAGCCAGGGTCAAATAATGCAGATGCCATGCAATCACAAACCAAAAGATTACCTGTGATAACAGCATCAGACGCCTCCGCTTCAGATCTCCCAGGGAAAGCGTAACAATGGGCCCTATCACCAGTCTGTCCGTTGCCCCTACCCTGTTGTGTCGTAGTGGCTCCAATTTCCCCATCACCTCTGCCGTTGTGGTGACCACCATTACCTCGACCACCACGTCCTCCAGAAAAGCGGCCTCTACCATGACCACCTCTACCTCTCTAGCTATTGGGGGTCTGTAACTCTTTTGGACAATTCCTCCTAATATGTCCAATCTCCCCACATCCATAACACTCTCTGGAGTCAGGCAAGGTCTCTCGGAGTAGTGTTGACCGTTCCGAGGTGGACCCCCCCCATTACAGTCTGTAGTGAAGACTGAATTGGTCGAACTGAGTAACCTCCGGAACTCTGTCCTCTAGAGTAAGAACCATTAAACTCACACTCCCCTTCAAAACCTTTTTGATGTCGATGTCGTGGTGAAGTCATCTGGCTTCACTCCTTCCACCTCTATCACAAAGTCTACCACCTCTTGGAAGTATTTTGCCGTATCCGCTACCTGTAAGGCTGAAATCTGTAATTCTGACCTCAACCCCTTCACAAAACGGCGAATCCGTTCTTGTGGACTGAAACAAAGTTGGGTGGCATACCTGGATAATGCACGGAATTTGGCCTCATATGCGTTAACCGTCATCCTACCTTGCTCTAGACTCAAGAACTCATCCCTTTTTCTATCTCTCAAAGTCCTTGGGATATACTTTTCCATAAACAAGCTAGAGAGCGATGCCCAAGTCATAGGTGGTGCCTCTGCTGGTTGACACTCAACATGTGACCGCCACCACATTTTGGCGTTCCCTTGAAACTGATAACTCACGAACTCGACACCAAACCGTTCTACTATACCCATCTTGTGTAGTAGCTCATGGCAGTCAACCAGAAAATCGTAAGCATCCTCAGATTCGGCACCCTTGAAGACTGGGGGTTTCAATTTCAAGAACTTGCTGAAAAGTTCATGCTGATCATTTGTCATTATAGGCCCAGTAGTCAGACGTGGAAATGTGCCTATCACCAATGATGCATCCATGCGGGGAGCCATCAGCCGCATGTCGTATCTCTGAAACCGGAGGTGTTGGTGCAGAAACCACTGGAGGTGCCTGACCCTGATCAGATATCCCGCTAAGATAAGCAAGAACCTGATTGATCATCTCTGGGGTAGGTTGGGGTGGCAATTCCTCATTTTGCACTTGTTCATTCTCCCCTTCCTCACCCTCTCTTATCACCTCCTCGGTCGGTGGAGGAGTCACCGCCCTAGTATCAGATGGGCTAGGGGCTCATCCTCTTCCTCTAGAAGACGTCCTCCCACGACCTCTTCCACGGCTCTTGCCGCTGCTCTTCCTCGAGCCCCAGCCCCAGTGGCTGGCTCAGACGTTTCTTGCCGTGCCATTGTTGCTGCTGGTGCGGTCGTTGCTCTAGTTCTAACCATCTGCGAAATAGAGTGAAGATGGTCAGATACCAATTTGTATCACCTAGATACCAATTGGACTCAAGTAGTAGCACGAAAGAAAGAATGAAAGAATGGAATTTTCCTAAAGTCCTATAGCCTCTAAAAGAAAAGTAAAGGCGTCCCCCTACCGTTCCTTAAGACTCTACTAGAATCGTTCTTGTGTGATGAGACCAATGAACCTAATGCTCTGATACCAAGTTTGTCACGACCCAAATCGGGCTGCGACTGGCACCAACATTTTACCCTCCTATGTGAGCGAACCAACCAATCTAACCCTTATCATTTCAACATATATCAACAGAAAGTAATGCGGAAGACTTAACTCATTAATAAAACCAAATCAATAACTATTATTCCCCAAAATCTGGAAGTCATCATCACAAGAACATCTATGATCGAATTACTAAACTAAAAATGTCTAAGAATCTAAAACAAATAAAAGCTAGTCCATGCCGGAAGTTCAAGGCATCGAGACTTGAAGAAGAAGATCCAGTCCAAGCTATACGCATTAGCTCACCCTGAATTTCCGAAGGTAGTGAAGACTGGCTAGATCTACTGTTGAGTTGAAATTGACGGAACGTTTGCTGCATTCCACAAATAACAAAGAAGAAAACATAAAAGTAGGGGGTCAGTACAACAACAAGTACTGAGTAGATATCATCGGCCACCTCAAAATAGAAGATAATATATATCAAGTAATATTATAAATCAACTATAAACTCAACATGTAGCAACAACAAGTACTATAATCTTCAACAAGTACCATCAAGTTCATCCATGAGGGCTCAAGACTCAATACCATACTCATTTGGGAATTAAGTTTATTAGATAGAGTATATTTATCATCTTCCAAGATTCATTATCTTTCTTCCTCTTGTGTCGGTACGTGACACTCCGATCCCCTACCACTATGTGTCGGTACGTGACACTCCGATCCCCTAATTCTACGTGTCAGTTCGTGACACCCGATCCCCTATATGTGTCGGTACGTGACACTCCGATCCCCTATATGTGTCGGAACGTGACACTCCGATCCCCTATATGTGTCGGTACGTGACACTCCGATCCCCTAATTCTACGTGTCGGTTCGTGACACCCGTCCCACTAATACTATGTGTCGGAACGTGACACTCCGATCCACTAATACTATGTGTCGGAACGTGACACTCCGATCCACTAATACTATGTGTCGGAACGTGACACTCCGATCCACTAACCTCATTCTATCCGTTCATCAAGCCTTCTCTATACCAAGGCATCACCAATCCCATTACTTTAATCATCAAGCATCCATCAAGCTTCTTTACCAAGGCATCATCATTAATAACGTAGATTAAAGTTTCTTTCAAGATTTGGGATTCAATGGTTTTCATCATGCTTGTTTTATCAAAATCACATAATCATATTCATGCAAGCATACAATTAAGCTTATAGACAGGTTTACAATACCCACAACATATCATTCACTATTAAGAGTTCACATACGAATATCGTAAAAACCAAATACCTACCTCCACCGAAGACTAGTGATCAAGCAAGAATCTTCCCAAAGCCTTGTTCTGCTTCTCGTTTCTCCTCTCCCAATCTGATCGACTCCTCTATTTCTCTCTTGTTCTTTCTGTTTTCTTTTATTCAAACCCTCTTTCTTTTACCCAAATTAACATATAATTAAGAATAAAGATGGCAATAATAGCCCACTAATTAACTTAGGGTTACCTCTTTTAACCCCCAAGTAATTAGACTTATTAATATTAACCCTCTAACTTTATAATTAAGGAAAGAATAGTCCAAAACGTCCCTTAAAACGTGTAAAGAAATCCGACTCCGTCTGGGATTACGTACCCTGTGACGGGCCGTCGTGCCTGCGACGGTCCGTCCTGTTGTCCGTCACACGATATAGAGACTTGATTTTTGTAAAAAGTCCTGTGACGGTCCGTCACATCTGTGACGGTCCGTCCTGCCATTCCGTTACGAAGTTCAGAGAGTCGATTTTCAGTACCCAATTTCAGAATTCCTAAGTATATTGAAACGAGACCCTGCGACGGTCCGTCGTGCCTGTGACGGTCCGTTGTGGGGTCCGTTGCCTCAGCCAATTTTCCAGAAATAAAATCTGCTGCTCAAAACGACTAAACGGATCGTTACATAAAATTTCCCCGAGTTTTCGCCCAAGTCCTGAGCTTCTCATATACTGTCCCCAGCAATGATCCTTCGATCCAACGACGGACTCTCGATGGCCTCTGTAGATCCTATTCTACACTTCTTTCAATGTTTTCTTATTTTACGCCTGAACATCTTTCCTGTAAAACTAACACTAAACTTATTAAAAATTACTACAAAAAGTCTCTTGACGCATACAACTTTTAAGAAAAATGCACTGTAAGCACCACGAAACCATGGTACGTCAAAAACGTTATCAAATGCCAAAGAGTCTGACTGTGGGAGCTACTATTATCCGATATAAACCACGTGAGATAAACGTGGAGTTCGATTTATGCGTCCCATCGAGAGGACTCAATGTACATTGCTAGGGGTATAAGGCATGACGACATGATCACTAAATCTTGGAAAATGAGGGTATGCGAAACCATAGTCCAACTAAGTGCTACATCGAGTAAAAACTGAATATATATACGACTAAATTGTAACTAAAACACTGAATACATCAAAATATAGACATCAAAATATGAGAATGCAAAATTAATATAGTGATAATGTGACATTCGAAATCGTGAGAATCATTAGTTGCTTAATTGACCTAGAATGTGATGCATAGAATAAGGGAATCTTCACAAAGTAGGGTTCAGAAATTTATACAAAGAATGAAAACCTAGGTATAAACAATCTATACTTAATGAAGAAACTAGATTAGGGACCTAGTTGATGAAATAAATCCACTAGTGAAATCCCACATAGAAAGTGAAGAAAACTACAGAGAAAGTATTCGCACTTCATGCCAAAAGATTGAAGAACTATGATGCTGAAGGCTACCATGGTTCTTCACAAAGGGCTAAGGGGCCTTCTGGCTTGACATGAAGGGACAAACCAGGGCTCGTTGGGACCATGACCATTGGTGGTCTTAATGGTCCACCATGCTTATTGGATGTGAACTGCGAGAAGGTCGATGGACCTTAGTCCCGTTCACGGTCTGTGAACCCCTCCATGGTTCACCTTATTTTATGCTCTTCAGGCTTCTAGGTTCCTAATGTGTTACAATGCTGCATTATTTAAATTTTCATATATTTATTAATTAAAAAAGATGTTGCTCTTCTGAATTCAAATCCATAGACAATTATGTGTTCAAAATTAAAAATTTTGATGTGGTACTAACTGTATGGAATTAATAAATTGCAATATGGTCGATGAAATTTATTTCAATTTTCCAACTATGGAACTTACATGTACATTAAAAAGTTCCTTCATTTTCTTGTTATTATGTGAATTGATAGAAAAACTTATTGCGTATTTGGTGAAACTATATTTATTTTTTTGTCCTTTAAATACTTATCACGAGCACTTTTTAGTTTTCCTAAAAAAATTCTAAATAGAATAAATTAATTTAACCTAAATTGTGAACTCTAAAAAATCAAAATGATTAAAAAAAAACTTTAATGAAAGTATACAAAATTAGTCAGTTTTCAAACCTACGGACAAATTTATTGAGTTTATTGTTTGGTATAAGTTATAAGATATAATTAATTTTAATACAAATTTTAGGATGAGTTTGTCTTATCTCTTATTGCGATAAAAGTTTAAATTATGACATGCTCCGTCTAGATAACAATAGTTGTCCACTATTGATTGGACACACACCATTAGAAATAATATGTAACAGGGGTAATTACTATAGTTCCCTTTGAATATATTAAATATAATGCTCTGGAAAATGTATTAGACATTGAATAGTATTTAATGGCAAATGATCTCTTCACTTCGTCACTATGCTGCTCACACAACTCGTACTCCTTCCTATAAAATCTCCAAAAAAAAAATTTATTCTTTTCATCGCTTCACATATCAAGAATCTTCAGAGTCCTCTTCTATTCCTTAAAATATCCGCATCAATGGTTTCCCCATAAGTCTTCATTTGCCTAGTGTTTTTTAATTGTTCATCAAATTTGATTAATTTGACAAAAATGGCTAGTAATTAACAACAATGATTTATGTAGGTACCAATTAATCGGTCGAGTTATGTTCGAGGTCCATTTGTTGTTTGAAATGTAAGGTAGGGTAGCAAAGGATCTTTCCTTGTATTAAATAAAGCAACAAAATACTTTAAGTGACTATAAACGATTCACTATCAGGATACAACAAAGACTTAACAACACGACTTTTTAGTGCGCCCTTTCAGACAAAACAAAATCAACTACTTGTTAATACCTTTAGTAATAAAAATATTCTATATTTATGAACATAAAAACCTTTTGTTGTTTTCTTTTTCTATAATGATAGCATCCCCACAAATTTTGTGGTAAATCTTAACTTATAAGTAAGAGATTCAATATTTCCTTCAAACATTGATGGATGATTCCATTTTCCAAATATATCTCTGCAACGAAGATTCACATTCTCCACATTACCACTTGTAATCAAGTTAATCTTTTTATCCAACTGATATTCAAATTCATTTTTATATTTCCTATATGTATCTATTTCTTCATCATTACCATTTAGCAAATAAACATAATAATTTTTAATGCAATTGCCATTAAACTTTATGAATACTTTTTCCAACCAAGTGATGGTGTTGACTTCACATCACAGATGTCCTTTAAGGTATTAAAATTCCTTTCAAAGTAATTATACATATGCTTAACATACAGCGATTCAATGCATAGTTGACATTTTGATTGATTACATTAAAAGTTGCTCCAAACTTCTATGTTGATCAGTTTTTGAAAATTTCTGTAATTGACATGTCCAAAACATTCATGTCAAAAACAGTATGATTCAATCAAGTAATAACAAATAGAAATACTATGTTTTAAAAAGACATTTTGTCACATAAAATTTTTCCATATATATATATATATAGATAATCATATATATATATATAGATATATATATATATATAGATATAATATATAATATATATATATATACACACACACATATTGTTCTTTAAGTTTTATAACTTTCTCAAATACAATCATTTTATTAGAGTCAACAACTTGCCATGTGTCCTTTTCAAAAGGCTCTTTCCATAACATTCCATTTGTTATAGAATTACCCATGAGCGTAGTTTCATCGATCCAATAAAGGAATTATCACTCAAATGTGTGTGTTACAACACAAACATAACAGTTAACTTTTCAATAGTGTAATGTAAATAAAAATAATATATTTTAATAGATATATATTTCATGAAAAATCATAAACTCCTGTGGTAATATAATTTTGTGGTTTTATACTAGTCATATCATATACTATTAAAGAGAGAGTCAACGACCAGAATACTAAATATAGTCTTAGAATTTTGTGGGTATAACATATTACCAGAATCACTTTGAATTTCATATCTTATACTTTTAAATTTAAAGTAGATAGTAAGTGTAACTTTTCTTCATATAATGTAAAGAACCTTCCCCTCCCCTACTCCAAATTTTCAATATGTTATCAAAATTATTTTTCAAATATTTGATATTATTTTTCATATGTTTTTCCGTGTATTCAAATTGTGTACAATAAAAATACACATTAGAAATACAAACATTCTTTTGGAGATTTAATCTATAGAACACCCATAACAGGTACAAAATTCACTAATTCTATGTCACTGGTGTTGAATTTCCTTTATGTCACAATTTGACAGACCACTGAGTATTTAGAATAGTAACAACAATCTTCATAAAACTTGTTTCTAGTTTAAATGAGAAGTTTTTATATACTTGAAAACCTTAGCTGAATGAACAATGAATTCTCATGAAGTTTTATACTCTTTGAATCAGTTTCACATTCAGACAGAGTAATATACCAAAAAGGTTTTGATCTTCAGAAACCTCGAATACGTTTCTAGCTAATAATGGAGATTTTACCTTTTTCAAATCATTTAGCCTTAATATTCCTAATGAAGATTTTTTACTCTTCAAGTCAGAATATTCATTCTAACGGAGTATTTAATAAATTGGTGTTGTTTTATAATTTTTAAACCAATATACAATATGATTTATTCGTGAAGTTCTTATATTCTATTAACCAAATGAGTAAAAAGTTAGAGGATTTTAGTCCACAAAAGTCTGACACAATCACATTTCACATGGTCTAGAAAACTACAAATGTTTTCCTCCTCCTCTAATAGAATACTTATTTAGAGTAATAAATATATATATTCTGAGATCATCGCATAATGTCCATCTATCCTAACATTTATGAATAAATTCAATAACTTATAAAGGATAGAAAACAACAATCAAGGGAAATAAAGATAAAAACCTGACTCTTACCCCTATAGAATCCTAATCTATTTGTCACCAATGATTTCATGCAACTCACTTTTCTTTCTAATTTTTTTCTTCTTTCCTCGTTTCCATCACATTCTAATTTTCTTTAAAAGACATTGAATTTCAATGAGAAACTAAACACATTTTCAATTATTGTTAGGATACAAAATATGTTTAGTAACTTCTTCTCATAGTTATATAAAACAAAGAATATCGGAAAAAACTAATAAATTAAAGTGCATATATTAACCTAAATGCACAAAAGAATGTTTCTAATTGAGAAGAAAACTAAACTAGTGCAGTGCTTTAATGCACTCATAAAGAAAAAAAATATCTTACTTATCGAAGGAAAATATACTATAGAAAATAAACTAAAACATCTAAGAATAGTACTAATTCATCCCAAATCTCTTTTATCATATGATAAAATAATTCTCTTTTTCTTCTCCCATATCCAACAAAAAGAATGCAGAAAATAAAAGTAATTTCTTAACATAGAAAATACCATCAATAGTAAATTTCTTAAACTTGTTATCTCCTGTATTTAGATTAGCAAACCAGAAATATTTAAAGATGAAAAGAAAAAGAACACCATGATAAGTAGTTATCAATAACTACTAAATATCATTAAGTGTATTTAGACACAAGGGTAATCAACAACCAATAAACACAATCAATATTCATTAGTAACCATTAAACTTTATTATTTAGTTCTTTCATCTTCTAAGAAAACAAAGAAACACATTATTTTATTCTTTCATATATTAAGGAAATAAGTAAGTTTTTTTATTTTAAACTAATAAAAATAAATAAAGATTTATTTCTAAACATAAATAAAAAAGCTAATATTCCTTTTCTTTTCTGTATCGATCAATTAACAAGGTGTAGTAGGGATTGCAAATTTTTTAAGTGGAGGCTTTCTATTGTAATATTTGATTTGTAAAAGCATGAATTAATCATATCATAATATATTACAAAATGTACCAATAAAGTTCTTAAATGCACATCCTCTATTTAATCCCAATTAATTAACACTACAAAACATATTTAACTCCCCACGTTAGATTTCCCGACACCAATCAATTAAATCAGATATTTAATTATTTGATTAATTTAATCATATACTTTAATAATTCACGTGAAAGGTATATAAATAATCCACCTGCAAGGTTTTCACATGATTACTTATAAGCAACCATAAAGGGGTATCTTCTTTCTTATATATGAGATATGGTTCAATCAACTAATAATTATTTCACCAATATAATTTTTTTTATCATCCAATTCATTAGGAATATTTTGACCCATTGTAGAGTCTAACCTTTTTATAGATTAAAATAATAAATAAAACTATACATATCATAATAACTACATCAAGATTAAAAGTATAAGCATATGTTATGGACTAGAGATAATATTTATTGTAATATAGAAACTAAATGCATATCCCAATTTTGTCCATTCAATACATGCAAAATGTATAAACATAAACGGGGAATTTTATCTTTTCCCCATAGTTAACATTAAATTATCAGTATTGTTTTACAATCATCAAGAAATTTTTCCAGCTTCATCTTTGATTGTGAACATTTTATTTCTAACTTATAAGAACCGACAATTATAATCTTCCGCATATGACTTAAATAACTCCTTAACAATAAATTGTCGAATTTAGAATTAATGGGCGCACATATAAACACGATGATCTACTTAAACAAATACTTCATTGTAATAATTAACATAAAAAGTGAAGTCTTTATAAAGGATTAAAATCAATACTATAACTCAACCATATGGTTAATTGTATCCCAACAATATTCTATACATACACTTATAACAATGCATGTATAATTTATCACCCATTTCATCCACATGCTTCTCAAAAGACCTCTAAGTAAGCCTTTGGTAAATGGATCAGCGAAATTGTTCTTCGATTCTATCTTCAAAACTCTAACATCACCCCTTTGTCTTATTTCACCAACCAAGTGATATTTTCTCTCAATGTGCTTACTCATTTTATGGCTTCTTCATTCTTTTGAGTTTGCAACTACACCACTATTATCACAATTGAGTGTGATTGGTCCCTCAAAAGAAGGAACAACTCCAATCTCTTTTAGAAAATTTCTGAGCAAAAAATAGCCTCTTTAGCCGCCTCAGAGGCTTATACATATTCAGCTTTGGTGGTGGAATTAGAGAACACATCATTGCTTTAAGCTCCTCAAAACTATACATCCACCTCGCAAAGTAAATACATACCTGAGGTCGATTTTGTAGAATCTCTATAGGTATGGAATTCTGAATTTACATATCCAATAGGTACAAGACTTAAAGGGTGGAAAACAAGCATATATTCCCTAGTCCATTTAAAGTACATTGTAATATATTTGACTACTGTCCAATTTTCTTGCCAAAAGATCTGCAAACCATTCCTACATCAAAGAAGATTAAGGTGTATTGCACAACATAGCATACATGAGAATTCCTACAGAAGAAATGTAATGTACTAACTTTTTCCTCACTGTCTCATCAGTCGTTTTGGGCGACTAATTCTTTTATAAAGTAATTCTTTGTCTAAATTAAATTAAAAAAACTCTTTTGGAAATTTTCATGCGAAATCTCGCATGAATGATATCAGTATAAAATGCTTGAGACAAACCTAATATCCATTGTTTGCGATCTTGAATGAGCTTAATCCCAAGTATATGTATCGTTTCTCCGATGTTTTTCACGTCAAAAGGTGAGGACAACCGCTCTTTAACCTAAGTCAAGATGCTCATATTATTCCGTATGAGCAAGATTCCATCTAACTAACGAATAAAAAATGTTACTCTGGCTCCCTCCTATTTCTTATAGATGTATGATTCATTTTAAAACTGATCAAAACTAAAAAATTTTATCAAACTTTAAAAAGAATTTTTCTTGCCCCATTTGCGCGTTTCTATCCATAAATGGATCACTTAAGTTTACAGAACATGTTTTCATTGTCATTGACCATATAATCTTCTGGTTGTGTATTATAATGCAGTCATCAAGTTTTTGTCCAAATATACGGTCTTGGAATTCATTTTCCAAATCTTATAATAATAATGAGCAGCAGTGGATAAAAGAATCCTAATAAATTTAAGCATGGCTACCAGGGAAAAAGTTTCCTCATAATCGGTTCCTTCTTTTTGAGTAAACCATTTTGCAACAAGTCGATCCTTAAAAGTTTTCTCTTCTCAATACACTCCTCTGTTTTTCTTGTAGATCCATTTACTATAACCAATAAGCTTAACGCTGAGTGGTGGTTCCACAAGATACTAGACTTGGTTTGAGAACATAGATTCCATTTCAATTTTTTTCATAGCAACAACCCACACTTCATCATTTTTATCATGTACTGTTTCAGGGTAATTTAATGGTTATGTATAATTATTTTCAAGGATTCTACCATATGATTCTCCCAAGAGCGTAAATCATTTTGGTGTTCTAATAACTCTCCCACTAGAACGACTAGTATCTATAGAGTTCGCTACATCAGGAACTAAATTATGAACATTTTGAACTACTTCCTCCACAATTTCAGGTTACGCTACATTAGTCCCACTACTTTATGGTAGAATGTTTTCTTGTCTAGTTTTAGAAATCTGAGGAGCATCCTGTTCAGAAACATTTTTTCGACCGAAACTCCTCATAATACATGGAAGCAATGGTATGTGAATAATTGTTTGAGTTAGTTGTATTTTGTTTTAATAGTAGTTATTCCTTTTCTTAGATCATGTAATACAGGTTTACTTTTAAGAACATGGTTAATTAAATCGTCATGTTCCAGAAATTTGACATTTGATGAAACAATTACATTTTGTTCATTAGGACAGTAAAATAGACCTCTTGTTTTTATTTTGATATTCAATGAAAATGAACACTTCTACGTTGATTCCAAATTATTTGTTTCCCTTTTAATACATATCTAGACATCCCCAAGCTTGAATATGGCGTAGACTAGGCTTGTGCGCATTCCACAATTTAGATGAGGTTAAGGAAACAGGTTTGGAAGGAAGCAAATTCAGAATGTAATGAAATCCCGAGAAGGTAAAATACACATCGTGATAACTTACCATTGATCTAACCATTTCCAAATGATTTTTATTTCTTCATTTTGCCACTCAATTTTTTTGTGGTGTTCATGGGGTAGAATATTGAGATGAATTGTCCCTTTATATCTTGAATTCTTTGAACTTTTTAAATAATTCATTTTTATGGCGCGACAAATAAATGTATCCATATGTTGAGTAGTGATCTGTGAAAGTCATAAAAAACTTAAAACCCCCTCTGTCTCTTCTATTCATAGGACCGCACAAGTAAGAATATATTGATTCTAACTTATTTCAGGTACTATTTCCTTTTGAAAGGAATGTTTCTTTGTCATTTTACCTTCTAAACAAGGTTCACAAGTTGGTTGTGCCTCAACCTTCAAAAAACGTAGAGTTCCATTAGAAATCAACCGCAAAATCCTATTTATATTGATATGATACTGATAAAACATTATAACGAGCATCCACTTTTTTTGAAATGGAATGCAAAATCCTTTTTATCGAAGGTATATAAAGAATATCTTTTCAATACAAAATTCTGGAACTAATAAAAGAATGATAGATATTTCCAATTGTTAGGAATGGTGTTGGTCCCCTCATTCACATGAAAAATGCAAACTTCATTCTCACTTAACCATCATGTTTCATAAAACCCCTGCAAAAAAAGTGCAAACATGGACAACATCCCTTTTGATCAACAACTTATAATGAAGTGGAAACAACCACTAAACAAGCTTTAATAATATTTAAACAAGAATTATCTTTTCTCTTTATTTTGGCTTAGTATTCAGGGTATTCCCCTTTGTGGTGATTAGGCTGCTTGCAATGGTAGAACTTTCCCTTAGGCTTACGCACACACCCTCTTAAGACCTCTAGGTGACACAACCTTTCACAACTTCTCCTTCTTCTTTTGGGTTTTAGCCATCTTAAATGAAGAAGCAACATGTTTGTCCACCATGTATTCCACAGAGGGAGGACTTTTTTTTCTTTATAATAGATTCCGCCACAGTGAGTTCATTCAGCAATTTTGTAAGAGAAAAATCCATCTTGTTCACATTATAATTTAAGCCAAACTGTTTAAAACTGTCTGGCGGAGTCTCTAGGATAATTTCCACTTGAGATTCGTTATCAATAGCAATGTCAAGTATGTCCATATTATTCAGACACCTTATCATGTGAAGCACATGCTCCTTCAAAGGTGATCTTTCAACTATTTTGGTAGTCAAGAGAGGCTTTATGGCAGTCTTCTTGGTAGTATGATTCTACTCTCTAGACATCACCTTCATACATTACAGCATATCGTTAGTAGATGTCATAGACTGATGTTGACCTTGAAATACATTTTCTATTGAGGCTAGAATGAAGAATCTTACAATCTCATCAACCTTGAACCATTTATCATAAGACATGATCTCCTCATCAGTAGCATCCGTTATTTTCAAACTCTACCAACTAAAGAACCTTGACGACTTGGGTGACAGGATGATCCCTATTTTTCTTACCTCTATTCCCCTGCCTTTCATAGGGCAATCCTTCAAACTATGGCTAGATTGAACACACTGAAAGTGTAACAGTTTGAAAATCCAACACTTGTCGTAAAGCCTAACATAGGTTTCATGATGTCTGAGTACTATTTTAAATCCATTTTAAGTAATTTAGGACATTTAGGATGTTTAAGAACCAAAACATTCAAGAACGTCCATGACGTTCGGAAGTTAGTTCAAAGGGGTTCTAGTGTGGCTTAGCATATTTGACTAGCTTTTAGAAGTCGGAAAGGTATGAAAATTGGTAAAAAGGTATATAATAGGTGTTTAGGTTATTTCATAGTCAAAACTTTTGGGTACGAATCCCAAAGGACCAATTAAGGTCTCTTGAGGAGGACCTCTGCAGGTTGAGGCAACTCTGCTTGAAACAGTGTGCATCAACGAGGTAGTCTACGACCCGTGTGAGGACCAACCAGGGCGTAGGTGCCACCGTTGTCCCACACATAGAAAAAATGGGTAATCCCCTCGCCTGAACAGTCTCTTAACTCATCGACAGAATGTAGGATGAGAGGGGGGGGTAGGTTCGTAGACTCACAAATGGCCCGTCGGCGGGGTTCCTTCTGTGAGGGGGTGATTTTCCTTCACATTTTTAATGTTGAGTTAATTAATTAATAAAGCGGTTTAGGGTTTAGTTAGGTATTAAGGGGAGAAAATAAACTAACTTAAACTCCCATATAAAGTGCTCAACCAAAATTAACCTAAGGAAAACTCTCAAATACAAACTTTCTTACTTCTCTCTTCTTTCTCTCTCTACTTGAACTCACCATTGAAGACTAGGAAGAAGAAGGGTTTTGGCGGATGGGAAGGGTAGAATTCACCATCTATTCTTCATCAAACTTTAAGGTATGGGATCTAATTCATCTTTGAGAGTCTTTCTTGAAAGGGTTCCTTCCAAATGGATTTCAAAAGTTGAGTTTTCTAATGGGTTTCTTCCAATTATGAAATTGAAGTTATTAATTTAGTTGCTAATGGTTTACTTAGGTTATATTGAGTAGATTAACATGTATTTTTAACTTGATTACGATAATTGTTGATGGTTCGATCTAAATTGAAGAAAATGATCCTCAACCCCTAACCCTAGGCTGTAATCTTGACTTATATTGTATTGTGATCATTCAATTGATTTAGTTGTTGATTAGGTTACTTTCCTATAATGTTATTATGAATAAATTAAGATTAATTATAGGCCTATAATGTTAGTTCTTGAGATGTGATTTAGGGCATAAAGTATATTGTGAAATTGGCTTATGTATCTTGTCTTAAGCTATAATCTAGTTTTGAATTGTGTTATAGAGATGCAATTGGCCTTGTTAGCTTATTGTTTATCATTGTGCGATGATGTTAATCCCCTAGATGTGTTGGGTTATGGGTTGATGATAAGACCTTGTTGATGAACTATGAGGAAGACTTGGTAAGTCTTGGAATCCCTATCTTTACTTTTAATTGTGATTATTGTGGTTAAGTCATGAAGCTATAATGAAGTGAGCCTTGTATTAGGCTTGATTGGATGGTATGATGTTGAATTTAAATATCTTGATTATGGTTATGAGGTTTATTAAGATGTAAATGTTATAAGGATGGTGATGTTTACCATTGTGCCTTCTTACGAAATGTTATGTAATGTGTTAACCTCACCTATATGAATTTTGATGAAAGGACTTGTACTCATACAATTCTGATTGAGCTATTGATGATGATGATTATAAAAGGGGTATACCCTATGACCTAATCTAAGCAATGATTGATAATTTAAGTCTTTAAGAAATTTCAAAAAGGGACTCTAGGAAAGGTAGGAGCACTACATTACTTTTAAAATTAGAGACTACAATGCATGGCGTATAAAGAGTGTCCCAACTATATCTCCTACTTCGTGACCTATTTTGTCCCCATAAGAATACAAGCTAGTGGATTCACGTAGTTGTTATGTTTCATGTTTCAATACTATCTTGGCAAGTATTCCTCCTTCTTTTGGTGTAGGGTTTTATGATACCGGATTCCAGAGTAGCTCATGTGGTCTATGTCGGTTAGGGATTGATGTTCCCAAAAGTTAAAATGAATTAAATGACTTGAACTCTAACAAGGATGACCTAAGGGTTCTAGATTAGCCTAGGTAAGGGTATGGGACTCTACCTAAGCATTGCACTAGTTAGCCTTGAGGTGAGTCTTACGAATATGTTTTTATATGTTTATGCTATGATATATGTCATGTACATAATGAACTTGTACATTTTTTATATTATATGTTAGTTGGTTCACTTATGAGTATGTGTTGGGTTATATTGTTGAAATAGGATGAAATGTATACTTAAATGTTATGGTATATGAAGTTGGAGATTTTTTATAGTTTCTGGTTGAGGTCTACTTGATTAAGCAAGGTTATGGGGCTTTGCTTGGTCATTGCACTTCATGATTTGATACTGATTTTATGACTAGTTGTCTTGCTCATTTTGATGTGGTTAACTCTTAGTCATGTTTGTGATGTTATTCCTTGATGATAGGGTTGTAGTAATTATGGGTTCAAGTATGTTGACATACATATTCCTTGTTTGAGAAGTAAGCATGTCTTTTTGGTTGGTATGACTTGCTTAGTGATGCATGCGACCATTAAACTTGTAAAATGGGATGTTTTGACTAAATGTCCTTATTTAGCATTTTTTGACATTACATCTGCACATGGTCTCATACTTACTACATATGGAGTACTAACCCCATTTTCATCCCTTTTCCCCAACATTTTAGGTTGCGGTCCTTGAAGAGTTTGGAAGGCGACATTTTTGAAGGCTTGGATTCTTTATTTCATCCAAGTAGGATAGGTCCTCAACTCTCGAGGACAATGCCACTATCTAGCTTAAGGACTTGTTAAAAACTATTTCATTTCTTTCCTTTTCAATTGAGTACTATACTTTTGTATTGACCTATATGTGGTCTTGTTTGATTGATGTAAGGGCTATGCCCAAATTTGATACATTCCAAATAAATTTTATGATATGAAATGACTTTTATGACTATGGTACTTTCTATATAATAATGCGCAGTAAAATTAGAAGGCTATGTAACCTTCCTATACGAAGGGTCTATATATACTCGATATGACTATATTATTTGTATGTAGAGGTCTATGTAAACCTCCAAGTAGATGTAAAAAAGGTTTTAAACTTTTCCTCAATTTCAACCTTTGAAAGTTATGACATGAGACTAAGAGTCTAGTATTAGTCCTTAAAATAGGACGACGATGCCGATTACGTCTAGGATAAACACCGATATGACAAAAAGCACCATTCCCTGCTTGCAAACCCTCGCCGGATTCTACATAACTTTTTACAAGTTTGGAAAGTCTTGTTACTTAAAGCACTCCTTGTGAGACTTGCTGACAACAAATTTTGACCAAACATTTTAAAAATTTGTAACTTAATGTTATATTTGTTTAATAGTTCAAAATATTTTTTTTATAATTTTAAATAAGCTTATCAATAACTATCTTTATTTATCGAAGTTTAGGATTTTTATCAGTTAATTTTTTTTAAAAATATTTTTTACATGTCATTAATTACTTTCAATACATTTTTTAGATATTTATCTTATTTGCTAATATTTATTTTGATGTTTTGTATAGTATAGAAATTTAGTGAAATATGCATAAGATTTTATACACAATTTTTCATCAACCAAAGATTATTGGGCCTCAATATTGAGCCCATGACTTAGGCCCACTGTACACTACACCATTTTTGACCGACAGCAACACCACGTAAGTGTAGCCTGAACTAGCAAAAAGTGTGGCCTTTGATAAAAGGCTACACTTTTGGACATTCAGCAACACTTTTTAGGGGCTGCCCAAAAGAAGCATAACCTTTGACATTAGGCAACACTTTTTAAATGTTGCCATCTTTGGCTACACTTATAAAGCGTAGCCAAATAGGTATAAGGGCACGCTTTAAAGACCTGCATTAGCAACACCTATTTTTTGTTAGACTACACTTAAAAGCATTGCCTTTTCAGCTTTATTGGTCACACTTAAAAAATGTTGCCTTTTATTGGTCATCTATTGCAACACTTTCAAAGCGTAACTTTTTATCTACCTAGAGTAACACTTACAAAGTGTAACTTAAACATTTATAAGCCTACATGTAGCACAAATATATATAATATATTTACAAACATACAAGTGACCTAAAACACAAAATGAACTAATTAATCATTAAATTGAAGCTATATATTTCAAATAAACTTCGAGAAATATTTCATGTACAACCAAAAGATAGTATGTGGTGTTTACATACCCATACTTATACATTAATATTCTAAATGTGTACACAATAAATCAAATATGTATTTAAACTTTTACAATGGTTCAAAAACTCTTCATCATCTACTTCAAATTTGATCACCTCCATTTCCCTACAGAAATAAGATATTGGCAGTTATATACAAGAGCTAAGAAGTTCAAATTGCAACAATATAGAGAGGCAAGAAATCCAGCCACTAACAATAAATTACCAATGATGAAATAGCAAAAACAATATATAAGTTAATAAGCAAGATCAAAGATCTGTTATACATACCCTGTGCAAATACGTTTCTGAGTTCTTAGGAAAATCAGAATTGATAACAACATTGTTCTTGAATATCAATTCCTCTACTAAACAAATCTGTTCCATCAAGAAAGAACACAAAATTAAGAAATTTAACAATTAATCAATTTGAAATTTCAGCTGTAACGGAAAGCTTGACGGACCGTCGTAGCCATGACGGTCCGTCCTGCATGTTCGTCATGAAGATCAGAGAAGTAGCAGAAGAAACTTGCAAGTATGGGACGACAGAGTCCACGACGGCCCATCATGACCACGACGACCTCTCATGACTACGACGGCCCGTCGCGAGGTCCACGACGGCCCGTCGCGGGGTACACGACGGCTCGTCATGACCATGAGGTCTCATCGCGAGGTTCGTCGACCCAGCCGCGTTTTGACAGATTTCTAGCAAATAGAGTTACAATCTATACTTATAGCCAAAACAACTGAATTAGCTAAAGTTACTATCTATACTTGAAAACGCACTAGACAAACCAAGCTTAAGGTGATCAAACTATGAACTCAGGAAGACAAAAAAACTGTTTATCAATGTAAAGTTTGCAGTAAAAGATTAGATAAAAAATTATGGGCTCTATGGCTACAAGAGACCAATTTGATCAGGGTGAAGTATAAAATTGAGTTACCAAAATGCTTAATGTAATACCAATATAAAACATTTGACTTCACGTGAAGTTAGAAAAATGACCTTCCTCCCACTGCAAAATAAGTTATGCATATGGTTCAGTAATTGGCATGTGAACTAGGAGATCTGGAAACAAGCGATGGAGAGCATACGCTGCACTCTGTTTTGTGCATCCTGAGCAAATCACAGTTCAAAAAAGAAGAGAACCATGTTTTAGAATCAAATCTCAAAACAAAAATCATAGCAAACTAAAAAAAAGTTAAGAAGTGTTTTTAAAACAGAACTCTGCAAATTCCAGTAAATTAATAAGATCTCTGGTTCCCATAAAAACTAAGCTTACGTATTCCCATTTATATGTAATACAACTATAAACTAAACTCCCAAATCAACGAAATTCGTATAAACAACACAAGAACATAAAAACCCTAACTTCAATTTTTGACTGACACACAAGAATATCAAAATCTTAAACATATAATTTAGACTTTTGAAGGTAAAATCTCTTACCTGATAAACTCTATTCCAACAACCTAAAGCTTTAAGACATGAGGCAAGTTGATTTGTGAAGCATTTTCTTTCATTTTTCAAAAGGGAATCTGATGGAATAGCAGTTTACCTAGAAATCTTTGAAGAAAATCGTCTTCTTCAGCTCTCCAATCTTGAACAACGAAGCTGAGAGGAAAATCGTCTTCTTCAGTTCAGGTTCAGAGAAATCGCAGTGCTCTTCGATTCTTCAGCTAAAAATTGTGTTCTTCAGTTGAGTTTGACAGAAATGTGACGACAATTTTAGTACAAATTGATTTCTTCCGTTCTTCGATCCTTCTTCAGTTCATGCAGATGGTGTTCTTCAGCTGAAAATGGAAGCTTCAGCTGAAGTTTAAGGAAATGATGCCTTTTTTTTTCTTTAATGTTTTATTATTTTTAATTTTTCTTCAATGTGTTATTTTTTTGGTCAAATAAAAATGGGAGGGAGATCAAACTTAAATGTTAAAAATGTGTAGGGAATATAAAATTTTGGTGAAAACACTAAGGTCACATTTTTAATGTGTTGTATTTTCAATTATAAAAATAACACACTTTAAAAGTGTGGCCATTCATGTAAATAGTTGTTGCCAACTATAACAACACTTGTAAAGGGTAGTTTATCCTATTAAAGAGTACACTTTAGAAGTGTTGCTAAAATTAATGTAGCTAAAAGTCAAAATCATTGGCTACACTTTAAAAGTGTTCCCAAAAGTATTTTAGGCAACACTTTATAAGCGTTGTCATGATTTAGTGTTGCCGTAGACCTAAAATTGTGTAGTGGTATAATAATTTTCTATTTAGGGCTTTATTAGGTCAAAAAATAAGTGGTGGGTTAGGTATAATTTTCATATGGTTAAGGGAATATTTTTTGATCCATCACCACCCAAAACCCCATCTCCACCAACGGCTGGAAAAACAACAACAAAAAAACTTCCATCAACATCTTCTCGATTTTTCTAGTGAAACCTCGCCGAAACAGCAACCAAACCGAGCTCAAGCAACACAGAAAAAAAAACAAATGGACGTCGCTCCTTTTCTAAATGCATTGAGAAGAAAATTTAATTCACCTCATCAATAGTGAGAAGTTGATTCAAGGATGCATTTCGATATGTTGTGATTTTCCTCTCAATCTTACACAGAATTAGGTTTGTGTATACTTACTGACGTGTGTGTGGTGATTGAAAAAAGGTGTAGATCATGCCCTCAGAACTAGTAATACAACCGATGTTTTCTCTTGTATTTAGAGTAGAAAATCATAAATAATAAAAGATGAAAAGAATAATAAAAGAACTATCCGAGTACTCAGAGCTCATTGTGTGTCCTTAAGAAATTTAATCATGTCAAGCACCCGAGGTTGTCGCTTAGTTCCTCCAAAGATAAAATTGATAAACTATTAAATAAGTAGCGGTACCTCAAACTTCAATAATTTCAACGAACCCAAAATGGTAACAATGGATCACACATACATACAAGATTAATCAATTTCGGTTTTTAAATAATGTATGCAAGAGAAGGGAGAATCGATGAAGAAAAATTAGAGAAAGCCTCTCAATTTAGTGATAACAAAGGTAAATGTTACAAATTTTTGAGAGAAAAAAAGACAACATTTCAAGAAGGTCACAACCCGTTGGAAAAGGTACAATATTTCTTAAAGGTCACAACCCTTTTGGATAGTCACAAACTTTCATTTCATCTTTACACCTTTAAAACCCAATAATCCTCCATATGAATAGGGATTGACTATTATTAAAACATATGCATGAAAACTGTGTGATTCATAAGTACGGATTGAAAGCATCTCAATAAGTGGGTTCCCCTCTGAACATTCCATACTGACATATATCGGATACACTAGATAAATCAATAGATTTTAAATCTTCAAACCGTCATGACTTTGTTTATAACTAGGCAATATGAGTCACAAAATAAAACCTTGAATTATTTTTGGTTCTCGTTGTTCTGTTCGTTTCGGGAGCGAACATGTCTTAGTTTATAAGTACATAGAAAACTTGACAAACAAAATACTCCTAGAAGCGGCTTACACTTCACACTTACATAGGTGGTTTGTAAATGTGTTATCTCGTAGATACACCATTTTAAATACAAAGTATCAAACTTAGAAACCATTAAAAATTCCTAATGGTTATCCTTGTTACATAACATTATATTATCATGAGAATGAACCACCAATATTATTTTGACAATGTTGGACCATCATCAATGACTTTGTTTGATACCCCTGACCTTGATCTTGGGATCTCAAACCTTAGAGGTAGAACTACCAGTGACTTGTCCTTGTCCATGTCCTATTCCTTGGACAATCTATCAACTCCCTCTCTAGTTAGATATTTTTTAAGTAGATTTGACACATTATCCTTTGACTTTACATAGTCAATAAGTATAATTCAAGATATATGAATATGTCATATAGGACGAGACTTTTCGTTGTACATCATGATCCATGCCCTACCTATTGCAAATTAACTCTCACATTGTATACACACTGGAGCTAAAGGTTTTGGACAAAAATCTTTCAATAAATTTCTGATTCGTTCGAATTTTACACCAGACTTATTTAGAGTGATAAACTCAGATTTCATAGTAGAGAAATCGATACAGTTCTGTTTGGATGATTTCGAAGATTGTTCCTCTACAAAGAGTAAGTACATATCCACTTGTGTATTTTACTTCATTTGACATAGTTGTTCATTAGCATCTCTATATTTTTCAAATACAGTCGAAGATTAGTTATAATGCAAAGCAATAGTTTTTAATTTTTTTTAAATACTCCAAAACTCTTTTAGTGTTCATTCAATGACATTTAGTAAGATTTCTCGTGAACCAACTTAGGTTAGTATTATCACATGTTATATCTGATCGCATACATTTCATGATACATATCATACTTCTCAATACTCTAGCATAATCTAGATTAACTATTGTTTTCATTCCTTTGAACATCATAGCTCATATTTATTGTAGTCTTTTAAATATTAAAATCCAAATAATTGAACTTATCAAGAACCTTTCAAACTTTTCTGTAATTCAAATGTCTTTTATATTGAAGCTACTTTTTAGCATATACTTGGTAACATTTATGACAGATATGTCTTTTGTGATGATAAACAAGTCATATACATATATTCAAACAATGAAATTGTGATTTGGAATGTATTTAATGTAAATACATTTAGCACATACATTAATCTTGAACTTATTTGACAACATAGTTTTGTCAAACTTCTGATGTCATAATTTCGGCACTTGTGTTTAGTCGAAAACGTACCTTAACAAGTTTATAGGCTTCCTTTTTATCACCAGAAACCAAAAAGCCCTTGGGTTGTTAATGGTGTACACTTTTTATTACCATGAACTTCTAAGCCCTCGACTAGTTCCATGTAAATTTGTCACGCAAATTCTCCATTTGAAAAAATGTTATACATCACATTTTGACAAATTTGAAGGCGATATGCCCCACCTAGCAAAATTAACGTATCAATTAATTTAATCCTATTTAGTGGCTATTTTGTGTAAAAATATTCAAGGATTTATTATTGTCTAAAGATTATGACAATGTAACACCCCGGTTTTAAAAAACAAACTAAAAAATTAGCTTTTCAGAAATCAGCAGGTGCAATTGATGGTCACTATCGATGGACCGTAGTCTGATCTAAGACCCACACTACACATTAGTAATTTAATACTGAAATTCTCCCAAAAGTCAGTTTAGACAATTTGGCTAAGTCTCGACCCATGGACACACCTACAATCCGTACGTCAGAGTATGGTGTGTAGTCTGTGTCCATGGATTAAGACCTCATCTACCAAGGTTATGACATGAACCTACAAACCGTAGGTGAAAATAAAAAGTCAGTTAGGGTAAAAATGTTTTTAGGTCAACTTCAAATGGTCATAGCTCTTAGCAAAAAATGAATTGGGTATATCATGACCAATTAAATGATAGATAATTTAATTATCTCTCCATAGCCATAGAGTTTTCTATAATCCCATCTATGAGTAAAACCGTTATGTCCATTTTGTAGAGGCCTGTCGAGAAGAACAAACTAAAGACCCAAAAGACGGATCAACGATTGAACGAAGGCCTGTTAGTCCAGGTTGTTGTTTGGTCTGATAATAGAATTTCTAGGGGTCTAGTTCCTTTAACCCCTAAGATACGCCGTTTAAGCCCTAAATCATCAAACATTAGTCTTTTTAACCCTAGAAACATAAAAGAACTTACCTAAGTCAAAATAATAAATCAGTACTTATAAAATTAGGGGGAAAAGGATAAAAAGATTAAGAACCCAGTTGAACAATGAAAATGGTTCGAGCCGTTCCAGCCCAAAAATCTATATATTGCTCTTAGGATTTCATCACAAGGTATGTGGGGTTTCACTAGTGGGTTCCTTTCACCTATTAGGTCCCTAGTATTCAGTCAGTTTTTGTTCATTATCTTATCATGGATAGACCCAGGGTTTCTAGAATTACAAAAGATCATCACGAATTGGTTAGAGATATGTTCCCAATCTTATTGTAAAGTAATTCTTCAGGTTCTTGCATCAATTTCAGAACCCTATCTATGTATTTCTTTAGTTCTTGAATTACACATACTAGGTCACATATTTTAGTTACTTCAGATATACATGCTTCAGTTATTAATGCATAATTATCAGATTAATTATTGCAGTCTCAGTTTACATGTTCAATTATAAACTATCCAGTATTTACAGAAATTTAGTCATAATGTTGTAAATCATTTAATTCATTGGGAGTAGCATAATACCTAGTTGGTATAGGGTTCAGCTTAACCGAATAGTCCCTGAACTATGATTTAAGTAGGTGGTAAGTTCCCTCTGTGGCCATTAGTTTAGTGATCACGCCAGCATGCATTTATACCTTTGGCAGGGTATATTGGGTCCTCTCGATGGGGCGTATACATCAGACTCCACATTTAGCTCTTGTAGATTTATTATCGGTTATTAGTAGCTCCCACAATTCAGTCAAACTATATTGCGTTGACCATATTTGAAGTTCAGTTAGTATTCATTGTAAATTTAGCATGTGTAAATTTGGTCATTGCATCTAGTTGTTCAGAATTTAGTATATCATATTGAGAATATAATACTTCTGTTTGTGCTTGTTCATTTATGTTTTGTTTCAACTTTATTCTATCCTACATGCTCAGTATCATTCAAGTATTGACACATACATTCGCTACATCTTCTCGGGATATAGGTTTAGGTTCTCAGCATCCATATCACGCTAAGGTCGATTTCTGATCTCCTGTTTAGTAGAATCAGTGGTGAATCCTCATTCTCTGAGGATAATATTCATGAGTTATTTCTAGTATTTTAGCCCTTTAGTTTCAGTATGTGCTAGACTTAGCTTGGTCCTCTACAAGCATTTCTTTTCAATTAGAGGTTATTTTATGACATTTAATTTTAGCTTAGCATTCAGTACATACTTTCTTTGTATTAAACTCATTTTTCAAATATTTCAGCTATAGTATATGGGTATTCCCCATATTTTCATTTGAAGTATGATTTAGCTTCTACATCAGTTTATTATCTTTACTATGCTCATGATCATCCTAGTACAATTAGCTGGGGACCAATTATGATCCTAGGTCATGTTTCCGCAACTCAGAGGTAGCTTGGGGCATGACAGACAACAAGTCTTACTTTGCACTTGTATACAGTTTCGTCAAAAAAAAAATTCCTTTTGTAGATCCACTTTGAACCAATAGGTTTATTTCCTAGTGGAAGCTCAAACGACTCTCAAAATTGGATGCTTAAGATTGAACCTATATTAATGTTGACAGCGTCTTCCCAAAAAGAATGAGTTCATAGAGGACATAACTGTAATGACCCGAAAAGTCATGTTTAGAAATTTTGTGAATATTATAGTTTTATCCTTCTCAATAGTTGTCCCGAGTCATTTATAATTAGTTTGATTTGAGAATTTTAAATAATTCGATAACTACAGTTATTTAATAGATGGGTATATATTAAATAATTTATTTATTTAATTGGTAGTTAATGGACAACGTCATAATTTATTTAATATTCATACTACTTAAGCCATACTAAAATAAGTTAATATGATTTGTTCGTTTTAATACCTAATTATTTTATTTAAGAAAAGGGTTAGGAAAAGAAAGAAACGAAGAATATAAACTCCTCCATGCGGAGCATGGAGCCTCCGCCATTAATCAAGTTCTAGGTCAAATTTTTTATTCAAAAGTTTTTACAATAGTCAAAGTCATTAATTACTAAGTCTTTAAAGTATGAAATAATATTATTCTAGTTGAAATTGATTAAGGTGTTAAAGGTTAGAAATGTTGGAAGATTAGGCCGTATTTCTAATTCTTTTATTTCTAGATTACTAATGATTATTGGGGTTCCATAATTGAGTAATTATGTTTGGGAATTTGGGATTGATATATAAGGCGTAGGAGGTTGAAGTTCTTAGATTGTTATTTACTGTTAATTGTTCGTAATGTGGTTTTAATGTTTTATAAAAAATTTCTATGGTAACTAATATTATTATATCCAATTAAATTTTGAGTGTATTATATTGTATGAAAACTATTAGGGTTGTCGTGTTTGGAGAAGTTATGACTTAATCCTAGACTTTAAATTTAGGAAATATGATATTTACCTATTGTTTGGAATCAAGATTTAGGAATTTTACTATACAATGGAGAGATGTTTTATGTCAAAGACCTACAGATAATATATGGGTATTGTTAGTTTGAAATCTTATCGTGGTCATTTTTTGAATAGATTACTTTGAGGCTCAAGTCCACAATTGATTGAGTTATTAACATGTAACCTCACTATATATATAATATATATATATATATATATATATCTATATATATATATATATATATATTATATTATATATATATATTATATAATAATATATATATATACATATGTATACATACATACAAAATTTTATTTCCTTTTTGTCTGAAACCTTGGCATATATCTAAACTGTACCCCTCCCGCAGAGAGCTAATGAAAAAGCAAAAACAAAAAGATGATTTTTGTTTTTTAACAGTTTGGGGAATGGAAGCTGAACTTCCCTTTGGTTCTCCCCGAAAGCGACCTTCATTTTTTGAGCCCATTTTTAAGGAACTCGAAAAAAAAATTGGAAAATTCAAAAAGAAATATTTTCTAACTCTAAAAATTTTAAAAGGAAAAATAAAATTATTTAGAAGAGTTTCAAAAGAAACCACAAAATTGTTTATCAAAAGTATTGGATTTCTAAAAAAAATAAAAAAAGAACTTTCAAAAGTAAATCTAATTGTATTATTTAGATTCAAAGAAATATCTTTCTCCTGATGTTGTAGGTTCAAATCCTACAGAGCGTGATTTTTTTCATCTTAGATCGAATTAGAATAAAATAGATCCAGTCAATAAATTTCAAAACAATCGGAATTTGACCTCCTGTGCCTTTGAATTAAAGAAAGGAGGAGGTCAATCAAAAATAAATGTTAATTAATCAAAGGTCCAACTAATCACCACGCCCATATTGTAAATATGCAGTTACGAATAATCCAGCAAAAGTAATAGGAATTAGACCTAACACGATTCCAAATAGAAAAACTTCAATCATTTTTTTTGTTCGAAAGTAGAAAAAAATAGGTAATATCGGTACCTAAATATTAATCCGAATTGACATGAATCTCAATCACAATGAACAAGAATTGAAAATTGGTAACGTAAGTATATATAGAATGCACGTAATCCCACAGAAGGATTTCTTTTTATGAATTGTTCATTTTAAATATTCAATTTAAATAAGTCGTATCTTGCTCAGACCAATAAATAGAGCTGAGGTTATAGTTAAAGCCGCTAATAGAAAACCGAAATAACTAGTTATAGTAAGCATGAAGGGGCTAAATTAAATGAAATATTTTCTTTTTATACATATGTTTAAAAAGCACTTACCTAAGTTTCAAATTTTGCAAAAGAAAATAGGAGGGTAGACAAAAATCTCAATTTCAATTGAAAGAATAAGTTGAATGAAAAGTTTTTGATTCAGCTATTATTATAGGCAGACAGCACTAACAAAGATAAAGTGCCAGACATATAAAAGAAATTGATTCATCATCTGTAACATCTATCCATCCCGCAATTCCAATCAACCGATTCATTGAGTAACTCTTGGGTAAACTATTAAAGTAATAAGAGTTGTATCGTCTAACTTCATTCAAAAATGAAATTTGCATTTTTATAGAATCAAAACAGAAATAAAGAAATAATTTTCTAATTTGATCATTTCTTAGATTCTGGTGAATTGTATAAAATCCATTTTCGATTTTAAAGCGAACAGTTACCTTATAAAACTTTTTCTTTTGACTTTAATTTAAGTTTAACTCATTAGATTCAATAATATATTAATTTACATAATATCTTGAATGAGGGAGAAGAAAAATTTA